>VZTG01008963.1:272822-391501 GCA_013397845.1 Melanocharis versteri
GGGCTGGTGTTCCCGTGTGGGGCTGAGCCGGGCCGGGCCGGTGTTCCCGTGTGGGGCTGAGCCGGGCCGGGCCGGTGTTCCCGTGTGGGGCTGAGCCGAGCCGGGCCGGGCCGGGCCGGTGTTCCCGTGTGGGAAGACGGCGGCTGCCGGCGCGTGGGGCCGGGCCGGGCACTGCTGCTGGGTCTCTAAGGAGGCTCGGCCTCTGGTACCGAGAAAAGGAAAAGGTGTATTTGGCTTAATTGAAAGCAGGTTGCCCGGAAATCCGTTACTGTGTTTCAAGACTTTCAGCTGGTTTCTTTGACTTCGGAGTTTCTATAAAAAGAGGATCCCCTGCCCCCACCCTGCTTTTTCCCCTTTTTTTTTTCCTTGGCCGTACAGCTTTAAAGGTTGAGGTTCTGTGTGCAAACGCAAATGCACTAAAATGCCCCGAATTTGAGTTATATTCAAATGAATTCCCTGAGCTTTCTCTTCAGGCAGAATTTGAGGAAGGGGATCTAGAAAAGCCAAACACATGGACACAGGCTGTAGGTGGTATTTGGAGAGAGTAAAAGGCCAATTTCTGAACAGGCTCTGTTGATTTAAATAGAGCTCCAGTGATTTGTCTCCACTGAGGACTTGGTCTGATGTAGTGAAAGGTAAAACACATGCTTAATCTGAAATATTTCCCCTTCCCTATTCAATTTTCTTGCAACCATTTTTTTCCCCATGAAAATAAGTCACTTCTGAAAAGCTCTCTTTTTCAAATGTGCACCTCTCTGTGGCATAAATGTTAAGTAATATCTTTAATATCTTGGCAGTTGCACATTGTGTAGAATATTGAAGACCAAATGAACAACAACCAAGAAGAAAAAGTGTAAATGAATGTATTACTTTCTACTAATTAAACTTATTTGGGGTGCCTGATCAATGGGGTATTAGCAGAAGTCATTGAGAGAGCTGAAGTGGGATTCAGATATGCTTCACTGGAATGGGAAGGAAAAACACTCTAAATTCCATTTTTCTTTACTATCTTGTCATTTGTTTAACAGTGTGGAAGATATCTGGTTGGGATGAATGGCACTTGTCAGTTGAATTTTTCATCTAGACACTTTTAAATTAACTTGGTGTTCAGGGTTTTGAGTCACATTTTGCACATCTTATGAAATACTCCCACTCATACCACCTATAATAAAAAAAATCTCATACAGTGGTATAATGGTTCTCTGCTTAATCTGACCATTAACCTTTTATACTTTTTATGAAATTATGATGAAATGCTAGTTTTTCTTTTTGATTATAGGCAAAGATTGGTGAGTGCTTTGCAGCAGTCATGTAAGGTACTGAGATTTGGGTTATGTTGGCATGAGCATGGTGGTAGCTCTCCAGATCCTGTTCTGGGTTCTTCCACTGACCCTGGGATGTAAAATTAAATTCAGGGTTGGTCTGTAGATCTGGCAACTGAATGTGCTCTTTTAGGCACTCTGTAAGACACAGTTAGAGAGTTGTAAGACCCACTTCATGAAATTGCTTTGGCACTTCCTTAAATTGAGGCTATTTCGAATGATTCAAAACTAGGTTAAAGCCAATAGTGCTTTCAAGTGCTAATTCAATCGAGCTTCAGAATGCTCTTAAGCTTGTGTAGCAAAGCAGCTTTTCTAAATTCTAAGTGAATTAAGATGTAGCAGGTAAAAAAACCGCTTATAAGTGACAAACCAAGACTCAGAGTCTGTCTGGGTAAGAGATGCAAGCCATGCGTTGGCATGGTGAAATGTTCCTTGTTTGCAAAGGAGTAAGTACAGAGTAAAAAATTGCAGCAAGAAACCTAAATTCTTAAATAGTGGTCATTGTCTTTCCAGTGTGTCTGTGAAGCTCCATCCCCCTGCTTCCCTCCAGGATAACAGCATGCCTGATTTGAGAGTCTTCCAAGTGGTTTTTGTCTCTGGTGTACATGACTGGACTTAGTCCCCTCGCTCAGGAAATGCTGGTTATGTGACTGCATTCTGCTCACTTTGTCTTCTTTTCAGGTGAGGAGAGAGCTCCGTTCTCCCTGCGCTTCCAGCCTGAGCCGTGTCCCATGGACCCGAGAGGTATTGTGAACGTGGCCACCAGGTTCTGGAGGTACTTAGCAGTTATCTGTAGAAGTGAGCTGCTTAATGACAGCTGCTACCAGGTGGATGTGCCTGTGCATGTTGACATGTAACATGCAGGTGCCGTTTTGTCCTTCAATGGTGAGCAAATATCAGCTGATCCTCTTTTCTTGTAGAGAACAACAGTAAAAGTCAGATCACACTGTTCTCTCTGGATTGATATAGGCTCTGGCTTATCAGAGCTTGAGGAAAAATAGCAAAGAATTAAGGCACTTTTACATAAAAACAGTGAGAGAAATCTCTATGGGAAAGATAATTCCTGTACAGAGGCAGGATCTCACGAGTTAACAAATCTGACCCACACAACCTTTGCGTAGTGGTCAGGAACCATTTATCTCCTTTGTGAAGAATAATGGTTTCCATTCCTCAAATTCAATCTTTGTATGAGTTTTCACTCCCAAGATGAGTGAATTATTTTTGGTTTTTAAAAAGCATCTACTCTATATGGAATCCCAATGGAGGTAAAGAAAGAACTCTCAACTTTATGAGGTAAATCTCATATAGGAAATACAAGCAATGGTCTCCTCTGTCTACACTGAAGTAAGAACTATGTATATTCAATCTTTAACATTAATTAAACACTTAATTAGCTTTATCCTTGTAGGATCAGCTGGTGAATGTGAAAGCTGTACTTCTGAGGCTGGGTTTTTGTCCATGCCTTTGGGGATGTGATTGCTTGTATAAGGCAATTCAGGGAGCACTAACAAAAACTCCGTCCGAGGAGCAGTATGGCTTCCACATTCCAAATGCTTATCTGCATTGCTGTCAGCTCCATTGTGCTTTGGGTGTCCTCCACATTGTCATTATTTGCTCAAAACTCCCACTGCATCACATGAATATCACATTCCTGTTATGAACAGGAATGCTGGATTCCTCTCATCAAAAGCAAATGTGAAACGAGATCACGTAGGTGGAGGTTGTCATGATTTATTTCTTGTACATGATGCAAAAACTTCAACATGCTTGATAAAACAACAAATGAAGTCATTTTAGTTTTCTTACATCTGCAGTGATTTTCTAAAGGATGCTTAGTATATAATTTTGGTGTTTTTTTCTAGTTTGGGCCTTGACATTCCAAATACTTATGCTTGTTGAACAACTGCTTATCTAGATGATTTTAGTGGAAAAATTACCACAGGATCAAGTATTCTTTTAGAAAGCAATCTCTTGTGTACTTACCAGTTCCAGAGTAAGGCTTTGTGATGCAAAAAAGACCATTTAATATCATAATCTCTATCTGAAAAGTTATTAACTACAGATAATTCAGTTCGGTATGAAAGAAAACAACCTTCAAATGTAACTTCTGCCTCAGCAAATAAAGAACTTTTGAAATCATTGTTTCAAATTTTCTGAGTTTATTTCACCCTTAGTTCTTCCATGTTTTTAGGTAAACTGTCATTTTTACTGATGTGGAAACTTTCTCTTACTGATTTGTTTGAAAAAATAAATCTGTATTTAGGAAAAACAAGTGATGTTACTTGGGAGACAGAAAGGAAATGGATAGAAATAGGTATTATTTTGATTTCTCTCTACTTGAGAGCTTTTAGAGTAAAAGGAAACCATCTGAAGAGAATTCATAGTTGGATATTTAAGACTGGAAGTTATTGGATAGAAGTGAAGTAGACTGAGATGATGGTTTAGCGGGCAAAGAGTTCCTTAGCTTTTGTTACTTAAAGGATTTGAAAGCATGGAACGAAGAGCAATGCATAAGAGAATAATTTTTGGTTTGTTTTTTTCCCTTTTTTTTTCTTTCCTCTTTTCTGGACTGCAATTGCAAATGTAATCTTGTCAGTTTTTTGAAACAATTTTTGTCACTTTTGTTTTAAAAGTTGTGAAGGCCAGAGCCTTCACTGGACAGTTCTGGCCCAGCTATGGTACAGTATTTTCTAGGTGTGCCTGTAAAATAGTCTGGATAGATTAATCTCAGGGGGAACACGCAGGGCATTGTCCTGATAAACTTCCCAGATTCTCTGCTCAGGCAGTGCCTCAGCTCGCAGCAGGGTAGCCCTTGTCTGTAAGAATGCAGTAGAACACTGCCACACGTAACAAGGCATAGCAGGGAACAGACCTCATATGGGTTTACTGAATGTAAACCCTGAAAATCGGTTTCTTCAGAGGCTGGGGGAGCTGATGATGCAGAGCAGTTTTGAGAACCTTTTCATGCTGCTGGTTGCAGACCATCCTGATTTAAGCCGAGCTCAGGCCAGCAGTGTTTGTGCTAGTAAGATTTAACTTAGTTGTTATTAGAATATCATCTGCTGTATCAGTGGGCTTTGTGCCTGGCAAATTTGTGTATCAAATCTGCCATGCTTGGGAAACAAAAGCAAGTTCATGACCTGGGGGACAAGGGAGGATGTGGGTGAGGATTGTTAGGCTGCATGGCTGCAGATTGTCTCAGAACAGAAGGATACTGCCACACTCACCCCTCTGAATAGGCAGAGGAAATGACATAACCTGGTAATCCCTATTTTTTTACTGTTCAAACGTTTTCTGATGCATCAGGAAGAGAAATGTGCTTTATTTACAACTGAATTCTTACAATGTTAATGTTTCTCCAGTAGCAGAGGACTTATCTACTCTACTTTGTTCATTGAAACCCCACTTCAGGCAGGTTCTGTATGTCAAAGGCATGGTTTATGTCATCCTCCCCTTAGTTAGTAACTTCACTGCAAGGGATCTGAGTGCCAAACAGCTGCCTGAGCTGGCAAACCGAAGGGAGCTTGGTTTGTGCCAGAGGCTGGCTGGCTGCTCGGCCGAGGTGGCTGCTCGTGGCTCCTGCCCAGCCATTCCTCTTGGGAGAGCAGGCAGACCAGTGTGTCTGGGGGTATTTGTGTGGATCCTCTGCAGCTGTCCCTGTGCTAGCTTTGCAGGAGCAGTCTGTCTGGACCGTGTGTTCTCTCCTGGCAGCCAGAAGGTAAAAGGGAACATCCCAGCCTGCCCCAAGAAGCACAGAGACACGAACAGAGGCTGTTGTTCCGTGGCAGGGACGGCTGGCTGCCTGGAAGAATGGGGGACACAGTCCAGAAGAACCTCTTCAGCTAGAGAAAAAGGTAGAAATCCTATGCCTTCGGTGAGAGGGGAAGGAACGACCAGAGACATGGAAGGAGGCATCGGTGCCATCAAAATTGCCACTGGTCCCTTGTTGAGTCCTTTCCCCATCAATTTTAGGGGTTTGCCCTCATGCAAACCTGATCCTATGTTCTAGATACTTTAATTTGCTTGCTTTCAGACATTTCCTTCTTCCTCCCAGGAGCTGCTCTCTGGTCACCTCTTCAAGTCTGTAATACCTATGTTTCTGAAAGGTGTTGCTCAGGTTCTATTATCTGTTTCAAATAGTCCAGGAGTATGAAGACAGCAGCCAGAATTCCTAATAAATAAAAAATGCATGATTTTGAATAATGCAACATATTCTGCAATAAAATGGTGCAGATTAACCTACTTCATCACAGTGTGCCTTTGGCAAGAGTTTTTGTGAGCCTAAACCCAGAAAAGTTATTTAACGTTCTCTAACCGGTCAGTCTCACAATACCAAAAAGTAACAGGGTTTTACTACGCTACTCACATTTGCTGATTTCAAAGCTGGTGTTGCACAGGTCAGTAGAGAGAAAAAAGTACTGCAGTGGTGTGCAATAACCCTAGAAATTAATTGTCACAAATCAAGGAATGAGAGGATCAGTGGAAGTTCAAATTACTTTAATTTAACCCCTGGTTCTACCTCCTTACTGGAGGCAGAGCAAAGTTGTTCTGTCAACAGAACTTTTGTCGGAGCCAAAATGATTTATCATAGATTTGACTCTTTCTTTCCCCTCAGCTGAAGTTGTTTGGCAGTATATCTTTCTGGGTTAAACATTGAAGTAAATGCTTAGAAAACTTTTATTCAAAACTTCTTCGCTGAGAAGTCATTTAAAATAATATGATGAAATCTAATTGTCCATTTTTTTAATTCCCTAGGAAGAGTTGATACAGTGCTTAATTCTGAATTTTTAAAGAATAGGTTATTTCACTGAAAATCTCATGTTGTCTTGCCCCTCATCACCTCCCTACAATTTCCTTGCGTGTATTTGCTAAAGATAAGGCAATCTCGTTGTTTCTGAAATTAAGCAATAAGATTTGTTTTTCAGCAAGCTCTGCTCATCTGGATGAAAAAACAGAACATGACAATGAAGAATGTGTTAACTGCTTTGTTCCAAACAGAGCTTTCCCCCTCCAAATAATAATACTTAATTTGTAAGCAGGTTTTAAACAAGGTTCTGTATAAATTAAACCTCATGGAGCTGGGACCAATTTTTTTGCTTTAATTTGCTTTACTCTGTAAATTGAAGAGAGATTGAAGCAGTGACTACATACTGGTTAAGAAACATGGAAGAGACTACACCTGAAATGGAGAACTCTGTTGTTTTACTGGGATTGCTGTTCTTTGAACTATATTCTGCCCTTTAAAATACACTACTTTAGTTAAACAAAAGCTATTATTAACACTGCAGATGAGCACAGTCATGAAAATACAAGAAAATACCTCTGTCACTCGTTTAATTCAGTAAAATTTATTGTATTTGAAGGTTCTTTAATCCTGTGCTATATTGTCTCAAATAATAAACAGCACCCTTTTGGGCTGTTGCTGGTTTATGGAGTTTTGGATAATGGGTGCACTGACACTGGAATTGGCACGCTCTGTCAGTTCTGACAGGATCTGAGCTGGTCACTGTGGGCAGCACTGTTCAATGTAGCTGAGGACTTGGGGCTTCAGAAAAGGGACATATGATGCTGGGAAATAGTTGGGGGCTTTTACCTGAAAGAACATCCATTTGAAACAAAAGCTGTGTGAATGTATTTGAATGTGCACGTATCTCTTTTTAGGTGGAGAAGTGCCTTGCTTCCCACAGCTTGCAAATAGAAAAATGCCTTTTTTTTCTTTTTTTCCTTGATACCAAGCATAAATACTTAAAAAAATGTGTGTGGGGTGGGTGGATTGGAGGTCTGACAGACTGTATCTTAAGTCCAGAAAAGTGCTCTGTAGTGAAGATCTGTTGAAAGGCATTGATTGTAACAAGTGGCAAGATATTTCTTGGGATTTTTCAACTGTTTTTGCAGGGGTTATACTCATGTCTTTCTGCTATCCAGCATTTGTTTAGATGAAAATTGCTAAGATGCCATTAACAATGTTACTTTAGCAAGAATGTTTTGGACAAAACTGGACAAAAAGTGTATTCAATTCAGAGTTTGTGGTAATATCTTTCAGATCTTGGCCTTGCTGTGGATGTTCAGTGAGTTCAGATGATTTTATTTGTTCCCTGGAATCATGACCTACTGTATTTCTGATTTTGGTAAATTCTATTATTGTGCTAATTCTGTGTATTGCATTGTGTTCTACACAGAGGAAAGCTGTCTTTTTTTAAAAAAGAAATATGCTTACCTTTTTGTAACACAATAATCACTAAAATATTCATTCTGTTCATGATAAAATAATGCCAAGCCCTGAAAACAGGATTTTAATTCACTCATGGAGAGCTTCTGAAGACCTAAACATTCTCTGTCTTGGTATCTTTGTCAACCTTGTTTCTGAAGTTCTAACTGGGACACTATAGACAATTGGTGATGGTGGTATTAAATAAACTTTCAAAGTTGCTGGCTAGTGATTGGACTGATTAAATATGGATTAGATTCACAACAACCTGATAGAAAGATCTTTTATTTTCTGACATGTTTAAGTTTATGAAGATGTTATGTCACATTGTATCTTATCACATTATGTTAATTTAGCATTGTGTAGGCTTTTGATGTGATGTGCTTTACTGCATTATAACGTTTTCCAACTTCAGAGAAGTTTGTTACCAAGAGGCACAAGACTTTCATCATTTGATAAAATTTGACACTAATGAAGTGGCAACATTTTATAGGCTACCCATGTAAAATGCATTGTGTGTGTACAGTTATATAGTTTAAAAAGTAATTGCAGGAATGGACTTCATGCTTCCCAGTAAGAAATGTCAATGACTATTCCGGTTTCCAGACTGGACCTCTAAAACACATCTCAATCTTGCCAAACTTCCACAGAGGTCAGGTAAGGTGTCTGAAGGAGAAGAGTCAGCTGCTTAATTTTTCAAGTCTAAGGTAATTTATTCTTTTTTCATGTCCTCAGTGTACATATGTTTTGTTTGAGTCATTGGCAACCAGAATTACTTCATATGAAATTGACAGGCATCTTGCAGGAATGGCCTTGGGAGCCAGTCCTTATTTAGTTAGTTTTTGCTAATAGCCATGTGTATGCACAGTTTAAGAAAAACAACAGTAATTTAAGTGACAGAAAAGGGGAATTAATTCAGAGCCTGAAGCAAGAACAGTCCTTTCTTTTGATTACAGTTCTGGTGTCTAAATCTGAATACAGCATGCCCTGGATCTTTCTCTATTAGCGTGCTGTCAGATATCTCAGGGTGAAATTCATCTCCCTTCTTGTTACAGTACCAGCAAAAAGCAGAGCTAGGAGAAAGATGCTGTATGAAAAAGGAGTTATTCTATCTTTAGTCTTCCTTTGCAGTATAAACCCAGCTCTCTCCACCTCTTCCTTCTCCAAAACCTTCCCCCTCTCCTCCTGCATTTTCTGTTGTCATGTTTTTCCTACCTGTAATCCCTCTTGAGACATGAGCAGGTCCTTGGCAGTTGTGTTCCCAAACGCAGCAGTCTGGAGTGTGGAGCTGCATGCATTAGATACATACTGCAAAAAGCAGAAAATCTTGCAACAAAAGAGCAGATTTTTGGGAGGCAGTGCTCAGAAACAAGGTTATTTTGTCATATGCTGGGCAACACCATTGTATGAACCAAAAAAGAGTAGGTCCTGTCCCGAGGGACAGATGCTCTCTGAAGCTGCAGTGCTGTAGCACAGAGACAGTGTATCCATGGAGGAAGCACCTAATCTGTGCTTCCTTTCAGGAACCCGAAAAGGCACTCTATAGCACGTAGCTAAAGAGTTGCAAGGCAAATAAGTAAAAGACTTGATTGCAAAACAGCATCAGTGGAACTTGGATTGGACTGACATTGTGAAACATTTGTGCAGAGCAAAATCTCTTAATGGATGTTGCTTGTGTTTTGACATTTGTAATCAACTGCTATGGACTAAAGAACGGCTTTGCTGTCTTGCCTGCAGACCGTAGAATTACTGGGAGGGAAAAGTTGTACAGGTTGCAAAGAAAATTGTAATGTTTACAGGTGAATAGGACTGTAATGAAAGGATAAAATCTATTGCTCAGAAAAGTGAACTGTGTGTGCAGCCAGCAGGAGTTCCCTTTTTGGGAGATTTAAGCACTTCAGCCAACCAACAGGAGCGTGTGTATCTTCTCTGCCAATGGCAGAACTCTTTACCCAGTGAAAATGAGGGTTGTGTTAATTAACACATTAACGTTGAGCTGGTGGAAATGGCTGAACTGAATCTGTCCACCAACTTAAGGATATGCAAGTATGTGTTTTTTGAGATCTGTGTGCTTTCTGACAGTAGTATCTTACACAGTCATGGGTTTATTGGGATGCTTCCCCAGAAGGTTGCAATATTATAACAAGAAAATATAAGCTAAAAAATTTAGAATGGTTTTAAAATGAGTGTTTCCTGTTATCACCATAGACACAAATCACTTGAACGCTGAGAAGAGAATGAGTTTTAGAACTTTTTCCCTTCCTATCCTCACCATGTTTGGTTCATGTCCATCATCTTGCTAATGCCCAGCATTTTCCTTCACCTTTTAGAGAAAATGACAGTAAAGACTATTTTGCTGGCTTTTTTATTTTGTTTTGCTGTCCTTTTCAGTTTGTTCGTATCATTAATTTCTCCCTAACTTGATCTCTGTGAGACAGCTGAGCTCAGAGGATAGTCAAAATGTACGATTAATGACGAGTTATCTATCAGCACGAGTGAGTCTGGAGACAGTAGTAAACAGGAGAAAAAGAAACTGGATATCTGCAGGTAAACAGAAATTTTTTAGTGCTCAGTTGCTGGTCAATGCCAAGAGCAGCCAGTACAAGGTGATATGAAAATATTTGACACAAAAAATGACTAAAATATAATCTCCTAAATTAATTCATTGCATTTATAAGGGAAAATGAGGCAACCTAACTATAGTTTTTAGGTGAATTCATAATAGTTCTTTCTCTCTGTATTTATAGGGTTGAACTTGGAAAATTTCATACTTATGTTGATGAGATGGTAATAAGTGGTAAAAATACAATTTGTGGTAGATTTAAAGTTCCTCATGGAATGTACCATTTGAAGAACATAATGCTAATGGTCTAAGTGTGGCTCTCATTTATGACCTTGCCTTTTCCTTACAATATCTTACACTTGATGCTTCCAACATGAGCCTGGAAACTGCACTGCAAAGAGAGGGATGCTGAGACAGGGAGGGATTTGTGTCAAATGTTAAGCCTAAGTGGTTTCACCTTCATTGTAACTAATACCTGTCCATCAGGTTTTGGGTTTTATTAGTTCATATTTTCTGTCCTTTTAGATAAATGTATTTTCAGCCTTTTTGAAAAGAGCTGAACTGGTCTTTCATTCCAGTTTGGGACTGACCTCTAGGGAAACTGCCCTGGATAGATGTTCTTTCTGCTGCCTGTACTTGGCTGTGTTTCATGCCTGAGGTCACAGCTGTGGCCAGCTTGTTGGTCACCAAGAGGATGTTCCTGGTTTGTGCAAGTAGCACTGTCAATATTGGTTTTAAGTGTTACTGTAATGTGAGAGCCTAATTTCAATACTAAGTCCAAGAGTTCGTTTTCTCAATGAATTTGTGTCATGGAAGCAGAATACATTGCTGAGGTGAATTCCATGTTTTGTTATCTGATACAGCCTTCATTTTTCACCTGAATTCAGCTTCTCTTGGGTAAACTTGCCCACACAATTAAGTGTCTTGTTAGTGTACGGTCCTATGGGGCATATTTCACTGATGGACTTACACCTGTTCTAGAAAGTCACCCCTGACTCCTGTGAACCTTTTAGGGTGGGCGTAACTTGATTAATGGTGTCAAAAGGTTTAGAGAGGTCTGTAAGGGTGACAGTGGTGCTTGCTTATCATCCGTTGATGTGAGGAGGCCGTCTGGTAATCCAGGCTGCAGGACAGTACACTGGATTCAGCTGTGAGCCCTTCATTAGCTCTTAGCTTGTTTTCTTATGACCTTTAATCAAAATGATATTAAGGAGCAGTTTAGCTGTGATCCATGTATTCTTGTTGCTTTTTATGAAGGAAATACTCTCACTTCTTGGAAATATGTTTTCGAAGGATGAAAGTAATATTTCCTCTCCAAGTCAGGCATTGGCAGTTGTGACCAGCTAGAAGGGAAAGGCAGGTGTTATCTTCTTAGGTGCACTATCTGAGCCCAGGGCTGTGGGCTTAAGATCCTTCTGAGCCTAAAGTGCTGTCTTTGAGTTTTCCCACTAGATTTTTCCAGTTCTTTCTGAGCCATTGTACATCTACGTGCGCTTCCACAGTAGAACTCTGTATTCCGGAAATAAGTTTGTTCCTGCTAATTTTACATGACTCTTCATTCTTGGTTTGGAACAGAGAACAATTATTTCCTCTCATGTTCTGTACATAACTCAACACTTCAGTCTGTGAATTGAAAATGTTTTTCCTGTTGTCTCTGAAGTTTTCTATTGATAGAGAAGAATTAATGTCTCACATAAGGCACACCATTTGCATTTCGTATTTAAAGAGAAAGGCAGTATAACATCTTATTTTTGGTGTGGGCTGATGATGGGTGAAAAATTCTACTGGCAGAACAAAGCAATTTATCAAAGGTTTTTGATGTCAAGTGTCAAAAATGTCTTTGATTGCCTGTTCTGGCCTTGTTACATTCCATACCTCCTCATAAAAGCAGTTTGTTTTAGTCATGGCAGTTGTTTATTCTGAGTTCCAAAACTCTGTAACCACATGGGGGTGGTTCAGCTTTACCCAGCTATCCAACTGGGAGCCCAGTGGGAGCAGCTCTAGCAAGGCATCCACACAGAACTGGGAAGACGTCTGAGTTTCTGTGTGGAACGGATGGATGTTCTCTTTCAGAAGTGTGGGGAAAGACACTGCAATTTTCCAAAGAAAGAAAATTTTTTAAAATGCTGGTATTTCATCTTGGCATTCTTTCATCCAACTTCTTCATAATGTCCCACCTGCTGACTTTTTTTTTCAAGTGTACAAATGTGTAAATAATTTTCCTGAAGACACCCGCCCTCAAAGCAAACCCTACACCCAGACTCTTGTTTGTTTTTCATACGGACTGGAGATTGCTACAGTTCTCCCAGTGAACACAGGATTAACTTCTCTTTACATACATGGTTCAAAAATGCTATATCCTCCTACCAAGCACTGATCCCTTGCTCAACAGCTGTCCTGTGAATTTAGAACAAAAGGTTAGCTTTTGCTTTTGGAAGCGGGCATGAAAGGAAACCTGAACACCAATATTCATTCAAGAAGCTGAGGTAATAGTGAGCAGTTCTGTATGTAGCTGAAGACACTGAGAATTTCCTGTATAACAGTTGACATGGTAAGTCAGGGCCTCATGTTAATTGATATCCAAGGATCTTATAGTGCAAGATGAGTTTTCAGAAACATAAAAAGGAGCAACGGAGATCTCTTACTTTTCAGCTGTAGTTGCTGAACTTTTGCAGTTCAAATAGCTAAATTTGGCAGGTCCCTGTATTTTGCATTCTACTTCCTCTGCTTTTTTTTCCCAGTGAAAACACCAAGGGAAAAATTGACGTAAAGCAATTGAGGATGACCACTATAAACTTTTTCTACTGTGCAAGTTGTGAGAAGGTTTGCTTGACATACTGTGATTTTTACTTTCCATTCCTCCATACGCTGAGTAAAGAATGAAAAGGGGGAATCTCAGGGAGACAGTATTTTCTTTCTTTTCTGAAACTTCAGAAAGAGGAAGCAAATCAATATGTAGGAAGTATTTTGAAGGTTGTATTTTCACTTCAAACTGCAGTGCAAATGTAGTTGGTAATGGAAATTATTTTTTTTATATGGCATTTGTGTTAGAGTTGCATTTATTACAATTTCTGAAAATCTTAAATGAATATACTGTGATGTAAACCTTTCTTCAAGAGAGTCTGAGTTTTTAAAGAAACTTTTTATTTAAAATTTAATACTTAGTAGGGGTTCTCTCTAAAATTGATTTAGGTGGAATGAAAATTGGGTTTAACAAAAGCCTATCTGATTTGTAAAAACCTGTTGGAGATCTGAGTGCTCAGTAAACCTTTTGAATTTGTTAAATCATTCTAGTAAAGATTTTGAATTTAAATTCACCTTCTATATCCATTTTTTCTAACTAAATCTATTTAGCACTACCTTTTGACAAATTTATTTTTATATAAGTTCAGCAGAAAGAATATAAAATGCAAGATGAGATCCTTAATCTCAGAGGCCATGATACAGACTAGGAATGGCAACTGTGAGTCTCTGAGTGGAGCTTCCCCTTGTCCTGAGTCCCCTGGCTGCGTGAGCAGCCCTCGTCCAGCTGCACGTGTTTACGTGTGCCATGCTGGGGAGTTGGACATGGAGATGGGGAATGGCTCTGCTGGACTCTGCCTGTCTCCAGCAAGTCGTGGCTCAGGGCTGTCACTACCAAACCCTGGTTGGTGATCCATCTGTCCTGATCCTGGGATTTAGACTGTCTGCTTTTGCTTTATGTAGAGTGGTTCCACTCCCATCAACTCGGGCAATGGCTTAATGATTGTACAGGAGAGTATCTGCTACCGTGGATAAAAATACAGGTTATGTTTTATAGAGGTCTTTACTGTTAGCAGCATGGTTTTGTAAAAAGGGGATGGAGCACTAGGGAAGTAGATGATGCTTTATGCCCCTTTTAGATTTGGGGGATTTGTTTGTTTTTTTCTTAATGTTACTAGCCGAGAAGCAAAATATGCACGGAAATTATGGGCTAATGATCTAATGGGCTACTCTGCTGTGTTTTTTCCAGAATTAAGACTTCAGCTGAAACCAAATTTGATGTGATAAAGATGGTTTGTTTTGCAATATGAGGTCAAGTGATCCCTGTAGTGTCTGGTGCAAGAGTGCACAAAGCATGGCCTCCTTTCAGTCTGTGTTTCATATACTCAAAGGATTGCAGAAAACACTTCAAGGATGATGGGAAATTTTGTCTGAAGTCATGTTGAATCATACACCTGCCAGGTCTTATGTGTCCTGCTTTTTTCTTCCCTTTTTTTCCTGTTGCCTTCTTCCCCCACCCTTTTTGTAAGATTTCATGTCTTAAAATTTAGTTATTCACTCAAAGCCTTGAGGAAAAAAAAAAGGCCAAATACAGTTTGAAAAGCCACTAAAGGGGTTAGATCACATTTAATTCATTTTATATAGTAGACCAAAGGATCAAAAATCCTCTTTTTCTACATCGAAGTTGCTCTGTGCTCCTGTAGACTTTAGTGTTTCACAAGCTACAGTATTTTTTTTTAATGGCAACAGAAAATGTTCTTTCTGTATGACAGTCATGTACTAGACCTATCAAAAGGTAAATGTAAAACTCTTTGTCGGGGCAAGCTCTTTTAATACCAGCTGAATTTTGATTTGTTGCGCTCCAGAGAGTAATAAATGACTACCTTTTTATTGGGGCAGGTGTTCTAAAGAAGATCAGCATCACACTTCAGGCAAAGAAAAGGGATGTTTACATGGTGTGTGCAACATTACCAGCCAACCATATTTTGCCAGAGCTTCAGTGAGCCCAGTCTCACAGCTTTCCCTATCGATGTTTAACAGGAAAAGCAGCAGGACCCAGCACATTAGTGCTCCAGCATTGCAAAATGAATTTGGAAACTGCACTAGGGTTGCTAGCAAATTTTTTTCAAATACCTGGCTAACTGCTGTTAATAAATCAGTACTAAGAAGGCACCTGACAGATGGATCAAACAATCACGTGGCAGTTTTAGGATAAAAAAGTGTTATTTGACTGTGAATGTTTGGGTGGGGAGCAGTTGTGCAGTCTGAGTTAAACTCTTCTGCAAAACAAAGGAAGATGGACTCCTGTTCCTGCAGACGTTGCTCCTTGTGATCTTATCTTGACATTTGTGTGTCTGTTAGAAGTTGTGTGCTGAAGTGCTGCTAAGTTTTGGCACTCCTAGAGATGATAAGTGGTGTGATATGGGCATGGCCGCAGAAGCGGGGAGAGCTACTTTTCCAAGGTTTGTTTCCAGCGATTGCAGACTTCTGCTGCTTGGAGTAGTCCATGAGCTGGTGTTACCCGCTCTTATTTCAGGGCAGCAAAACTTGAGTCAGATCGGTTTATTGGTATAGTGCAGTGTAGTCTTTTAAAATAAGTCTTTCCATGGGGATGGATTTTTCCCAAGATGGCCAGTGAAATAACCATCCAATGCAGGAGTCAGTTTACTTGTTTTTTCTGCTATCACTGCTTTTACTGACGTGAGGAAGGGCATTGTTATGCCATTTACAGTACCTGAATTAATTTTTTTTTAGGCTAGGACTGTTTTATTGACTTGCATTCTCTCCTTTCTCAGTTAGTCCTGCTCTGCCCTATTTAGTATAATACCTTAAATACCTATACAATTTGTGATGCATTCCCCTTTGGAAAAAAAAACAAGGGCCTTTTTTATGTCCCTAAGTGCACCATAGCTGAAGGGGACAAATGTCATCAGCTCCTCTGCTGAAATTGGTGGCATTGACTCAGCCTGCTTCCATCATCCAGTGTGTGGTCAGCATGTGCCATGTGCAAATGAAACGTGAGCTGAGAAACTGTCCCCACAAAGTATACCTTGGAGCTTATGGAGTGCAGCTGCCAGGTCTTTCTGAATCAGGGGTTCTGTGTGCTGTAATAACAGCTGCCAGTGCACACAGTGGTAGACGTAAACTGCCATCTTGTACCACTCAAGTTTCCCCACAAAAAGTAGTCTGTCTTGCGAGGTCATTTCCAGGGAATCCTGAAGGAGAGGAACAGTACATTTTAAATGTCATTACTTTCTAGCGCTTTGCCATTACCTGATGACAAAACTAACTATTCTTGGAAAATGTTGCTTATTTAAACAGTAATTCTTTAGTACCTCATGCTGGGAATATTCCCAATGGGATCAAATAATTCCTTATAATATTAATCAGTAAGTAGAATGAAATCGTCCTCAAGAGCATAATTATTGGTACTGCAACCAGTATGCAGCAGAAATTATTGTCAGATACAGACAGGTATGGATGTCTTCAAAAGGCATCATTAAAAGCAGCAGAGGAGGCTGAAATTTATGATCTTGGTATAGTGACTTTGAACTGAAAGCAGTGAAGTCACTGAGCAAGTTGCAGATCATCCATGAATTTATGAATGGCAGCTCCCTATCTCACCAGAGTCTAATTGTGTGGAAAAGCTCCAAATGTTGTCTGTTTTTCTGTTCAGCTGAAAAAGCAACTCGCTGATCAGGAGTTGCAATGCTCTTCACCAGCCAGAGGTCTGGACATGCTCAGTGAAAGGAAGGGACAAGATAGAGAGAACAGCTGTTTTGGGTTCAGTCAGTTCTGCCCTGCACGAGAGATGTGGAATTGGGAGGAAGGTGTTTGAAAGGGAAAATCTAGCTCAGGCCCTCTGCATGAGCAGGAAAGGCAGGTGTTCCTGCTTTCTCACTGCAGTCATCACCTGAAGTGCTAATGATTCTGCTTTTCAGAGCAGGAACTTAAGGCAGTTTCTTCCATCCCTAAATTAACAAACTTAGTGAATCATATCCAGCATGACCTTTAGTGGAAGGTTTCACAGTTTATACTGGTACTTACAAGCCAAATGAGCTCTGGGATGTGTGCTCTGCACTTCCAGTACAGTGGAGCTTTCCTTGGCAGTATAAAAATCGGTCGAGACACGTAACAGGTATGTTTCAGTTTTGTTGCACCTTGGCATGTGTCATTTCACAGTGACAAATATAAATCCCAGTTCTGATTTTCAGTTCCTAGCCAAAAGCAGTAGTAAGTTTTGTTCTCTCATACAGT
Source organism: Melanocharis versteri (assembly GCA_013397845.1). NCBI lineage: Eukaryota > Metazoa > Chordata > Aves > Passeriformes > Melanocharitidae > Melanocharis > Melanocharis versteri. The sequence goes on from VZTG01008963.1 coordinate 289,915, forward strand.
TTGGGATGCCTCTTCTGAGATACATTTTCCCATAAGATTCCAGGTGCCTTGTGTGCAAAGCAAGTTCTAGAGGCACTTTAGCACAGCACTAAAAGCTGTAACAGCTGACAGGTCCTTGTTTTCATTTCATCTTCCATTCTCACTTGGGCATTGTGCTCTCCTGTGCTTTTCTGTAGTTGTTGCTTTATCCTTCTCAGGTGCCACAGAGAAGACAAATTTTCGTTGTTTACCTTTGGTGCTAAAACTTGGGAAGGAACCTTATTTCTTCTGAAGAAATGTATGTTGAGCTTCCCAAGTTGTTCATTATGCAGTACAGTTATTATGCTCACTTGGCTCATCAACCTTAGTCTATAAGTGCATATATAGATACAGAACTTAGTGAAGTTTTTGAACTGTGTTCATGATAATCTGTCAGTTGGGTGCCTAAACTGCTGAAATTTGCACATCTGTAGGGTAAGCATTTTCCCAGTTAAGACAGAAAGCTGTTTTTAAGGATGTTTTGAATAGTTCTTCGCTCAGTATTAAACTGTTCGTTTTTTAATAGGGAGACAAGACTCTAGCTGCATCAAGCTTAATGTAGAAATTACTGTATAGTTTTATGACCTGTATTATTCAGCAAGCCTGACAAGATGATACTAGTGCTCTCTTCTGGTCATAAATTCTGTAAGATGCTTAGATACCACATGGTTATAATGTTGGCATAAATATGCTGATGGATACAGATGTAATTAAATTTTAGACGTTTATTGTAATTATTCCAGTGATAAATGTCTAAATTTGTCCATAATCTATTAGAGAAAGTGTCCCACTCTATTACTGCTTCTTGTAAAATTTAATGGCTGCAGGGCCTGAGGTTGTGGTTCTGCTGTTGTGTTTTTGTTCTACAAGTGTACTTGTGGATCCAGTAAAATTATGAGCTGAACTGCACACTAAAGCATGGAGTTGGCTCCTAGGCATCACAGCCCATGAGTGCTTGAGAAGGGCTCTCTGGAAGGGCAGATTTGTGGGGCTGATGGCATTGTTAGATCATAAGTCTGAAGTGCCCCAGGTGGGAACAGCAGATGAGTGAAGAGGTAGACATTCAATTTTGAGGCTGAGCATTGTTTCCTGAAGGTCTGTTTCTGAATTTTGGGAGGATACGCAACTTCTCTTGTTCTCACTCAGAAGTTGTTTGTGCTGCTCTTCTACACTAGGTTTTAACTTCCAGTGCATCTCAGTGGTTTTCAAAGGAAGGAGTGGTGACCTCATGACAAGTAAGTGTTGGCCTATTATTCTTTTTTAATTGCAAAAAACTATGGTGTATGTCTTATATGTTGTGCTGTCAAAAACATCTTTGGACGTGCAAGGGATAAAACTTGGTCAGCCTCCTTATACATTTTTATTTTGCTGTAGCTCTTGACAAAAGCAGAGACATCATCAGGGCAGCAGCACTTCAGTTGCTTTTGCTTTACTTTGATGTGCTTTGTAAGTGCCAGCAGCTTTCAGGAGTAGCACTGTTTCAGCCAGGGCGTTAGGAGCAGGCCTGTACGTGGAGCCTCTGGGATCATTACTGCCAGGTACTGCTGTTCTACCTGAGAAAGGAGGGAAAGCAGTAATACGGTGGTGAACTTTGTCCATGCGGGATGCAGTTGAACCCTGTGTAATTTAAACTACTACTGGACTAATGGATGCAGTTCAGAGAATAAATGTGGACTATGTCCTTATATGTATTTTCCCTGCAGAGAGAATAACAGGAAATACAGGGGAAAGAGGTCAGCCATCTGACAGCCTTTGACCCATGGTGGGCTCGTTATCATGTATATTTTGGCAGTCTGACACTCATTCAGTCTATCTGATTGCCACATGGTGAATTAAATATTTCCATTTTTTGAAGCATGGAAAAGATCTGAATATTCTATGGAGGAGTTTTGCATAAGCATCACTATTTCTTTAGCAAAGAATGCATCTTTCTCTTCTTCCCTTCGACCAAAAGGGCTTGCAATTTGCCACTTTAACTGAAAATTTGAATACTGAAGCAGTAAGTAGATGGAGATTAACAAAGCAGTAAGTGTTAGAAAATTACGTACTCTTCAATGTACAGTCTTTGTCAAAGCTTTCTCTTTGTCAGTAAAATGCTGTGTCCAAGATGCACTTGCCTTGGAATTTGGAAAAACAAATACTGATTTTTGCATTTGAACAACTGGTAAGCCTTGGAGAAAAATGTTTGTGCATCTTTCTTTCTGATGCTTACCTTCATAGGGTGTATATTTATAACCTTACTGTTCTAATAATCTTAAACAACTAGCCCTGAAGATAACTGAAGCGTAACTTTGTTGCAATTTATCCTTCTTGCTGAAAGGGATTAAATAATATAAATCAAGGGTTAGTGGAAGCATTGCCTTGAATTTTGGATGCTTTTCAGTGCATCTTTTAGACGGCTCTCTTTGAATTTCTTTGTTAGAAATGTTCTGTAGGAGGAAAAGTATCACTTGGGATCCGTATATTATTCTGTGAATGTTGTGCTGATAGCAACAGGATACAATGGGTGTGAAAAGACCCAGGTGCAAGAATTGCTGTCTAGGTGCACAGCAATACTCTGTGCACGAGTTCAGGTCCACGTGCTATTTGGTGCTTGGTGAGACTGGTGCCAGTTAGAGTTTTATGTGACATGAGGACTGGGGAGAAAGCCTAAACTTCTCTGCCATCAACAACTGATTCTGTTGGACAAGAGGGTATTAAACAAATTGTAACATTTACTTGGAAAGCAACATCATCTATAACCTGCTCTATCTTTTGATTCTACTGAGGCTGGCTGTGCTCTCTGTTCAGTGCAGCTGTGCTGAAGGTGACCCAGAGTGTTGGTTGAGGAAAGCTACTCCGTTGTTTCTCAGAAGTTCTGGTGAACAACAAACTTGTGTCTGTCTAGGTTGCCCATGCAACTGGCTCCTGGAGCTGCAGCTGGTATTCTTCCCTGTTAGACCATCCCTGAAGTTAGTAACAAGACCCCTCTGGTGGTGATCAGATCAGGAATCTGATCACTGTCTCCAGAACCAGGCTCCACTCATGAGTGGAAGACCTGACAAAATTAGGACTCTATACTTCATTATTTGCAACAAAGAAAAGTTTGGTGGTGGGGTTTTTTTGTTTGTTGGTTTGGTTGGTTGATTTTTTGTGGGGCTTTGTTGTTGTTGGGTTTTTGTGCATGGTTGTTTTTTGGTTTGTGGTTTTTTTTTTGCTTAGCTGCTGACCTTAAAATAGATATCTGAGTAATAATGGAGATTAGATTTAATGTAAACCATCTTAAAAAGACAAATGCCACCAGAACCTTAAAAATCTGTCTTAATCAAATTCTGTCTTCATTGTCTGTTTGCAGGATTTTCTAATATTGCAAAATAAACTGCAAAGGGTGTTTATGGATCTCCCAGTAATGCTAAATGCATTATCACTGTTGAAGAGCTTAATCCATACCACAGCTTGGTGGTGCCTCATCTTTCTGCCTGGTGAGGCTGCTTAATTTATCCTTGTGCCAGAGGAGCACCCTTTCTGCCTCCCTGTTAGCTGGGGTGGCAGTGTGGTGGGAAGAGTCCCCTCTGTGTTTGTGATGCCTCAGAGGGGCTGCTGCTGTTTGTTTGGCTGCTGCCTGCTTCCTCCTTGATGACTGGAAAAAGATCCCCAGAGCGGCTGCTGGCAAAGCAGCCTGGGCTTGGGAGCTCAGGTCTGACAGCAGCCCACCAGCAGCTCCCCGGTGCCAGGCTGGGGGACCCTCATCACAAATGCTGTTTGCACCAGAAGGGTGGATGGGTCCTGTCAGAGCTCAGGGTTTACCTGTGCCTTTGGCCTTTTCAGGCTCACCTGCACCTCTCAATCCCCAAATGAGAAGCATTTACCCATAGTCTTTTATCTGCATAAGATACCATGTTTCTCTCAAATCAGGACCGTGAGGGTACAGCTGCCTTGTCACTTGCTATAACTGTACTCCAAAGGCCTGAATTTAGGCCAGAATCTGGAGTTCTTGTTAGGCACACTGGCAGACCTGTGCTGCATCCCAGTCCTACTTGCCTTGCATCCCTGTCCTACTTGTTTTAAAACAGAAGTATGCTGTAAACCAGTAATTCTTGTCAGTTTTCAAAGCTTAGAGTGTATTGTTAGTTACCTGCCGGAGGACTGTGCTTTTTTTCAGTTCCCAAGTTTATCAGGGTTTTGTGTTAAGAAGAGTCTCTGTTTTGTTGTACTGGTTCAGGCAAGAACAGTCCCACTCGTACTGCATTGCTTCCTTTATTTCCGTGCTTCACGCTAGGATACAGAATTACTCAGAAAGCCAGAGGCTTTTTCAAGACCTGCCTGTTAATTATTTCTTCTCCATAGACACAGCCTGCATTTTTCTGTAGTTATGCACACAGGCTCTGCTCAAAGAGGCTGAACGGCTCAGGTACCTGTTGCTTTTGGCACATCACCAGGATTTGGGGCTTCCATGGTTTGCATCTGTCCTGATTCCTTTCATTCCCTCTGGAAGTGAGGGAAGGAGCTCACAGGTGTGAAGGTAGACTGAGTTTCAGATGAGTCTAATATGGTGACTGTTTTGTTGTTGACTGTCCAGTTACTTATACAATTCTAATTACTCTTGCTAAAATGTAAAATAAAGGTTTTCTGAAGTTTGACATCAGGCTGACTTATGCTCTTGTGCCATTCATTCCATATTTCAGTGATTGAAGACTTTTTTTCTTAGTGAAAAGTACTTTATTAAAAATAAAGGTTGTGTGCATTTTTCATTTGTCACATCTTGAAACTTGAATTTGAGCTGGTGGAAGAGAAAATGTTCTTTTCATGCATTTTAGGGGACAAAATAGTTGTCTTTTTCAAGTACTTTTTTCTCAGTAAAGGAATGTGGTCTTGTTAGTTTTAAAAGATGCGTTGTCCTAAATGTACACATATATAAGAATCTGTGTGCCTTCTGGATGGAGAAGAGGCTCCAGAACTCATGGATGACATGTTAGGAATCTGTAGGTGTGGGTGAAAGGTATGAACCAGATTTCTTTTTCCAGACCCACCTGCTTACAGAGGCTTACAGCTGTGCAGCCAGGGTTGTTTAGGTCAGTGATCGCCTCAATCCCAGTCATCCAGCTGTCCCTAAAAGTGGCCCTTTTGTATGTGCAGAGAGAAATTACTGTAAGTGTGCTCAGAGTGAGGAGCAGCCATGTGATGGTTCGGACACGTTGGATGTCCTGTGCCCCACTGCCTTCAGGCTTGCCAAACAGAGACAACGGATGATCTCTGAAGAGGCTTGCAGGATGTAATCCTCCTTGTTCATTGCTCATGGGCCGTGACTTAAAATATGCCTGAAATAATTGCTGGGTTCCAAACTGCCCTGGAGGGCCGTGAGCAGCTATAGTTCAAAGGAATAAGCCAGTGTCTGTTGAAAATGATTCTGATTATCAGGTTCTGCACTGCAGGACTGGCTTGCAGTGGAAAGATCTTTAATACTGTGGTGACAAACGTGGAGAAGGTACATTATATAACTACTGAGAAGCTCAAGCACTTGTGCCCTGCTGCAAGCAGTTTTAGTTTCTCTTGATCCCAGCTTTGGGTGCTGATGCTATAAATGTTGCCCATTTAATTGTCCTAAGGAATCCTGCAAGACATCTTCTCTTCTTAGTAATTTTGTGTGGGATGGAGCTGGAACTGAAACCCGGGCTGAACTTTCTTATACAAGTGAACAGCTTAAAGAGGGTGTACAAGGGGTGTCAATAACTCTGCAGGACAGTGCTAAAGAAGAAGGGGCTTGGTGTTTGGTTTATTGTGTTGTGGTCCAGAGTCTTCCTGTATGAATTCACTTCCTTTATATTACCTAGTTCTTAGATTTACAAAGGAACCTGGCTGAGGCCTGGCAGGGAATAAAATATACCCCATGAAATGCTGGTCAGTGCAAACTGCAGGGCTGTAAATGGTATATATTGGTTAATTATTAAAAAATCAGACATGCAGTGTGAGCTTACGTCTTTGCAATTATCTATTAAGGTACAAGAAAATAAGTTTAATTAAACAAGTGTATTTTGGAAACATAAAGTAACAATTCCAGGTTGGTACTAATTTCACAATGTGTGCTTGAAGTACATTGCAGTAGAAAGACAATTTACTGCCCTATAGTAACCCTCAGCTGATTTCAAACAAACATCAGACCATTCCCTGTGTGCTGTTCTGATCTAAGCTCTTTTCCCCAAGCTGATGATGTCTCTAACAGATGTCCAAGAAGAGAAGCATGTTCCAGTGTTGTGTGATGTGTGGAGTGTGCACTTGAAACATCATGTTGTAGTGGAAGTGGTAGGAGAGTACCTTAATTTTAATAGTGTAACTTGAAGCAGCTGGTTTGTTTTGGTGGGCCGAGAGCTGGTCTGGAAGGGGCATTTCCTGACAAAAGAGCAGTCACTTGCTATCTACAGAAGACTTGGGATTTTTGTGGCATGATTTGACCAGAGTAAAGACAAAAAAGCCCATTTTGCATTCACTGAGCTCTCTTCTTGAGCTGCAGGGCTTGAAGATGTGGCTCTCAACTTGGGAAGGAGAGAAAAGGGATATTTAAGTAGTCAAGTCACTAATTCTGGGCATATTTGTGAAGTCTCATGAATTATAAGGCTTATAAAAAAACCAGCCAAACCAAGCCTTGTAGTGCTATACAGCAAATTCTTATGTGCATGGTTCTGGACAGGCTTTCCTGCTCTCACAGAAAAGATTAGAAATCAAGGTTTTATGAAAACTGATTAAAAATACTGATGTGACTTTTTATAGCACAACTTCTTTCAGCAGGAACAATTTTCCATGCTCAATCAGAAAGGTTAGTTATGGGTTTACAGTTTCCTTTTTGTTTCTTCTGCATGGTCTCCATTAATCTTTCCCAGAACCTGTGCAGGTTAATGGATCCTGTGCTGGCAAAGCCCTCGTGTCCCACTGTGGTGACTGAGAGGGTGGCACTGGTGAGGCTGCTCCTCAGCTGTGTCAAACCAGTGTGTGCAGGAGAAATTCAAGCCAGTCCATAAGCTTAACAGCATTCCCCTGCCTTAAATGCCAAAAGTTGGCAAATTTGTGAACTTCAATAAGTTTCAAGAAAACAAACATTTGACTGTCAAAAAAGCGCTGTTGATAATTTTTAATAGAAAAGTTGTTCCAAGTATCAGACACTGGCTCTATTGTTCCAAGTATCAGACGCTGGCTCTCTGCTTCCAAGTCAGGATATCTGTGCAGTGGCTTGGCATGTAATATATGAGATTAACCCCATGTAACCTCTATGTCATCTTTTCAAAATGTGCAATAATTGTACTCAGCAGAAACTGAGCAAGGATGTCTGCAACTGGAGCTGTAGATAATAGTCTATGGTCATTTATCATCTTGGTCTCCAAACAAGAAGCAGAAAAATTCTCAGGAATCTTTAAAAGAATATTTTCAAACTAAATTTCCTTTTGTACGATCTTAGAGTGCTTTTTTTTTTCCTCAACAGAACTAGTCAACGTGTGAAACTCCAAGTTGTATGTTAGTAGCTGCATATGACCAGCAGCTGAGAAGCTTGGTAATTTCTTAGGCCACTTAAATGCTGTTAAAACTATTTCTTTGGAATATTTGGCTGTGATAAAGATTGTACGATGCCTTTGCAGTTCAAAATAGAAGACAATTTTTCTTCCATCATTTGGCTTACTTTAGCTCTAGACATTGTTACATTAATTTGCAAATACATTATATTTTCAGTCTCTTGTCAATGAAGAAACAGTTCTCTTGGCCTGAAAGCAAAAGTATGTTTTGGTTTTTTTTTTTCCTTCATGGGCTATGAAATTGTAATAGTATGTTTTCTAATTTATGCAAAGAAAGTTTTATAAGAGTATTTGTTAATGTCCTGTAATTAGGAACTAGATCAGCACATATTTTTGGGAAACATACTTTGTATGCACGTGCACAGCTGTTCCTAAATATGGAGCAAGGGAGGAGCAATAGGGAGCTGAAAAGCCCTGGGCTTGCATGTTTGATCCACTATTGGTTTGGGATTTACTCTGTATTATTTAGAAGGTGCAACTTGAGAAGCAATTACATGGTTCTTCTCTTTCCTTCCATGACTACTCTGCATTGGCCAATGAACAATTTCCTACATTTTAAAATTGGAGATGCAGTTTTTCCCATCTCTGAGTGTAAACATCTGATTTGCATATGTAAATGATGCTTGGAAAAGGTAATGTGCATAATGCTAGATTAAAGAGCAAAATAGCTAATAGGTTGTTGAGTGGTAATTTTTCAGATAATGTTCTAAAAACAGTGATTTTGTTTACTCCTTAGATATGAGTGCCGTAGGCTCCTAAACTATTTCAACTAAAAGATCAGTATTTCAATAGTGTTCATATTTACTTAATTTCTTTGTGTGTTTTCTGTCACTTTGTTTGCTTTTTGAAGAGGCAGAAAACAAATCTGTCAGCTATATCTATACTAACTGTGTGTTACTTCAAAGGTAGACTCAATCTAGTTTTAGCAGATGTCTTTTTAACCATTTAACACTTTTGTATGGCTTTAAACCACATTTCAGTTACAAAATCAAGTTGTTATTTTTCAGTAAAAAATAAATTGAATGCACATCCTGCCTTGTAAGTAAGAAGATAGGGAAGGGAAAGAAATGTCCAGAGCAATAAAATCTGTTCCTCATTAAGACCATTATCTGCCTTAATGTAATCATGTTCAAGTCCAGACATCCCTTAATCGATGCAGTCTGGACAGATATCACAACAGCTCTTCAGAAAGTACAGATAACACCAGTGTCAGTAGTCTGACTTGGGCAGAGGCTTAAATATACATCCAGAAAGCAATGAAACCAGGAGATAAGAGAGAGCTCTGAACCGTGTCTCTGGTGACACAAGTAATATCCTTCAAGCAGTAATTTTTTGATACTTGACTGTACTTTTTTTATCAATAAAGGCAGAATGACCAGAATAAAAAATACTTGCTGCAAGGGCAAAGCTGAAATCTCTTTTGGAGAGTGGTAGTGGAGAGACCTTTAGGTGTTTCTCAGTAGCCTTGTTTAGAAGCCAACACTTTAAATTTCAGCAAAAGAAAAGATAATATTTGTTTGGTTTTGGCTTTTTTTCCCTTCTCCTCCTTCCTCCTTCAACTTATAATATTTATTAACATGATTTTCTCAGGGACCCAAGCTTCTGGCCAATCAGTTTGTTGTCTGGTCTGAAGGAGTTCTGTTAACAGCACTGGGGAATCAGGAGGCTGGGATTTAAGTGCTTGTGTATTTTAAAGTGTGTAAATGAAAGAGCTTACAGAAGGCCCAGGAATTTAGAGTATTATGAATGGTAGTGTGACCAACAAATGGTTCCTAATTTTGGGATTGCCCACATGACTTACACCCCCTGATTATGTGACCCATGAGGAGAATGGAGAAGCTTGCCTAGTGTACGAGTGTCTCAGGAGATTCTGCAGTGTTTTGGCTTAGGTGTTCATTCGTTTCATTTTTGTTTGGTTTTTTTAAGTCAGAAATTGGGCCAGTTGCACTCAAGGGAACAAGAAGGATTCTTCAAGTGCAGGGGATCTCGTTCATGTGCAACTCCGAGGGTAATGGCCCGCAAGGGGAACCTTTAAAGGATAGGAAAGATCCCTGAGAGACCTGCAGGTGTTCAGGAAAGTATCTCGTTAACACCATCCCAAAATTACATAGTTTGTCTGGAAGAAATAGAACTAAAATGATGCAGAAGAGGGGTTAAAATGGAACAGTCTCTTCTAGTTGGCAAAACAGCCAGCAGTTGATTTGGTGTTCCTTCCTGCCAACTCCCCAAAGGGAGCATGGAACACCTGTCCTTGTACTGCTCCTGTCGGACATGCTCTGAAAAGCTGTGGAGCCCTTATTCGTGATAAAGATTGTACGATGACAGACATCCACTTCTTGTGGTGGATGTCTGGAGAGTTTAAATAATGCATGTGCGGTTAATGTAGTTAAAACAGGTGTGTCCAGCTCTCTTAACGCTGCAAATTTCCATCCTGTGGGATAGGACTGGTGCCTAGGTCTGCATTTCTAATCACAGTAGTGAGACTGGTCACATGCAAAATCCTGCAGGGTTACAAGCAAGACCCTGAGCATGTTGCATCTGAAATGCTGGTGAGACTACCTTCTGCAGTTAGTTATGCTTGGTTTTCCCTGGCTCGCCAAGGCAGAAAATGGCGATAGAGCAGCTATTACTTCAGCTTTTCCCTTTCTTCTTGTTATCTCTTGTTACATCTCTAGATCAGTGGGACTGGTTAAGAGCCTGTTGTTTTGTATAGGATATGGGTGTTCTCTGTGATCCCCATTACAGTTTGTGCTCCTAGAGCATTCCAGAGGAATAACATTTTGGAGCATAATTCTTAGAATAAAAGAAGATTTTGAGTTTCTTGAAAAGAATGAAGTTTCCTCTATGCCCCAGTAGTCCCAAGGCAATGAATGAATGAATGCTTTCTCCTTTTACAAATGGAAAATATGAAAACTCCTGTGCAATGTTAGAGTGAGAGTCTTGTACAATAGATATATTTACCATTTGTGCAAGACTTGCCTCTTGTCCTAACATCAGTGGTGAAAAAAAAAAAAGAACTTTTTGACTGACTCTTATTCTGTACCTTGATAATAATTCTACTGGAATGAAGATTTTGTATGAGAGTGTGGCAAGAGAGAAGGTCTGTCATTTCCCTCTACTGAGTTTTTCTGTCTTTTCTCTGAATCAGGTTCCCCCCTACCCCTCCCAGGAGATAACTAATGTAATTCCTGACAACCCTGTTTGTTTCTCTCCTTTAAACTAGAGAAAGCATTGAGCAGGACCATGGCAATAGCTGTGGAAGAAAGACACTAAACTACACGCCTTGTACCCTGATATTTGAATGATCTCTCAGTGCTGTTGTTGCTGTGCAGGTTTAATGCCCACCTTGTGAGAAATCATTCCTGCCTGGCTCTTCCTTGAGCTTTTACACAAGTAGGATTGCCACTGGAGGGACTGGTCCTTTGGATCCTTTTGCTTTTCTGTGCCTGACGTGATTTGTACAGGGTAGGAAAGAAACTGGCTTCATGAAGTAGGAGTTGCACTGTGAATTTCAATAGCTTATCTTCTGGCATTTTCTGGCTGCAAAAGGATGATAAAAATATTGCCTCAAGAAGTCTTCACCACTGACTCCTGTGGGTGTCTTCTGGAAGAAGTTCAGGCTTTTCAGCCTTCTTTTCTGGGGGAAAGATGGTTGACTTGGCTAAATTTAAAGGTGCAGTACTGCTAGATCATCAAGGGCAAAGAGGTTAATGTAGGCTTTTTGTTATTACCTTTTCCAACTGCTGTTAACCAGAGGCATGTAGGTAGTACACTGTATTTTATGAATTTACTGGAGTGCACAGGGGTGATGTTTAATTAAGCCTTTGTGATTATAGGCACTGGCCTCAAGCACAAACAGAGCTGCAGCTGTTTGGGATGATGTGGGTTGTGCAATCTCTGCTGCATAGACCATACTCACTGCCAGAGGGGAATGAAGGGAAGAAAATAAATCACTGCCAGAGCATGATGCACCTTGCATGGACCTGGAGAGGAAAGCAGTTCACTTCCACAGCTTTCATTCTAGTGCTTTGTAACATCCAGGTTTGGAAGAATGCACATAGGAAATGGAGATGTAGCCACTGGACCAAGCTACTGGCTTTTTTCTTTTTTGGATGATGGTTTTTATGTTCTTCTTCTTTTGTAATTGCTTTTTCCTTTTGTATGCCAAGTTATTTAGGAAGCAGCCTACTTGTTAGATGCATCCCAGAAAAGCATTAAATTGTGGTTTAGCCCTCTCTTAATAGAGAGTGATCAGTGTGAGCATGGGATTGGATGGCCTAAGATGTTAATGGATTTCAGGAGTTTAGGATGAGAGGAAGTAAGTTGGAACAGATCAAGGACATCTTGTGACAGAGAGGAAACAGACTGGACAAAAGAATTTCAAATACCAACCCAGTGCAAATATTGAAGAAACTTTATAGCAAATGGAATTTGTTAAGGAGTTGATAAAGAAAGTAGGATTAATGGGGTAGAATGAAATAGCTATTATAGTGATACCAGTATGGAGGCACTGATGTATTTCCATATAAGAATCTCTTTGTAAGCTGTAATTTTTGTCTTTGCTTAAAATAAATATTGTCTGTTACTGCATAACTATAGGATGTACCTGACAAGTTGGAAAAGAAAATTATCTTGATGAAGTTCTCTAACTTCTCGATCTATCTGCAAAATTGAAAAGGCATTAGTATAACTAGTATACCCCAGGAAAAATAAATCTGGCAGGTAAGCTGGGGTGATGCTAGGGGTTGGATTCTTGGTTAGTGTTTATGGCTGAGAACTTGGACATCGGTGTTTCTATGTTTTTATTTACTTCACTGTAAAATTGGTGTACTTGCTTAGTCTCCCTGTGCCTTTGTTTAACCACCTTTACTTAACGAAAGGAAGATTCATTCTTTAAGAAAAGAAAACAAAACCAAGCAACAAAAAAAATTATGAAATTCAGGGGTGTGGGTTTTAACTTCTGATGGTTTTGTATCACGAAGGTCTGTTTTAGCTGGAGGTATGCTTTCAAGTCGTTTTCTCTTAGGAAAATTGCTTTATTACCTTTAAAGGTTCTTAAAACCGTAACGTTTGAAATCCAAGGATTTATGCCTCATGGTTTTTCAGGACTGCCTGCTTTCCTCTTAAGTCTCCAAGGAAGCAGTTTTAGATTTCTGTGCATTAGTTAAAAAATAGTGCTCCAGAGATCAGCATTATCTTGGTGCTTTATCACAGAGATAGTGTTTACTCTGTGCAAGTCACTTCTGCCTCTCTTTTCCCTCTGTTATATGGGATCATTTGTCTTTGGGGTCGTGCTGTCTTCAAACCTTCTGCCCTAGTGAAAGACACTCAAATATTCCAGGGACAGAAAATAGGAAGACTGATACAGGTAATGCCAGGAGTTAATGTTTGGTTCCCATTTCCCATAAACATTCAACCAGCTGAGAAAGTAACTTAATGTCGGAGACTTCTACAGAGACCTGTTCAGATGTGCTTTGCTTGAATTTCACTCAGGCTCCTGAGGTTTGAAATGACAGCAGCTGAACACAGATTGACTGAGGACTTAGCAATGTGAAAGCCTCTGGAAAGGGCCAGACAGTCTAGGATTCAGAGAAAAACTTGAACTGATCAAAAAATATCCTTTCGCCTTCTCTTGTCTCTCCGTCTTGCCCAGAGTTTTGGTTCTAGTGGGGGGATCGTCAAAACACATGGCAGTATTTTTTTCAAAGTGTTCATTGGCTTTGGTGCTTTTCAAATTATTATTTTTTTTTCTTTTAAAACGATGAGCTTTTCCCTCATATATACGCAAAGAAGATTGTCTTCTCTTCTTTGCTTATTTGGCGAGACACTAAGGAACTGTGAAGATAACATCTCCTGAGGACAGCATAACACCAGAAATTTTTCCCAAAAATATGATCTTTTTGTAGCCAGTAATAGGAAATGAAATTTTGAGAGGTAAGTGAAAAAAAAACATGAAGAGGAAACTTTTTATTTCCTTCCTGATTCCTGACTTTTACAGCCAGAAAGCAAGGGAAAAGCAACATAGTAGGTCAGGGATGACCTAGGAAAATGGATGCAAGGAATAAATTTTTTGTGCATGTGTTTTTCCCATATTTTCAATGAAGTGAAGTATGTTTTGGAAATTTTCTATGAAGAAGCACCTGGCAAATGCTTTTAAATGAACAAAGCAAAATTGACTTCTGCATGCTCCTACAGCCTATAAAGCAACTGAAAATATGCTAAGTCTGTGTTTGTTTGTGTCTGAATAGGAAAGCCTCTGTCATTTTAGTAGGGCTTCTTTTAATTTTACATCTATTACAGCACTCAGATCATGTCTTTTATCATAATAAAGCATTAAAACATGACTGCTAACTATGCTTTAGCAGTAAACCTTCACATAACCCAAAAAGCAAGACATTTTTAGTGTGGTTTCATCATTCATTATTAATACTATAAATGAGGACTATAAATTTCTTTCTTCTACAATGTATGTAATAAAATACTTAATGGATTGTGAATGGCATATTATAAAACTTGGCATTAGGTACTGCAATTTATATTTAAATGCATCTCAGGCATAAATAAATGCTCTATAAATAGGAAAGTATCTGAATTCAGAATACATATAACCACTCATTTAGGTGTAGCATTTTGGATGATGAAATCATTAGACAGTAATTTATTTCTGCAGAAATAGGCATTTGTTGTATTTTGAAAGGAGATCCCGAACTTCCCAGAGTAAACATTTTAAAGCAGAGAAGAATTTTATAAAAACTAGAGTGTTGTATATATTCCTAGTGGAATTTTGGTAACCTATAAACAGAATCCATGATTTCAAAAGCACTGAACTGGTGTAGCTGCTGCAAGTTAAACAATAATCGTGGGGAACTTCTAGAAGGAACCAGAAGAATCAGAGTAGGGGCAAACAGTTTGACAAACCTTAGTGGAGGCTGGGACCAGTATGTTAAACTGCTCATTCAGCCATGAAGTGAGAGCTGACGGATCTACAGGACAAGCATGGATGAAAGTGGCCTTATGCTTTGTTTGCAGCGTGCAGAGGAATGAAACAGGACTTGGAAAAAGGCCACTTAGTGACTCCATTCCAGATCATTCCCTTCAGGATTTTCAAGTGATGTCAGGCTAAGTATTTGGATGGGTACAGATCTGAGCACTTAGTGTGAGAGAGATTAGTAGCCATACCTGTAAGGCCAACCATGCAGAAAACCAGCAGCACGGCTCAGACATGAATAAATTAAATTATTTTACTTGCCCTTCTGCCCTCACTGTCTGCTGCCTCTCCATGCCAGCTATGGGCTGGGGCTGTATCCTCTTCTGCAAAAGCTAAACAGTGGTGCTTGTAAATCAGTGTTAGTTTGGAGCAACAATCAGAAACTAAATGGATTCTTCTACTGGCTGTTTCTGCCCTACAGAGTGTGGGCGCAGTACGCAGAGATAGGCTGTCAGCTCTTGGGCGTCTGGAAGATCTGTTTTGTGAGATGATAAGGGGTTTCCTCCCTTGCCCAACTTGTTTTCTCAAATACTACCTTTTCCTGCAGCGGCAGGGTAAAGGAACACAAGGAAACTATTGGGTGATTTCCTGGAGTTAAAGAAAAGAATAAAAGCCAAAGTAAAAAAAAAGAACCCAGATGCTGCTGCACAGGTGGTGTTGGGGGTTAATCCATGCAAACTTCCATCTGTATCTCAAGTGGGTTGAAATTAATTGAAAATTTAGTGGGGAAGAGGCAGCAATATGATGGAGTGATTGTGTGTCTTTATTTCCTTTAAAAAATGGTTTGAAATTACTTGTAAGGTTAGTAGTTAATAGTTGCCAGGTTTGACTCTGAAATGGGTTACTCTACTGCTCCAACAGAAATGACAGAGGAAATTGCTAGAATGGCGCTGCAACCCTTCAGGGAAATTATACTAAGTAGAAATAAATTGAGAGGGGACATTGACTGGGCTAACAGTTAATTCATAGGCAAGGCTGGGGAGGGGGTTTACCCTGCTTTTTTTTCCTCACTCTTTCATGTACTTGTAATTCTGCTGGAAAGGGGAGAATAAGCAAGGAGTTGCTGTGGAGTCAGAGGTCAAGGCTGAGTCTCTGTATGTAGCAGGACATCACTATTTCATAATGTGCCTGCTGTCTCTGTATCACTGCAGTGTGCTTGCTGAGGTGGCAGAGCCCACTTCTGTCTCTGTCCTGCAAGGGAAAGTTAGGGGAGAGGTGATTTGTGGGGTCTGAGGCTCCCACTTTTCCTTACATAAGCCTGTTGTGTGGTTTTAGGCAGCAATACCGCTGAACACTAAACCGCCTGGTATTGACTCTACCTGCAAAGATATTGAAAGGTGTAGAGGGTTTGCATAATTTCATCAGATTGCAAGTACTTTTCTTGAGCATCAGACATATATCAGGCATAATAATGTCTTTTTGAAAGTGCTCCATTGAGGCTGTGAATTTTTACTTTAGTATATTAAAGACCTCTATTTCCTTGTTATAATTACTTCAGCTTGAATAAACTGAGGATTTCTCTTTGAGCTGAAGATTCCTCTTGAGCACAGAGATTGATGTTAAAGCTTTGATCCTGCAGGTCTCCTGGTGTCCGAAGCATTTGCAGTAAAAATTATGTCCCTTGCATTACTAGAAGGAACCATCTGGATTTCTACATAAAAGATAGAGCCTGTATGGCACCTACTGCTGTGAACTCTTGTGGTACCACTGAGATATGCCAAAGAGGTCGTCTCAAAGTCCTTTATTTTTCAGACTTTGTGAGTATCACAAGATGTCATTCAGTACCCAGCAATGCCTATGAGGAGTACTAGTATCCTCATACTCAAATGGAAGATCACAGTCCAGACCATGGTTGATCTAGTTCTGTTAAAGTTTCAAATGTTTCTTGCAGGATTCATGGAAGACTTGGCCTATATTGGTAGGAATTCAGTTGGTTTGACTTGGTCCAAAGCTGTTAAGAGGACAAGGGTAAAAGTGGCTGTGGGATTTTCAGTGTAAGGGTAGATCTTGGTAGCATCTTGAGCAGAACTTCTGTACTGTTTCCCTCAGTGGAGGAGGCTTTGAGGGAGAAGATGCTGTTCAGCTGATGTGGGGATGCTTGAAGAGGAGTGGTTGCTACCCTTTCTTTTTGCATCTTTTCCCACATGCTTTATTTGTGTTCCCCAGTTCTGTTAATCTGTAGGGCTGGTGCATACAGTTATTTATTAGATGGTCTTACAGACTGTAAGGTAGTGGAATTGGTTGGTTTCTCTTTCCTGTAGGGGGAAGGAGAGAAAAGAAGTAGGCACTCCTAGCAGCAGCCTTCACTCCTCAATAGGCACACAACCACCAGGACTGAATTAACTTCAAATAACCCATCTTAAGGCCAAAACAAAAACTTGTCAAAACAAAGCAAAAAGCGAGTAGTTTTCCTTTCGTTAATGCTGCATTTCCCCTGCTTGAAGCTGGTTCATTAAACTGAAAATTGCTCAAAACAGGCATCTCTGTAAAGAATGCTAGGTTAGTCATGCACCTTGCTTTGACTGAAATTGAAATTATTTTTTTCAATAAAGCCACAACACTTTTTATCAGAATTGTCATTAATTGTAGGAAATAGGAGTGTGAGGGAAGAATTTGTCAAATCTAATTTAGTCATACAGTGACCCCTAAAAATTACTGATTTTCCTCATAAGATGCAGCAGGATTTAAATAAACATCTGAACATTGCTTGTCCAGCGCTGAGTCTGTATCTAGTCTAAGGAATTCCCAAGTGTCCTTTTGTGTTGTTGAACAATAGATGGGTAAATTATGCCTAAGGGTATTCATAAAACATTGAAAAAAAATTTAATCTGACCATGCTAATGTTTGCTGTTGCATTTTTTTTAAAAATCAAGATTTATGTTCTTTTAAAGTTGCAGTACAGTTTGGGGGAGAGCTTTATTTTGTATGAATTGTGTTTGCAAGTGGTGATCCACTGAGAAATTCGCATGGAATAAATAGAATTTTAATTCTGCAGCTATTTCTTTGGTACTCTAAATGGTTGGGTTTGATACTTTTCAGTGGCTAAGGCAAAACACAACTGCAAGGTCAGATGAGTAAATCTTCTGAAGAATTGTGATTTGTTCCTACAGTGGATACCCTCAGAAAACTGAGTGCCACAAAATTGCCCATCACAGAAACTAGGTTACAGGCGAGCTCATGGAGACAGCACCCTGCTAGGTATTTAAAGCAGTTCCTAAGTTTCCAGCTGGTGCATTGAGAATTTTGGCTGGAAAATCTAAATAGGTTCACTTAATGATCAGTGCTTGCTTCTAGTAGCATCTCTAAGTATTTTTCTTAAATGAAGAATGAGGATATATAGAAGGTATAATGTGTAATAAAATCACTTTGATAAATCCTCATGGGATGAGACTAAATTTCTAATGCTGACTGCAGTTCAGCCATATCCTGGTAGTCTGGTTCCCTCTGTGAATAATTGAAATGTTGCTGTTGCAGTGTCAACAGAAACAGCATGGTTTGGGTTTTGAGGGGAGGGGTTATTTTTGCTTTTCTTAAAAACAACTTTTTAAGATTTCTTCCCACCAACAGTGTTTTTGTTTTCATGGCATCCTGACTGTGTCTGTCTGGTTTGGTTTTTTTAATCCTCTCCTTGTGTGTAGATCTTGGTGCTGAATTATGCTTTTCTTGCATGGCATTCTGCCAAAACACATAAATGTGGGAATGTTAGGGACAGTAAGTATCCAAAGTATTTATCATTATGGACATTTTTATTTCTGCTGGAGTCCCAAATTTCCTTTTTTTCACCCTCTCACTGTTAATTTCTTGTTGTGTTGATTGATACGTTCATTATACTATGTTGAGGGTTTTCCCTTCCTTTTTTTCTTCCTGCGCAGAGAACATTTCTACTGCAATATCTTACTTTTGTGCTGTTGATTAGCTCATTATCTCTCTCTCAGTAACTAATGTATTTTTAATGTATTTAAATTTCTTTCATGGTACCAAATCCATGAAAGGAATACACACTGCTTCCTCAGCCCACTTTTATTATCATGCTTTTGAAATTATTCACCCTATCAGATTCATAACTTCAAAATCGTGTTCTGTGTGTAGGTTTAGATGTCACATCAGTATGGCAAGATATTCCTCTTAATGGGATACCTGATGAGCCCAAAGGTACAGCCTGAGCCATATCTGCACAGCCTGCACGTTGTGGGAAAAGTGTTTTTCCTGTGTTTTCCTTACACGGAGGTGGAAGAGTTACTGTCCAGAATTCCCTGCACACCTGTGTATTCACACAGTAACTAAAGGGTTACAAGCAGCATGATAACAGAAATACTCTAAGGGTTTTCTGCTGGTTGCCGCTCCCTTTGCTTTCTCCTGCTTGCCAGAAGTGCATGCATGGAATCAAACACTCATTTTAGTGTGCTAGGAGACCCATCACAGGGTTTATCTGCTGCATTAAGCCTCCTATCTGAGCTTAGGGCACAGGTCATACAAATAAGGGAACAGTTGGCCTGGGTTCGAGGGCTGGCTGGAGGAAAGGGCAGTACTGTGTGAGCAGTTGATTTTGGGAGGGAGAATGACCTGAGTGATTTCTGATTTAAAGACTTTGAAAAGTCTATTTTCTCATTTAAATGAAGGCAAGTGAAAGGATGCAACAGTTCTGCTTTTTTTGGTTTTGCTGGCAATAGTATTTACTACCTCTGATGCAAATTTTCTGTATTCGTTTTCATGAAATGAAATTTAATTTAGTGGCTCTTAAAGTATGTGGGCAAGGCCCTGCTACATCTCTGTCAAGTTACAACTAATTTTCTCTAAACACTTTACAGCAGTATTCTCAGCCAATATGTCCAGTTGCTGTAGTGCCAACACCTTGCCTCATGGTGCAGCAGGTGTTTCATAAGGCAGACAGGGACTTCCACCTGCTCCCACTTCGCAGCAGGGCTGTGACAGCCCTGCTCCTTTGTCACTGCAGGCTCTCTTCTGGTCTCCAGATGGATGTATCCATTGAATTAATGGCTTTGGAGTGTGCTTGGGTCCGCAAATGATGAGAGGGAATAGGGGTCTGAGGGGGGGACACTGTGTGGGTGCTCCTTTGCTCTTGTCCCATTTGCTGTTTGTTGTAAAGGGATTATAATTGATGCTAATTTAAGGCACTTGGCACAGGATTTGAAAAGGGAATACATCCACTTGGCAAATGCTAGTTCTTGGAAATCTTGCTGCAGAGGAACAGAAACAGTAACTCTAAGACAAATCTCTCTATTTACTTGACACAAACTGCCTCCATGAGAATTTCCTTAATACGTTCTCTTCAGTGAATGCCTTTTTGTTTGTTTTATAGTACTTTGTCTTGGAATGGCTCAGTGTTTTTTGTAGGAGTGTATTGTGTTTAGAACTTGACAGAGGTTAATCCTGGAGAAAGATGTCAGGTCTGCTTTTCCTGTGAGCTGGGGAGGTGATAGAAATGAGAAGGAAATTAAAACTCTTTAAAACCACAACATAAAATAAAATAGTCTGACATAAATAGTTGTGTTAACTAGGAAAACTGTCTGGGCAACATCAGAAACTATGTTCCCTTTTATTATATGGATCAGAAATGTAGGACATTTTTATCAAATCAGATGTAATGATGTTAGACTTTTCAGTGTTACTTTGTTAATGAAGGTTAATAAATTGCTTATGACTCATTACTCACTTGCTTGCTAGGAAATGTACTGACCATGGAAAACATCTTAGGTGATGAGTGAGAGGATTGTTGAAAACGTTATCGTGTTGGAGGTGATTGACTTCCTTCAAAAAAAGAGACCTTTTAAATGGACTTTTGCACTGGGAGTATTAACTGGGTAATTCACACTTACTCCTAATAAACTGTAATTGATTTGTAACATTTAAAACATGTGCTCCAAATATCGAACAAGAATAATAGCAAAGCAAAAGTTACCACAACTAACTCGCCCAGCTCTGCATTAGAGGAAGGAGTGGTAAAAAGGTTAACAAACACTTGTAAATGCAGTTTTGCCTTCACAGTGAGAACTGAGCAACATTACTTGTCCACTGGTGAGATTCCAGCTGTTCCTATTAGAAAAAGATGTGTATGCAAACTAACAAAAAAAATCCTAGCTGTCAATAGGTGATTCTGGACTTCTGGTCTGACTTGAACCATTGCCAATTGCTGTAGCCAGGGAGTATCAATCATTCAACACCCATTGCTCACAAACAGTATTTAGACCCCTCAAAGTGATCATAAAACTCAGTGGCGTCTTAGTATGTTCAAGAGGATGTAATAGAGGTGGTGGTGATACAGAAGAGTAAAACTTCGTGAAATTAGTACAGGAGACTGGCAGTTTGATAGCGTCCAGAAAAGCACATTTGTGTGTACCAAAACACTGCTGAACACAGTAGCTTTGAGAATCTGTTGGGGTGCTTATTTACAAAATTCGATAGATTTCTGTTATTTTTTAACCTTGACAGGTATTGTTAAGCATTTGGTAACTCACTGTCTACTTCACGTCAGATATCTTGGAAGCTCAGCAGAAAAAACTCAGCATTTCTCAGGCAGGAAAGTGGGAAAGTACACAGAGGCATCTTGGCTCCAGCAGGTGTCACTTGCTCTTTGTCCTGGGCATCCTTCTCACAGAAGCTCCTTTGCACTGGGTTTTCCTTGTGCCTCTCCATGCAGAGAGGTTTCTGTGTAGCAGCACAGCCTGGGCTAGTGAGCACTTTCCTTACAATACCGAGCAAACACGTCAGCTTCTGTCAAATCGCAATGACCAGATTACTTTGGGTTTGCTCTCTCTTCTGGCGTAAAGAAGACTCCATTACGCTGTTTTTTCACATGGATTGTTGTTGCAGCTGAAGCGCCGTGGAAAATGACAAGTTACTCTGCTGTCTGTCAAATACAGGAAAAAGAAACTACAGACCCACGTTCCTCTGTGGGTCAGTATTCCTCTGTAGTGCTGATTAGGGATGTCATTTTACTGTGTGTTGATACTGGTGAAAGTCAAGAACCAAATATTTAATAAGTGTTTAATTATAGTAGTTAGTTATTTAAACATTTCTAGGACACAATATTATAATTAATTGCAGTTATTAGTTCTAGGGCTCAGTGCTTGTCTTTGAAAGCTCTGTGCTGCTAAGGTCTCCAGACCTTCTCTGTCAGCCTGTGAGTTCTGGGGTTTTAGAGATGATAGACTCCCCTGTGACAAGCACCATCTCTGTACTGCCCTTTATGACTGCTCTCTGCTGAGGCTTCCAGTTGCCAGGCTGGTGTGTGACCCTCGTGGGGACAGGAGAGTGGGTGGGGCAGGAGGTGAAAGGGCTTGCTTGCCCCCCTAGGCAAGTTGGATGCCCAGGGTAAGGCAGAAGTAATGCATGTCTATCAAGTTTACGTGGCTGTTCCAGCACATGGAAGCTCTTGGGGAGCTTTAATGAAAAGTACTAAGACCACCAAGCAAACTGTTTTCTACTCAATTTTTAGAGTGTACAATCCTTCTGACATTCCATTTGGAGCCCAGCTGTAATGTAACTGTAATCTATAACATAAAGAGTACTAAATGTGCTAGAATTTCTTTTTCATCTCTCTTGATTGCTATATTTCACAATCTAGGTATGTTACATTCTTGCTAAATGCTTACAGGGTCCATTTATGGATTGTAAGGATATTCTGCTTCCTATGAGGTGTTTGATAGTGTTTGTTAGCTTGCAACAAGTAGTTTTTTCTGTGCAGTAAGATCGACTCTTGGAAACTTGAGCTTAACCATGGTAGCATTTCTTGAAATTAGAAAGTTTTCAAGATCTCTGTTCAAAACTATCTTTTGTAAATCATTTGTACTCCTAAAAAAAATGATTGAGTTACTTTGACGGAAGTATTCTTATTACATCATCCAATCACTATAATTTTTGATACAGAATTTTTTTGATGAAGAATTTTTTTATGGACAAAAATAGTTTTCAGACATATGTGTTTTACAGCTCCTTCAAATCTTACCTTATTTCCCATGATTTTAAACTTTTTCCTTTTTAGCAGAGTGTCAACATGCCTACTTGCACAGTCAGGACTTGTAAGACCAACCAAAGCTATAAATATATTTATATATATATATATATATCTATTTGGGGGACGTTTGAGCAGGAGATCAGAGCGTATCTGTGTCTTTGTGGAGATGGACTCTGTGGCTGGAATGAGGTTTTTTCCCATCTCTGTAGGAAGCTGCACGTAAATAGCACACTCAGAAAAACCCACCCGGGGTTTACAGGCTGATGTTCTGGGATGGTTGTAGCACACTCCTCCCTATCCCCACACAGCAGCCACCTGCCTGCAAGAATGACGAGCTGTCTAGGAGCAAGGGACACTCATTCCTTGCTTAAAAGCTTGTTGTGAGGTGAGGGCTTCAGTTTTGCAGAAGCTGTACAAGGCATGAAAGAGGTAAGTTCTCTAAAGCAGGCTGGTGCTCCAGGCAAGGTTTTTGTGCTTGACTTGAAAATCTGAGAGTCTCGTTTCTGCTGAGCAGGCAGGTGGGGAGTTCCCCAGGGGTTCTGTACCTGTGGGAGATGAAGAGGTCTGATCTGGAGCCTTGCTGTAGGCCAAGCTGTAGGGCTGTACCTGAGGAACATATCCATGCCATGGGACTGAAAGGTGCCACTCGTCGGTAGGAGCCTCAGTGCTGCCAGGGCAGCCGGCTCTGGGAGTGCTTTGTGTCCATCCCCTTGGGCACAAGGGCAGTAATGCCTTGTGGAAGCCTCGTGCCAGTCCTGCTGTGCTTTTGTCGTTGTTTTCTGAGAGCCTGGGACCTGTTGCTGTGACATCCCAAATTTGGGATCCATCTATTCACTGGCAAAGGTCCACAGTGCTGTATTGCAAGCCCTACAAACACATGGGCACCAGTGATATTTCAAAAAAGCCATTCCTGTTGTGTTTTGCAGAAAATTAAGTTTGATTGACAGTTTCAAGAAGGTCACATTGATTTAATTAGAAGTTGTATTCACTCCTTCTACTGTTGTTTTGTAAAGATTACTCAGATTTTTGTGCAGTTTTAATCTTTCTGTTTTCTTGGAAAACTCAAGATGCTGCGAAAAGACTGAACCAATTATCTATCAAGCACTTGCATAATCCTAAAATACACCTCTCTGTAAGTATATAATGACAGTGGGCACTTTTAAATAAATTCTTCTAGCAGTAACAAAGCTGGTGATTTGATAAGTCTCACAGGCCAATTTCAAGTGAGCAGAAAGAGATAATTTGTCACAGTCAAGTGATCTTAGGACCTGCTGTCTTTATTTTCTTAAAATATGAAGTATAAAAATTTAATGCTGTAATTTTATGGAGATGTTCCTAACTCAATTCATAGGGATTTAAATACAGTAAAGTAGCAGTATATAATCGTTTTTGTGAAGAAAGTTTTGAAGTCAAACCACCGACATTGAAGTAACTACCAGTCCTTGGCAGTTAGAAGAAAATGTAGAGATAAGTGCATGAAAAAAATTGTCAGTTATTTTATACATATGAGCTCAAAATTCTTGTTGGTTTTTTTCCCCCTTTCCTCTCTACAAAGTGGACTCTGGGTTGCACCTGATTTACTCGTAAGAGTAAATAAAACACATAAGAATTTGGTTTGCAGAGGATGATTTTGGCTCCCTGTCAGACTTCTGTACTTGCTTTTTCCAGTTTCCAGCATCATTTGTATGCTTTACACAGGGACACAAAGCATGGTCTGAGTGGGATTTTGGACAGAATTAATGAACATGGTTGTACTACTCTTTATGCTTCTTAGGCAGTGGAAATGTTCTGTAACTGCTAAGCCAGTATAAATAATGCAGGCAGTAAATAAATGACACATAAAGATTTTGAAGTAAATATAGTGGTATGATTAACCTTTTATCTTTGCTGATACAGACTGTGAAAATGGGCAAATTGAATTTGAAGCAAACCTGTGCTCCCCTATGAGATCCCTGATCCTCCCTTCCTGAGGCTGTGATTTGGAGGGACCCTTGCACCACTCACCTGCTGGCACCTGCATAAATCCCTTGGCTCTACAACCCCTGCAAGCCTTCATGACAATGGCATTTTTCTGTGGCTCTGTGGTTCTTTTCAGTGGCCTTGAAATGAGTCACAGGATGTAAAACCTGAGCGGTGTTGGGGAGATTGTGTGTGCTGCCCTCTGTGTGTGTGTTGATTTTCATGGCTAAAAGGAAAGTGTGTTCTCTAGAAGTGATTTGACCTGAATAGGAAAGCGCAAAATTTCTACTTAGATGTGATTTATTTTTCCTGCTGTTGCTGTACTCAAGCTAAGACTTTGTCCTAAACTTTTAACTCTAATTTATAGCAAGAAAAGTGACTTCTTACGTTCCTGTAGTTCTTCCAGTCCATCTTGCATGCTGACAAGTGAGCCATGACACCCATATGACATCCTAAGCAATCACGTTTCCTTTTCCAGTGTAGCACTTCCAATAAAAGCCCTCTGAAAACTGGATGATGATCATGCCATGCTTTACAATACTCTGTTTTTTCTGTGCCTAAGTAAGTGTTCAAATGTTGTCTTACTAAGTGGTTGTTTAATTGTAATAGCTGGTGTGGAAAACACTGTTAGCTGTGTTGTTTTGCCAGTTCCTTGTTATCACCTGATTATCTTAGGAGGAATATTTACAGCAGTGAGCATTAGTGGGTAAATTTCTTTGGAATGATTGCTGTATAATACTGTGCAATATCTTTATCTGCTTCAGGTAAGTGAATAGTGAGTGAAGCTTCTAGATTCAATATTGTAGAAAAATGTCAACAATTACAGTGCAGTGTGGCCAGATGTCATTTGTTTGACATAATGGTATTGCACTGATGACTCACCTATTACCTGCAGCTACTTAGAGCTGAAAGGGGAAGGACTCATAATGTCTTTTCATTATATAATGAGAGAAAAGGTGAGTCTTGTGTCACACTGTTGGCTTTCCTCAAAGAAATTAGGCGTGCAGAAATCCTGTACAAGCTGATGAAGGACAAAATGGTCTGTAGGAGAATAAAAAAGTTAAAAGTAAGCTGAAAAAAATACCCAATTGTCCTTAAATTGGGTGAAATGGAAGAAGATAGTTTGGTGTGTTTTTATTTACCTTTTCTTTAAGAAAACAAAGTTAGTTCTCATTCGCTCTCCAATCACAGCAGCAGAGCAGTAGTATTGCAGTGAGTAGTCTGATATTTATGGCTTTTCTGGTGGGCAAATTGTGCACGTTCTATTGCTTTTATGTAGAATCTTCTATTGCAATTTATGAAGAAAAGAACTTACCTTGGGAATCAGAAATGGCTGATTAGCATCAACAAAAAATGCAATTATCCTTGCAGAATTAGACTATTTGGAGAAGATAGGGTTTTTTAAGTCACGGAATGATTTCAAGCAGAAGAGGGCAACAGAACGTTGATTCCAATCTCATGTTAGTTATCCTTTTCCCAACTTCCCAAAGCAATTGGTACTAGCTGCAGAATTTAGGTATAGACTTTGAACTCTTGCCTAGCAGAGCCAAGTCTCCATCTAGAAATGAAATGAGACGCCATTTCTGTGTTAAAATACTGACTAAATGTGGAAAGAAATTTTTTTAATTAATCCATGCCAAGCCTTTTGTTGAGTTCTTTTCCATTTTCACATTTTATTATTCTTGAAAGCTTTTCACTCCCTTTATTACTCCATTCCTGCAACTCCTTTCTATGTGATGTCTTCCACAAAATGCCTGTATTTGTCCAAATCATCACTGGAAATATTAACTAGCACTGAATGCAGATGGGGTTGCACCCAAACTGCATTTGATTAACATTTGCAGGGGGTAGGCTTCCAGCTGGGTGTGTGCAGCTGCATTCTCACAGTGGCATTGGTAATGGCCCTTTACATTTATGAGAACATAATGTTGGGATAACACTGAGGAGAGGGGTACTTCTGGCTGGGTGCCACGAAACGGAGAACTTCCAGGATGAAAAGTAAGACTGTTTTGATGTTATATATCTGCTTATTTGAAATTGCCTTAAAGCAGTGTGCAAATGCCTGCAACTTCAAAATATTGTGGAAAGTACAGTTTACTTATTTTATTTATTTTGAGGTTGGGATGGCGAAGTGCGGGCCTTAAGGACGCAGAGAAAATTTCATTTAGCATTTTATGTGATGTACAGTGGCTTAGAGAAGGACCATCAGGTGACTTGGAAAATGAAACTAACTTAGCTTCATATCCTTCAATTGATTCTTCTTGTGCAGGTGAGTAAAGCAAACTAATCAGACTCTGGCCTTCTGTGACTGAGTGTCTTTATGCCTGATCCAGCACAGCATTTTAAGTACCCCCTCTTGAATATCTCTTTGAAATTAGAGGAGCTTTGTCCTGCTAGAGGTGGCCGTGTGGCTGAATGCAAGCCTTGCACACTGCTGACAGTCCTAGGATTGTGAAAGGTCTTAGGTTTGAAAACAAAATCTTTGCTTTAGCTGTTGTAGAGACAGCTGTGCCCTAAGGGTGAATCACTGCTTTGGAGGCCAGGCAATGTTTATTACATTATTTCCTCAGGAGCTACCTGGGAGTGTCCGTTTAATTTAATCTAGATCAGTGGCTTCAGAGGAGCTCTGTTATGAGGTGATGCCTGGGAATGTACCCTGCAGTCTGAAATGGATGCTACTGCTTGGGAAAGCTGCCAGATTGTTTTAAACATCTAGAGCAGAAATAATAAAAATCTTTGGAATGTCTCAGGTATTCTAAATATCATTAAATAATTTTAGTTGCGAAACTGGAAGAGGAAACCAGGAGGGCTTTTAGCTTCAGCTACGTAATTTGCTGATAGGAAAAGCGCTATATGAAATGATCATTCAGCTTATATATGAGCCTGTTGCTTAGCAACTGCACAAGTAAACTTCACTTCTCACTACATTTTCCAGATCTCATTAGATTCAACAAACAAAATTAACTTTATCTTCAAAATACAGAAGAAAACCTTGCAGTATAGAAAATGTAGTCTTCCTGTCACGTTATATGTGTATACTTACATCTTAGGAGCAACAGGTATAGCGGAAATGAATGTGTAATCTTCATGCAAACTACTAGGATAATGGCAGTTCACATCAGTAAATATTAGCTATTTGTCTTTTCTAAACTAACATCTTCAGGAGTAAAACACTTACTCCTTGTCCTGGTTTCAGCTCAACCAGCAGATTGGCCCAACACAGCTGCTCATTCCTTCCCTCTCAGTAGGATGGGGACAGAATTGGAGGCATAACAGTGAGAAAACACAGGGGTTGAGATAAAGACGGTGTAATAGGTAAAGCAACAGCTGCACGCGCAAGGAAAGCAGAACAAGGACTTCATTACCCACTTCCCATGGGCTGGCAGGTGTCCAAACATCCCCATTTCCTCCTTCTTCCCCCAGCTCTGTGTGCTGAGCATGGCCCCACCTGGTCTGGGACATCCCTTGGGTCACTTGGGGTCAGCTGTCCTGGCTGTGTCCCCTCCCAACTCCTTGGAGAACACTTAACGACTAAGCTAGAGAGATTTTTCTAGGTGGTGATAAGAATATTCCTAAATAATATTTTTTTAAACCAAGATTTATACAGTGAAGCTTGCACTGCAACCTTTTTTTTTCCCTTGAAGTTACAGAACAAATCTTAGGATGGTCTGGAATTACCTGTTTCACTCAGAAACATAATGCAATAAATGTTCAGAAAGCATCTAAAAGATACATAGACATCGTTAGTGTTCTACTCTGAAAGTGTTTGAAGCATTTTAGAGAACAAAATGCAGGGCAGTCCTGTTTGAGGTTTATAAAACTGACACAGAAACAGTGATGCCTGACATACTGTAAGAGGTTTTGCAAGCCAGCATCATCAGATATGGGTAAGGTCAGGTCAATCGTATGTTTCTAGGTAGACAGCTATTAATCGAATTTAACTGGTTGAAATTAATTTGTTTCACTTGGCAATTATGTCATGGACAGATATGGCCCACGTTTGGAAAGTCTGGGTTGAAAATCAGATCTTCTCAAAGCAAAGATCCAGTAGTGCTTAACATCTGGTACAACTGGAGAGGCCTAAGGTGGGGTCTTGATCTGTAGCAGAGAGAGGCTGGTGACCTTGAGAGATCCTCGCTGGTGGCCTGGATGATTTCATCCCCCTTAAAAGAGCTGTTCCTTTTCCTTTCTTTGGGAAGGTAGAGCCACTGGGGCTGTTCGTGCGTCTCTTCCGTGGGGAAGATGCTAGGGAGCTACATCACTTGAGCTAAATTTACAGTTCCTGCATTTTACGCTTCAGTGGCTTTAATTTAATCTTAAAATTAAGCAACTCTTTAGAGAACAATTGCATTTTCTGGAATAGTCATTTGCTGAAACATTTACCAACATTTGCAAAGGGTGCAGTTTACAAACACTTCCTTCAGGAAAGGTTTTTAGGCTATTCAAGTAATTTTCAGGCTGTGCACTTAACGGGAATTATTTCTTTTATCACCTAATGATCCTGGGATGCTTGATGCAACATCACAAAGAGAAGTGGCTTGAATTGCTGAGGCTTAGCAGCAACATAGTCTCAAGTAAGGCTGCAATAGCTTGATAGCTTTTCTACCTTTTCTTTCACCTTTGTTATCCCGGGTAGATGGAATCCTGGTGTGGCTGGGGGCAGCTGCAGAGTTTCTCTGTTGCATGACATGACTGAGCAATGTGCTGCATCTGCTGGGAGGGTGGGAGCTGTGCATTTGCACGTAAGGAACTTGCCTGAGCTGAGCCTGAGCCTGGAGGTGTACTTGAATCCATGCACAGAGAAATGTGTGCTCTCTGCTTGCCTCTCCTCTGGAAACCGAGAGACCGAGCCATCAGGCGTGGGCTTGAACAGCAGGGAAAGTGGGTCATGTGGAGAGCTGCTACTCATTGCCAGCTAGCAGTGGCTTGGTGGAGTGATTCCATCTTGAGAAACTGTGGTTGGAGCCACTTTTAATGCTTTATCCCTGAGTGGACGTGCTTAGTGAGTCTTAAGTGAATCCAGTGGTTATGTGTGATGGAAAAGTTTTAATTCTTCCCTTTGCTCAAAACTAACAGCACACAGAGCAGACATTCCATTTTGTTTCCATGAAAGGTTTTCGTAGCTGTTGCTGCTCAGATTATTTACATCTTCTTTACAGTAAATATAGGAAAATACAGTAGGTGCTTCTCAGTGAGGCAGACCTGGTGGGATGTTAGTACTTCTACTGAGACTTGGGTCTCTGAGTGCAGAGCAGTGGTAAGATGCAAAGGAGACAAAAATAATCACCTCCTAAAAACATCTCTGACTCACGGAAACAGAGTCTTGAAAACATCATCCAGGCTTTGCAGTTTCTCCATCTTCCTCTTGTTAGCGATCAAATCAAACTATCAGTATTTGGTGTGCTCATGTTTCTACAGATAATTACATTTAAGAGCTTTTATTTATGCAAGTCTTGAGGAAGAACTTCAAATTATTTCTTTGTCCTATTTGTCTGAGACTAATCAGGCAGATAGAACTGTGCTTTTGTTCGTTCCCATCCTAATTTATCTTCCCTATTCTTTGTCTTCACCAGTTTCAATTTATTTCTTTCTTGGCTGCAGAGGACTGTGATGAACTTGTAGTGAAAAATCTGAAACCAAAGACAGCATTTAATCAAAACATTTGTACATTGAACTTCATTTCCCTTATTTTATTTATTTCTTTACATACCTGATATAGGAGTTTAAGTGGTGGAACTAAATAATAGTGAAAGCAAATGACCAAGGGGAAAGTTCTGTTGATTCTCATAGCTCTTGTCTTGGGTTGATAATATTTCATTAATTTCATTTGAGATCCTATGTGACAGCATAATTATGATATAATAAGACTTATCTGGGTGGCATAAAATTATCTGCCAGTAAAGCCTCAAAGACAAGGTCACATAGATTACAAGTAGTCTTCAAAATTATGTTTCTAGAACTAAGTGTTCTAGCTACAGAAAAAAAAAACAAGTAACATTTTAATTTTTGACACCACCTCTAGCAGCTGCAAAGCAGTTCAAAATGGTTTCTCTAAAGCACTTTAAAAAGCCATTAATGTTAATTTAGAGTTCATTTTTGTTTATGCAGGACTGTATTAAAAATGAGCTTTGTGGATATGAAGCTGGGAGTTAAGAAAGCAGTAAACAGTTCTTCAATCATCTGCTACATTTGGTAGGGCAGTTTTAAACCTGCTGTTCCTGAAAAACAAAACAATGCTCTGATCCTTTTTGTGGGACCAATATACATAGCTACTGAGCACAGCTGCCTGTAGATAGTAACATACTTTATGTGGGCTTTGCTCTTTCTAGATTGTACCCTGAAATATTTTCTTTACTTATTTAGTCCTATATGTAATTAGGATAGCCCTAATATCGCTTCTGTGTAGGGCCACCCCATCAATCCCTATAATGATAGAGCTCCTGATACGAAGACCAGGTTTTTATTCATCCCCATTACACAAGAAGAAAAAAGTCCCCCATAGAACTTCGTGACCATCAATGCATTTGGCAAGAGAGGCAGTAAAATGGTTAGAGTATCTGACATGTGCCTTTTTATGAGGTGTCTGGAGATCCCTGGATGTTTTCTGCAGCATCACAAATGATTCGCTGTTGATGCTTCTAGAAAATTAAATAAATTTTAAAAATATTTTAATTATAACAAGGGTTTTTGAAATTAAAGGAAATATTTGTGCCTGTTCTCTGACACAGAGAAGTGTGTTGTTGCATCTCCTGCCTTCTTGCAGGAGGTAATGTATCTTATTTTGATCGAGATTAATTTTGAGAAGATCTTCCTAGTGATGGCCGAAAACTAGGCAAGGAAACAGTACTCCATAGTATAAGGCCTATAGAGTAGGTATTTGTTTATTCCACACCGGGAGTGAGGGGGATGGCTCCACCACAAACTCCACTCGTCCATTCTTTCCATAGTACTAGCTTTTATAGTTTTTTTACTTAATGTGTGCATTATACTTTTCTAACCTTCATATTGCAGCATATTTTCTAATTAAACGATTACGTGAGCTCTTGTAGCACGTGTGGTTCCTGCACGAGGTGGTCGCCAGGCTCCTGGTGCTCGTTTTGGATGAAGGCTCAAAAGTCTTCCTTGAGCTTGAACTTTTTACCTCTCCTTCCTGCGCACGCAATATAAGATTGTCTTCTCAAATAGCCCGTGGTTAGCTTTTTCCAGTTAGCTTGTTCTGCTAAATTTGCTGATTTCTAAGCAGCGCTTCATTCATGTACCCTGTTACAAAGTGACTCCTTTCTGCATAGCTGCAGCTTTTTGCACAGCTCAAGCATTATCTCGTTGCCTCGGCATCAAAAGGAAGGAGGGGGGGGGTGAACCGGGGAGGGCGATGGGGCAACATTATCTTGTTGCCCAGGCATCACTAGATTATCTTGTGTATGTGTTGGTCTTTATATCTGTGTGTGTGTGTGCATATGTGTTTATTTTGGGGTTTATCGCGTCGGCTGTACTAACTCTGGGAGTAGGTGATTTCTAAGGAGTTTTTTGTCACCAGGTTTTTTTTTTGTTGTTGTTATTGCGTTAAAAACAATTCTAGTCACTGTTCCATCGCAGCAATGTATTCTTTTTTTCCTTTGCTTTTTTTGCCTCTTCTTTCAAAATCTAGCTCGCTTTAAATTCTATATAACTACTTCTTCCTTTGGGTGCAGTGTTTTCTTTAGTCTCTGCACTTTGATACTTCCCATGTGAACCTGCACTCATTGTTTCTGCTCCTGCCTTATTTGAAATGAAAGGTAAAGTCATGTAGCAGAGGTAACTCCAAGTTCTTTGCTGATGGGGAAACACTGACAATTAAAAGCTGTAGATGACTCTTTATCACCAAGTCCCTCACCACAATCAAGAGTGATTGTTTCTCTGATGTGATGGTGCCATTGTGCGTTGCTGCCTGGGAGAAAGCCATCAGGGCACAAGTGGAACATGACAGTTTGAAGGAGGTAATGGTTTCTCCTTTTGAGCTTTCTGATTTTTATTTTGTTCTTATTTTTCGGCCTTGAGCTTGACTGTGCACCTCACTGAGAAACTGAGGTATAATTATGTGTAATTCATGAATTAAATTGTAGTGTAATATTCAATTGTTCTAGTTAATAATGTCTTTGAAATAGAAAAAGCCTGTCTTCCTGTAAATAGTGAAGAATTCAAGGCAAGGAAGCAACCTCTTTTCTATTCTGCACCAGAGCAGTGAGTAATACCTCTTACCTGATCCTGAACTGGCAGAAATTTTGTGTAGAGATGGAAAAAGTTAAGAAGTGGAGATTGTTCAGTGCAACCATAGTAATGGCTTCCTGAGAAAGGCAAAAACCTTGCATAAAATGGGACTTGGTTTAGCTGTGATTTAGTTCTACGAATGGCTAGTCTGGCTTAAGGTTTGGGGCATAACCAGTCTTTTCAATATGAACTTTTACCTTTGAAATATGCTGATTGCCGAGAGTTGATGTGGAAAAGTAGAACAATTTGATCACACCCCCTACCCCTTCCATGCCCCTCACCAACCCTCCAAAACAAACACGCACCACCTTTTCCCAGCTGTCCAGGCAATGTAAGACCCAATCTGTTGAAAGAGAGAAGGTGTCTTTTCTCATTAATGTCACAGGAGCAGGGAGCTGATTTCTTCTGCTTTAAGTTTGTTTCCATGCTTTATGGCCAATTCTGTGTTCAATTATTATTTGTTTTCATTTCTATTAATAAAGACTTCTAAATAACATGAAAAGACTAGTAATAAAGAGAATTGGTTTACTTGTGCTTGTGATCTTTGTATTCTAATTGGAATTATGTTCCCAGCTTTAATTGTGAATCCTAGTTTAGGGATATTATATCCCTTTTCCTTATTTGCATACAAATTGCATTCTAACAAGTAGCAAGGTTTTCACACTCTGCATTTTTAAAAGAAAGTTTATTTTAAGAATTTAATGCCAGTGTGCTTTTTCTCCTACAAGATTTGAATCAGTACACTACAGATATGGGGTCTGCTCTCTGATGTACTCCAATACATTTTAACAGGTGTTCTTTCAACAGGAGGAGAGCAAGAAATAGACTCAGGGCTTCATTTATGTGTAAATGTCAGGGCTGTGATACTTTTATGCCTTCTCAGTCTAAACTTAGCCCAGTGTGATTTAGGGCTGATGCTGGCAAGACAAGTGGCTGATGCTGGTCCCATGCTGACCGTGGGGGCTCAGCACAGCACTGGGAACCCAGCAACCAGTATCCCCCAAGGAAATTCTGGGGGCCTGGTGTGCCTTCTGCTTTGGACTTGTGCATTGCCAGCTCAGTGCTTATAATGCTGGAAGAAAAGCTTGTCCCTAATTGGTTACAAGATTGATTGTACTCAGTGTCCCACTGGCAACAGTGTCTGTGGGTAGATACGCAAGGAAGAGTGAAAGCACAGCAAGCAAGTACCTATTTCCCACCTTCAGCTACATTCATCTCTGTGGCTTTCCTGAGCTGGATGTGATTTCAACCTCTTTGCTAGCTCATAACAGGAGTATTTTCCATAGATGTGAGCCTTTGTAAGCTTGTACCATCTACCAACTATTTTCTCAGCATGCAATAATACATTTTTTTGCATGTTGTGCCCAGCCAAGACCTCCTTGGTTCTAACCTGTTTCACTCCCTGTTTTTACTAATTTTTTTGGTAGATACTAGGATCATAACACCCTTGATTCTATCCCAGCTACTATTTTTATATGCAGTATAAACAGCTCCCACCTTCTGGTACGTATCAGAGTGAGTAAAGCATGTGGCTACCTACACAGCAGATCAGATTTTCTACTTCACTTGACTACTCAGGTGAAACGGGTTTGGTGCTAGCAGGTTTGTTGTTCATTTTGTCTACTTACTGTACATCTGATCCTGCAGTTGCTTTAATTCCAGGTGTATCTTTCCAATTTCTGCCACGGTGAACAATACTGACAAGAAATGGGTTGGCTCCCCCGTGGCAGCCCTGTCCTTCGAGTGCTCTTTGTGCCCTGGATGTTGGATGTCTAATGAGCCTTTGGTGCTTCCAATGAACCAAGATTTCATTTTAGTTTTGGTTCCTTTCTGCTTGGCTGAGTTTTTGCCTGTCTTGGTGTAGTTTCACATTTGATGTACCATTTAATGTTTTCCTCATTTCAATGCAATTTCAGCTTTTTAAGTCTGTCATCTTGGTCTAATAACCCCACACTGTGCTGATCAGCTACTCTGGTTTCCTGCTTGTTCTCCAGCTCCTTGCCAGAGCAGCCTTCACTGGCCCAGCGACTCCAAGCTGCCCTTCAGCAGTCATGACCACTGTCTCTTAGTATTCAGATCTTTAAAATGTCATTTTGAGCTGCTTTTTAGTAAGTTTCGTAATTTTTATGTAATCTGCCTTCTTGAAGTCGAGTGTCACCAAAGGACTGCTTTTCCTTTTGATTTTTTTTTTACTTATTGTTACTCCTGCAGGAGATACCTCTAACTGCTTTGTGATCACTTCTGCAGTGATCATTTCTAATTGTGTGATTCTGATTGACCTGTCCCTCCTTAGGACCAGTTAGGGTCTGGCCTCCTGCTCTTGAGCTCCTGGGGAGCTGCTTCCCACCACGACTGGAGCATCTGAGCAAATGATCTTTGCCTAGTTTGTGAACAGTAACTGAAGCCTCCCTGTTGGCTTTCTGGTCTCTCCTGGCATCCTGTGGTTTGTGTAGCCCCTCTGTTCAGCTGCAGGGTGATACAGACCCAATCCTTCGTTGCTCTGTTCTAGGCAAGACGTGGCAAGTCACAAGGATTCTTGGTGCTTGCTGAGGCGATTCCACCCTTACATCTCCTTAGCATACAATATTGCAGTACAGGTCACTCATTTTCCTGTCTTGTCTGGTTTGGGGTGTTTTGAGGTTTTTTTATTACTGATATTAAAATGCCTTGCTTACTGTCTTCCTTCCCCCGAATTCCTCACTTTGTTTGTCAGTGCCTTCACTTAGCACTAGACATTGCAGTTCCTCAGCTGCATATTTAAGGTAAGAGAAACTTCATTAAATTGGACATTTTGTTAAGCAACTCAAAGTAAGTTCATTTGTTAGGAATTGTTTCCATTGTGCATTGAAAAAAATTGTGCTGATTCTGAGTGGACTCGAGTTGAGTCTGTGCCCTCTGTAACTCCAAAGCACTTCACAGTTACTGTTCTTTTAATTTGACACTTAGGCTCCATTTTTATCCCTTGACTTTGCACTCAGACTCTCAAAAGTGTGCAAAGATTATTTTTTTGGACTCCTCTAAATTTTCAGAATACTGTATTTGATTTTAATTGATCTATGGAAATTTAAAACCTTTGACCAGACCCAAAGCATTTCAAGTTTGGCTCTAAAATCTATAGACATGTCAAAAATATTGGCAGTTTCCCATTAGTGACTAGCTCTCATCAGCCAGTGCTGTGCTTCTGGCAGGAAAGGCCACACAAACACAGATACAGCTGCTCTCTCCAGAGTTTTTTCCCCCACTCTGCCCTCTTTCCCTCAAGAAATATGTTTATATCTGACATCAAAAGGTGCAGAAGTGGTAGATTAACAGTAGTGGTAATTCACCAGACACTTTCATATATTTTATCTACTCACTTTTAATTCCAGTAAAGGATATGTATGGAGGTTAACCCTCTTATGCTAATGTAGTTTCTTCAGTGCTCTGTATCTTGGCACAAATATATTTTAAAGTACAAAATGTAATGGTATTTGCCATTAGTAAAATTCCGAAGACCATATACATAAATGCCACTCATTGTCTGTGGAAACGTTTGTCAAGTTGATTCCTTTCAACACCATCAATGCTACTGTTTTAATGGGATGTCTTCCAAAAATATTCCCATTTTAAAGCTTAACTGTTGTCTTTCAGTTCTTTTTAACTGAATGGGAAGTAGTTTTGTATTAGTGGATTTAGGTTATTGTCTGTAGTAATGGAACTGTCTTTTTTTCAATTTAGCAAAATACCATTAAGAATTAATTTATGACCCAGCTGCATTATTGAATCATAGAGGTATGGAGGTGTGTTACAGTCTGGGTGTTCTTTCCAACAAAGTTCTAAAGATAATTTTTTAAAGCATAGACACATTCCTCCTTCATTGCACTGTAACTCATATATATAAATGCGATTTAGGGAACATGTTTTTACTGGAGGTGCTGAGGTAGCAAAACGTACAATTACTGATAACAATGTGACACTGTGTGTACTGGATGCAATTTTGCATTTCAGAAGGAGGAAATGGAAAAAAGGATGATTACTTTAAAGTAGTATAAGTAAAATCCTACGATCTCTTAGTACAAATGTCAAATCCTGGGAGGTAATTCTGCTTGACTATAGATTAGAAATAGGTAAAAGAGACCAACACAAATACATAAGGTCCATGTGGTACAGTGACAGATTATGTTGGAAAGGTGTCATTTGTGAAGGACAAAGTGTTGTTCAGTGGTAATGTTTTTAACTTTTCTTAAAGTCCCTTATTTTATTTTTTACTTCATCGACATTTAAATGGGAAATGGGAGCTCTTTCAGGAGTTCCAGCAGGTATCTCGGAGCTGAGGCAGCAGTGAGGTGAGGCAACGCCTCCCTCTGCACTGCACTGTCAGGCTGCTTTTGGAGAAAGGAGAACTCTGAGTCCTTTTGTCTTCAAAAGCTTTTTTGTCTGTGAAATTACCCCACTCTTCTACCGAGAAGGAAATACTCCCTGGAGTGCTTTGTCCATACTAAAAGATAAATACATACTTTGTAAATCTCTGCTCTCTTCTTTATCTGCTCTGAGACTTACAATTTCATGCATGCAAGGTGGGTGTAAAGTGCTGCATAGTGGCAGTAGTAGTGCTTTACCCAGACGTGTGAATAGCTCTGTGGATGTCAGGCAATGTCTTACACTATATTTAACTCAAGAGTAATTTATAATGGCAGGATTTCTGCCTAGTACCTACTGGCTCCTGACGCCCAAGAAACTGGGCTGATTTATGTTCAGTACCTGGCCCCATGCTGCTGTTTCAAATCCTTTTTGCTGTGGACTGTGATCTGGATGTTAATTTATCAAAGTTGGGATTCACAGGTCACAGTGTTACAGCCGAGCTAAGAGAGTCTCATAAAGAAGGGTCCATTCATCTTGTGACTGCATGTAAGTATTTTGTGTTCCTATAGCTTTAGCTAGGTGACTGTATTATCTCATTAATCATTTTGCGAGGACTTCTGTGTTGTTGTTGTCTCTTCTCAAGGATAGACAGACATTTACCACTTCTGTGATCAATAAATGAGTTACTGGGAGCTAGTGCCTATAAACTGAGGTAGCAGCATTGCTTTGCAGTCTCCTGCTTTTGTTGGCTGGCTTCTGCAAGATCTGCAGGTGGAAAGAAAAGGCCAGGGTATAAGAGCTGGCTGAAATGCAACCTGCTGCATTTGAGAAATCTAATTTCAAGACTAAATTGAGTTTGGACTTAATGTCTTACTGGCTCTAAGCAGTGATTATCTATCCTTTCTTTTAACCTCTCCAGGTATTGATTTTCTGCAGTAACATATTTACATTTGCTGTACAGGGGCACCTAGTCCTTTCAGCTGTGGATTCCTGCCCCGGCATTCCCAGCATGGCATTCCTGCCCCGTGGGGTGTGCAGCAGCAAGGCTGTGGGGTGGGAAGGGCCAGTGCCCCGTGCAGTGCCTTTCTGCAGGGCCCTGCTGTGCTGCTCCTGCCTCCTCGTACACTGGGGGCTTCCTGAGGCTGGGTACTCCCATGTTAGCCATGTGGAAAGGAGCCAGGCAAAATACTTCTGTTTTACTGCAGCTGCTGACTTAGGCCGCTTTTAAATCACTGGGTAGCTGTTCCTGCTTCCCTGCATGCCAACAGTCTCTCCAAGCAGACTTTTTCCCCCCATAAGTAGTTTCTTCCCTATTCTTCATTTTATTTTTTTGTCCCTAGAGGAAGCCCTGTTTAGCACCTTTACCCATGCTTTAAATTAACCAGATGGAAGTTCCTATATGGTAATTTCATCTTCCTCATGTGAGATCTTTTTCTTACAGTGCTGTGTGGTTGAGCTTAGCCAGATGGATAGGTGTCTTTCACATCTCTTGTCTCTCCTTACAAAATTTAAAGAAAACACAAACTGTCAAAATAACCTTACAGGTCTCAGAAAATGCTGATGAAATTTTTCTCATAAAAACAACAGAGGAAATCAGAGTTCCAGAATAAATGCCGCCCAGAGATCCTTAATATCCTCAAATATGAAAAAACCACTTATACTGACAAAGGAAAAATGTTCCAATCAAGTTTGAACAAACTGATATAATGAATACAGACAAAAACCTTGGGAAATAGCTGAGAAATAACTGACAGCATGTAGTAGCTCCTGTTTTCTAATGTAAGTTTAAAACATTTCTGACATAGATGGTTTTTGTACTGAAAATTTAGTGTTCTGGGACAATGATTTTTGGTAATGGTAGGGGATGCTCAGTGTAGCCTTTCAAAATGGACAACATATCCTTTATTTGTTGAGCTGAAGAGATATGCTTTGTGCTGCTGCTTTACTTATTTATTTATTTTTAAGTATTAAGGAAAGCCTGGATTACATGTTGAATTTAACAGTGATAAAGTTGTCTATTTGTCTGCATTCCTTATGCTGAGGGATTTTGTTGCTTTGGGGAATTTCTTTTTGTGAGTTGATGGGGGTTTTGTGTAAAGTTTTGGGGTTTTTTTTCCTTCTTCCTTTCATAGCAGTTTATATAAATCAGTTCAGAAGAGTAAGCTGCTGGAGAAGATGCCGCACTCGGCTATCCCAGCAGGAGGTTAATTGTGTCCACACATAATAAAACTTGAAGAATAAATGCCTTGTGTTTGTAGGGCACCCATTTATGGGCCCTAAATTATTCCTACTCTGAAATCAAATCACTGGGCTATAACCAAAGCTGAATGAAAGGGAAAGTGTTTCTCTTTTCAGTCATTGCTGGCCACAGAGATGACTCCAGCTTGTACAGCTGCTCAGGTCAAGTGGTGCCCTCCAGCTTTTCCCCTCAATGGCTGTGATGATCAAACACGTGGTGATGGGACTCATTTTGATTTATCTTTCCTGGGTCATTTTATCTTGAAAAGTGTGTCTGGGATATGGGTTCTTGTAGCTCCATCCCTGCAGCTGAGGGGGAAGAGGGCAGTTTGGCGAGTCAGCCACTTTCTGCCCAGTGTTTTTATGGGTCGGTTTAAGATTTATCAAATGCCAGTTTTTTCCATGTACTTGTGATTTGACATTCGAAGGCCATATTGTCTGAATTAGGAAAATCACTGGATACTGGAATGAGAAATGAGCTGAAAGAAAAATTGATCAGTAATTAGGAAGGTTAATCCACTCATGGCAGAGAGTCTGAGATTTATCCTGATGTACTGGTATTCAGTGAGTGTAGATATAAATAAAGCAAGTTGGAAAAAAAATCTCAGTCCTAGTTACTATGACACGGATTGGGATCATTAGGGTTCTCAACAAGAATAGATATTTAGCAGAATACGAGTTCTATCCATCATATAAATTCTCTAGTTTTATTTCATGCTTCTTTTTCAACTACTGAGTATCAGCTGTCTGAATTGTATCCATCTCTTCCCTACCATAACCCCATAAAAAACCATTTTAAAGAGCTAAAAATAGGAAGGAGAGAATATCAAAGACGTCCACCTTCCCTTTGCCTTGTTGAGGAACTATCTCCATTGCAGAGATTAAATTTCAGGCAGAAATGCAGGCAAATTTTTTTTTAATAATTATTTTCTACATTTTGGCATGCTAAATATAAATGTAGAGATGCATTATTACAAGAAAATTTCTCGTAAGTATGTCAGAAGTGTATGGTTCTGTATTTGAAATTAAAGTAGCCTTTGGCAGACTGTCTGTATGGCTGTGATAAGGGAACACGTGGAAACCTCAGCTAGACTTGCAGACAGTATGGTCAGCTGTATAAGAAGTCTTTACTGTCCACAGACAGTACCTTACTGTATTTTCTCACTCTCTTCTTGTTCATCATTTGCTGTACAGTTCAAATCAAAATGAAACATTTAATTGGAACAAAAAACCAGAAGAGGAAGCCGCCCCAAACCATCGATTTTATCAGGCTCGGTGAGCATCCTTAGCAGGGTACATATGGCACGAAGACACACCAGGAGTGTGGCCTCTGCCAGTCCCTGGTCACCCCCATCCCCACTGTCCCCTTGGCATCAGCTTGGGGACAGTGCTTGGGGCACCTGGGGGGCTGCAGGGCTGCTGCCAGAGGTGCTTGTCCCTTGACACTGTAAAAATTACGCTGAGACACCAATGGTTTTCCTCATTCTCTGCCAGCCTCTTTGTTTTCTGACCAGGGAATAGGTTTCTTTACGTCCTCTGTTTGTTCTCAGTCCAGAAATAGATTTTATACTCCGGGCCAGGAACTGTTAGAAGGCTTCTGTCCCATTTTTTCCTTGTTTTGTGTCACATTTCATCTGCAGCTAAATTTGAGTAAACTTTAGGTTACTGAGCAGTAAATATAAGTTGGAAAATGCTGATAAACTTAGATTAGGAAGTTGTTCTGAACTTCAATACTTATTTGAGCAAAATGATATCTTAGCATTGCCAAACCTCGTAGATGGAGAGAAGAAAGAAAGGGGAGGAAGAGGAGAAGGCATAACAAAAAACCAAAGGGTTTTGACCTTGAACAGAAGTCTTGGCCTGAAAATATTTAAGTGTAGAAGGGTTTTACTGCGTCATACATGTTTTAAGAAGTAAGTATAATTTCTCTTTTCAGATTTTTAGAAGATATTTATGTTTTTTCCTTTCTGTTATGATCTTTTTAGCTTATGTTGCTTTGGACAGCTAGATATGGGCCATGATGTGATATATCTCATTTGGTAATAGTGATCCTTTTACATCCTAAAGGATGTAATAGAATGAAGTATGCTAATTAGAAGCCAGAATAACACAACCGTAACAATTTCATTTTACTTGTGTGTAAACAAGACTCTAACACAGGTCAAAACTGGCATAACACAGAATTTTTGTAGCCTAGGTTCCATGGAAAAGTAGTGAAAAATGGGGCTGTGATCTTAGTGCTCGTTCCCGGAGGTGCAGCCTCGGTGGAGGATGAGCAAGGGATGCCCTGTGTCCCTCACAGGCACTGAAGCATCAGCACCTTGGCAGAGCTCTTTGGGAGTGAGGCATTCTGCAGAGCCACCAGGAAGGAAAGGGAGGATTGCCAGGGTGGCTGCCTGCTTACCATCCCCTTCTTGTGGGTTTTATTTCTAGAGGCGAGGGTGGCTGGGCCCAAAAGTCTTTGGTCTCAGAGAGCCCTAGGAGTGCTGAGTGGGGATTGTCATGGTTTAACCCCAGCCAGCAGCTCAGGGCCACACAGCTGCTGGCTCACTCCTCCCCTCTGAGAAGAGGGAGAGAACTGGAACAGTAACAGTGAGAAAGCTCAGGGGTTGAGATAAAGATGCTTTAATAGGTAAAGCAACAGCTGCACGTGCAAGGAAAGCAGAACAAGGAATTCATCCCCTACTGCCCGTGGACTGGCAGGTGTCCAAATGTCCCCATTCCTCCTTCTCCTCCGCCCAGCTCTGTGTGCTGAGCATGGCCCCACCTGGTCTGGGATGTCCCTTGGGTCACTTGGGGTCAGCTGTCCTGGCTGTGTCCCCTCCCAGCTCCTCGTGCCCCCCAGCCCCGCACGGGTTGGGTGAGGGCCAGAAGAGGCCTTGGCTCTGTGTAAGCTCTGCTCAGCAGTGACCAAACATCCCTGTGTTACCAGCACTGCTTCCAGCACAAATGCAAAGCACAGCCCAGACTACCTACTGTGGAGAAGACTAACTCTACACCGGCCCAAACCAGCACCTGTGTGTGTGTATATAATGCTTTTTCTGTGATGGTCTTGGCTGGGAAGAGATCAGAAAGGAGTATCAATAAAATCTGTATGGACACAGTTACCAGGAGGCCAGAAGGTGGGAGATAAAGGAGCTGAAGATAATACCTGTACTTGGAAAGAAACCACCACAGAATAAGTAGATATTCTCAAGGCTGGCAGATCAGCACCCACAGGGAATAGCATGTTTGCCAGGTAGTGGAGGGATGGAGGGCTTACCAGGGACCAGCTTGGTAAAGTGGCAGCATAACCTGGCAGTCACATCAGTAACCAGTGCCAGGGATGTGAGTAACTGTGATTCTGCTCCCTTCAAAGAGAACTCCAGTGCAAAAATCTCTCTAGCACAGGCTGGATTATTCCTCACAGCCACTTCTCCATCCTCCTGAACTGGCTGAAGCCTCAACTAAAGTAACTGCCTGCAGAAGGATGCACAGATTTTACGTGGAGACAAAACAAAGGACAGATCTTCAGGTGAAGTGGACTGCATGGAAAACACATGGAGCATCGAAGGGGAGGCTGCCACATCTCCACAGGCTTCAGGAGGCAGGAGGATGTGCTACAAAATGACAGTGCTGGCAAAACCATGGTGAGGAGCATGCCAGCCCTCTGAGCAAAAAGAAAAACAAGAACACAGTCCTCAGTGGAGTCAAGTTAGTGACTATACACACTTAAGGTGAGGCTGGAATATGTCCTCTCATCTTTGTCAGAAGCCCATAAATTTTAATGGGATAGTATTGTTGCTCTCAATTAAATCTGTTATTTGTGCTCTGCACAATCTGCAGTGATGTCACCTTGATGGAAAAAATAGACTAAAGCTGTGTAAGGAGAGACAAGAGTGCAATTTTCTATCACTTAGGAATCCTCAAAGGAGGCAGAAGGAAAGCAAGAAAACAGAAGTGAGAAATTTTCAGAGTTTGCACCAAAATAAAGAAATTCAAAGTAATGGTTCTGCTTATTTACCCCACAGATACCAAAGAAGACAGGAAATGCAAGAATCAGGAAATGTCCTAGCAACATAACTTGACCATTTGTGGAAACCTTAGGCCTTGGGATGCTGCTCTCATCAGTTTCTCTTTATAGATTGAAACCTGAAGTAGAAGCCATGGAGGGAAGAATTCAAGCCTAGTCTTCCAGTGAGTTTGCAGAGACTGATCTGACTCCTGAAAGCTAATATTTGCAGGAGGAAGAAATGTCGTCATTTTGTCTGGTGGATATGTGCTGGCAGCACTGGATGGAGGGAACTGAACCAGTTTAGCCATAGGATCAGAGTTAACAGACCAGGCAGACACCCAGCTGCAGAGAGCAATCAAAGGGAAAAGATTTCCAAGGTTAAAAATAAATAAATACATAAATCAGTCTTTGAGTGTAATTGCAAGCTAAATACCACTCAGTACTTATAAGTCACAATCAGTGCTTCTAAATGCCACCTTAAGAGTGAGTCAAGAGCAGGAAGATGAAGAAAGGTCTCAAAAATTCCCTCAATAACCAGTTCAAAAGACTTATGTTTGCAGGGCATGTATTCATCTTGCACAGTACATAAGATGATTTGATTTGCATCAAAGTGTGGTGTTAATACAGCGTAGGACAAATGTGAATTCTAAGTGAAGCAGAGAAAAGGGAGAGAAATTCACGACACTTGAAATGCTAGAGGGATCTTTCAGGTGATGTGTTCTTTTTAAAGCTTAAGTAAAAGAAAAAACTTAGATTGGTCTTGACTCCTTCTTCACATCATCCTCACCCACGGCTGGTGTTTGTGGGGTAGGAACTGGTTCAGCTCAGGTGGGCCCCGTGCAGGTGTGCAGGAATAGCAGTTCTTTGATTTCAGTCTCTGGGCATAACCTAGGAGTGGGCAGGGAATGCCTTCAGGTGCACTGGCAGCTTCTCTGAAACTCAGTGCTTAGGGCAGAGTGATGTGATGCCTAATTTCCTCTTACTAGGCAGTGAAAGTAGATAAAGGCAGAAGAAATTACTGCTTTTGAAGCAGATAGCATACATAAATGAGTGAAACCTGGAGAATTTAGCTGGGATAAATATAGAAATATATGTGCATAGAGCTATGGTTTGTTGCTTTGTAGCTGGACCACTGCCAGAAAGTTTCTCAACTCCTTTGAGGCAGAGGAAGTAAAAAGCATTTTAGAAATTATGAAACTGAGTGTTTCCAAGTGAAATATTTCCTCAGGACCTTGGTGAAATGGATGCTGTGTTTCGGAGCACAAGTTTGTGGAACTTAGAAGGTTTCAGAAGAAATCCTTCAGCCTAGTAAAAGCATTTCAGACCCATTTGGCTTTGGGCATCTTGCTGCAAGTTCCCTGTGAGAGCAAGGGGTGCTGCATCCTCTGGGAAGTCTTCGCCTCTCTGCTGAGACTTGGTTTCACTTGCCACTAACTGGCTTTCATGATGGAGGGGTAATTACAGGTAATTTAGAAGGAATTCTGCATAGCTGAA
The DNA here is from genome assembly GCA_013397845.1 of Melanocharis versteri. Classification (NCBI taxonomy): domain Eukaryota; kingdom Metazoa; phylum Chordata; class Aves; order Passeriformes; family Melanocharitidae; genus Melanocharis; species Melanocharis versteri. Next base: position 334,707 of record VZTG01008963.1, read on the forward strand.
TGATAATGATCCTGGTTACTCTATCAAAATGACAATAATGGACATTTTTTGTTGCGGTACATTGTAGAAAACAATGGACAAAGCTGGAACTGCAGTGAATTGTCACTGACAGAGCTGGTTTATAACAGTTGCTGGGTATAACTGAAAACTGGATTTTTCTATAACTGCTCCCTTTCAAAGAACATTATATTTTTACTTTATCAGAAATGTGCTAGCGTGCCGTAAAGTTGAATGCCAGAATGACTGGAACAGTTATGACAAATGTAGTTTACCTGATAATAACCCTGATGGTTAAGAGACACAAAAGGCATCATTGGCTTAGAAAATTGGCATTATGAGATTGTTAATTGTTCACTTGCAGACAGTGCAGCCCAACAGAAAACACACTTGATAAACCTGGCCTCCCTTTTTGGCTCTGCCCATTATCTGCTGGTTATCTGTCTCATTTCTGCTTCCGTATCTGAAATAAGCCCCCCCCTCAGCCTGCTGCACAGGGGCTGGATGCTTATATTGCAGAGTATTTTGGGCACTATTAGCAACCAGATGGCCTCATCTTCATGGGGTGGGAGTTTGGTGGGTCTGGGGAGGGAAAAGAAGCAGCCCCTGATGTGTTCCAGTTCAGGGGCATTGCCAGCTCGTGGTGCTGACACTGCCCTGAGCTGGCCAGCTAGCAATCTTCCTAGGAGCTATGTGTCTCCTCATCTCTATCTTCCAAAAGTGCCAGGCAAAGTAAGGAATGCACAAGCTGTGAGCTATTTGGAGCCTAACTGCACCAGTTAAAGGGCTGTTGATAAAGCAATTGGTAATCTCAGATATTTCAGCCAGCTTTGGGATGCTGCAGTGAAGGATCAGATCAGATCAGACTTCAGAGGTTGTGTTAGTAGCTCATGCATGTCTAACTGAGCTAGAATCTCCTGCATCTTTTATCATTTGACGTTTCTTTCAATTTCTAATAAATTTACTCTTTCATTTCATCTCAACATGAGTGTGAGGCTGTCCTTGAAATAACTGTTATCCAATGATTCTGGCTTCTGCACCAGTTGCCTGCAGCACAGATTGCCTGATGGCTGTCACCCGTTGTTAGTAGCACACCATGAGCAAAGAGGTGCATTTTGTAAGTCTGTTTTACAAAAGCTGGGAGAATGACAGGAACCCCCGAGAAACCTAACTGAGAAAAAGAGAATGAAAATAAAAAATAAAACTCCTGGTGCAACCTTTTTCTACTAACCATATTGATAGGATTGTATCAGAAATTACAGCAGTTCTGTTCTCTCCATTACATTTATCACTGTGTCAGCATTTAGGCAGTGAACCCGTATTTTCTGGGCTTCCTAGAAAAATTCATGCTGAGGTGGGACTTACTGCACATGTTCTAAACCGTGGTGTACTAGGACTCCTGTTAAAACTGAAAACAAAAATTCTATGAATCTCTTCTGAAGTTATTAGAGAAGAATGAAGATTTTGTGGGTTGTGTGTTGTCATGCTTGCTGTCAGCCAAAAGCAGCCGAGTTACCCATTTGCAGACTCACCTTTGCTCACTAGTTCAGCACCACTGCTTACCTATATGCCTATTGTGAGCTGTGCATCTGTGTAGTAGCCTGCCTTACTGCAGTCTCCATGAAAGGAAATGGTAAAAAGCACAGTGTATTTTTGGGGAGAAAATCTGATTGATATCACCCCATTCTGTAAGTGGAAAGGGGTTTGTTTTCTCCTGTCTGTTGGTAAGAATCTCATTTATTACCTATATTAGGTGTGGGCAGGCAGCTGCAGTAAAAGCTTGATGCAGAGCTCCTGGGGTGTTCAGCAGCTGTGCTGGCTGTCATGGCCTTGGTGCTGGGCCCAAGGCTTGGTCACTTACTGGAGGTGAGGCATTTCGGGGAAGGGGGTTTAAGTGTGCAGGTATTTGTTGTCATCCTGGCCCCAGCAGAAGCTGATAGAAAGTATGGCAAAGTAAAGTTCTTAAGAAAGAAAGTATTTGTTAAACCAGCCTTCATGTCAATAGTTTGCAAAGATTTGACTCTCTAGCACTCGAAGTGTACGGAAAATGGAGGGGAAAAATTTTTTTTAACAATTCAGCGTACATTTACAGATGAGTACTTTGGACAATTTTGGATTGCAACAAGAATAGCAAAATTAAAAGCAGCAGATTAATATGTTGGATCAATTGTGTACTGATGGCTGTGGATGGAGGTGATAACCATGCTTTATTTTGTAATTCAAACCATTGGTAGCAAAATCCAGAGCTGTGCAACACCTGGCATTTCTATTTTGTAGAAAAATGAGACATCAGCGTTTTTCCTTCCTAAATCTTATAAACTAGTTAGAATATTTAAAAACCTGTTTTGGGAAAAATGAAAGTGTTGACTCCTTTGGCTGTGCCTATGGCTAAATTCCAGCCCCTTCAGCCACGCTGCCAGCTCTGGTAGCAGCAGTGTCGGTGAACTCGGTCACTGCTTGTGGGCTGATCCCATCTCCTATGACACAGGGTGATGGCTAGGCCAGGGAAGAAGTGCTGTGGGACATTTTTGCTCAGCTCTAGGAGTTGATCCTGTGTGTGTGTTAGGAGGATGTGGCTGTTCCAGTCTGCAGCTTGTAAGAAGCAGCAGTTCACAGTTGAATTCAAAGCAGAATTTCTTCCTGGCATCCCACCCCGCAGACGCAATTCGATTTGATTCAAACTACATGAAACAAGATAATTTGGTCTTGGTTTCCCATAAAAACACACGTTATTAAGACCAATATTTTCCTAAAGCTGTACTTTTCATGTAGAAATGGATTTGGTAGTAGCAAAAACATGCAATAATGGTGTCTTGGTGGAGGCTTGCTATTCTCCTGCCTTCTCCTGTGCGTTAGTTCTCCAAATGTTTTAGTCTTACCTCCAAATGTTTAAAGATAATTTAATTAGTATCAAGGGCTTCTCCTATCTAGGAAAATCCCATGCAATTTTATTAAGGGGGAAAATGGAAAAGGATAAAGATGAAGACTATAATTTTTAATTCAGTATTGCACTCTCCAGTGTCTCATTATCCTCCTTGTGAATGATTCATAGCCAATAATTGTCTGTGAAGAACAAATGACTCCCCTATTCCCAAATCTCCCACACTTATCCTTGAGATACCTTTGTTTTGGATTAAGACGTTTCCCTACTAAGTCTGCTCAAATGTCTCTTTCCCCTTGGCTGTTACGAGGCAGAAGAGATGAAGCAGCTGAGAATGTTACCTCTGCTCCTTTCCTCAGTCTGGGGGGAACCCTCAGGCAGGGTTTGCACTCAACAAAGTCCTTGAGAAGCCACCAAGATCAACTCAGGAGCAGATGCCAAAGCACTGTGACTGTCAGGGCTGGTCTTCTGTTTCAACTCTTGTGAAAATCAAACTGCAAGGTGAGCTCTTAAACTCATTCAGGAGAGAGAGGCTGTGCTTGGCACTTCTCTCCCATGCAGGGACACTGAGGAAAATAGTCCACTGTGCGCTTGACATCTTAAAAAAGGCTTTTTGTGGAGCATGAAGAATCTTTCTTCTGTTTTTTCTGGTCCTCTCCTGGCCCCTGGATGCCTAAAATAAATTCTGCTTCTTAATCCTTCAGACATTGTGAGGTAAATTTGCTGTGTCCTGGCTCAGCAAGAGTTGATGAGGATTTCTAGCACAAGAACAGATGGGAAACCTTCCCTAAATCCAACTAGAAGACTTTTACTGAAGAGCCTTGCAGTCTGTGCCAGGGCTGTTTGTGTCCTGCTTGTTACAAATCACTGTGGGCACGAGCTGCTGCTGCCTGTTGCTCACCTGACACAGCTTTTCTGGCAGGTGGATGCTTACATGAGGGTGATGTATGTCTCCAGTTGCTTCAGAAAAACACTGTAGGGAATCTGGTGGCGTGAGGAGCTGTCTGCTCTTAGAATTGCTTTGGAAAGTGTCAGTGTGGAAGCAGAGAGCTGTAGCCACTCTGCAGTGCTGCTCTGCTACCTTAAGGCTCAGTCAGTGCTTTTTTGGTCCCCTCACATGCTCCCACTCTCTATGATGGGTTTGCTGCATGATGAATTGCACATCGTAAATATTTATCTCAGTTTGCCATCTCGCTGGAAACTTTATTTCATGCTCTCTTTTCCACATGGGTACCAGCTCCTCCACACCCTAACACTCATTTCATCCAACTTTTAGTCTCTCCTCCCGAGAAATTGTTTCCTTTCTTGTTCAGGGATTTTTACCCTGCAGTTTTATCCTATATATGTATATGTACATATATGCATACATACGTATACGTATTATGTATTGTATTTTCTGTGTATTTCTTTTGAATAACGCTGTTCTGTGCTTTGGGCTCGATGGTCTAACACAGTGACCAGGGGCACTGCTGAGCCAGAGTGGTCTCGTATGACCCTGGCAGAGAAAGAGGTGCTGCTCGTGCTCTCGTTCTTCTGCCTTTGGAGTGCCGTGGCTGCGGTGATACTTCAGATGCCCTGCTATTCCCACATGTGGGTGCTGAAATGCACTGTTCAGGTAGGCCTTCAGAGCTCTTACTTACAGGCTCCTTTGTTCCTGTGCAAATCTGAGGTTGCAGCTGAAGAGCAGTGCAGGAAAAGCGATAAATATATTTTCTAGGGGTGACAGGAACCAAGATGTCCATAAAAATCTTTAAGAACTCCTGCAGGTCTCCTGGAGTAGGCAGGCAAATTACTGCTTCAGACAAATGTCTAGACTGCTCAATAACTCTTTGTTGAAAAGGTAAGTCTGAATGGATGGTGCCATCTTAGGTATGCAGTGGAGTTTTCCCTTCTTAAAGCATTGCTATAGTGTTAAACTATTGGAGTCTCCTTCGTCCTTTTGCTCAAGACCATGTGTTGTTCTTTCCTTGTTGGAAGTTGCAATGACCTTTTGTCAAGTATGTTTCCTTATAGGTAGGAAACATGCTCAAATTATCTTAAATTAGACTTTTCTTACTAGGGGGGAAAAAGGGGGAGGTATAAAGGCTCTGTGTGCAGAGGTAGACCAGAAATGGCTTTGACTTGATCTCTGTTGCAACTTGCAAATTAACACTCTGGCATGGGTACCAATCCCCCAGGATCACGTTCCTGCATATTTGTTACAGAGATTCTCAGGAAAGGTGTGTATGAATCAATAAAATTTCCGCTGAAAGTTTCATCTGCAAGTAAAAGTCCCATTTAAAATCAAATCTGAGTTTCCAAATGGATACATGGTTGCTCAGTGTGTGAGCTGGAGCCTGTTGTATATGGTATAAGCCAGTCACCCGAACAGAGTTAACTCCCTCTCTCAGGACAGTGAATGAAAAAATTTCAATTACAATTCCATTTCTTTCCAAAAGGAATCATAAATGTATTTTAAGTTGGTCTGTGATGTTCATGCTTAGCATGCTGAATTGCTCCTCAATGGATTAGTTCATTTTACTTGGAGATCCTCAAAGAATTGTATCAGTGGCCATGGGGAAATACACTGCAGTGGAAGTGTTCACTTGGAAGCTTTATGTGATAGAATAAGGTTATAGAAGAGAAATGCATGTACTTAAGTGCATCTCCCATAAACGAGTGTTGTCCATGAGTGCACACCTGACTCCACGGAACCAGGAAACGGCTGTGGTAAGAAAGCTGCTTTGGTGTCTCAACAGGTTGTTGGACATCAAAACAAATATCTTCAGGATGATCTATGAATTGTCTTGGCTGTTTGCAATGCCCTAATTACAGTGAGTCTGTGCCTGGATCCCCTATTCCCCCGGACAGCATTGCCTGGTGACTGATAGCTCGTCAGTACTGCTCACGTGCCTCTATTAACATGCCACTCAGAATGTGCAATGAGGAGGACCAGGAGCAGAATGACCTCAATTAACAGATGAAAGGTGTATCAGTGCTAAGGCCTTCCTGCCTTTGCAACTGAAATGATCTTAAAAGCAAAAATTTGCATCCTGTAATTACTGGCCAAAACCATAATTCCATAATTAGTGATGCAGCTTGCTCTTCAAGATGATTTGTGCCAACTCCCTGTCTCTAAGCACACATCCAGGTCACCTCCTGCCCTCCTGCACCAACTTTGATATTCCAGGAGCTCCTGCAGCATCTCCCTGCAGCTGCAGGACCCTCATTTCAAAAGCAGCTCAGAAAAAGTGGTGTGGCAGTAGCCTGGGGCTTTGCACTCACTGAATCACCTTTTGTTCCTGCCCGGTATGTGGTTTCTAATTTCAAATTTATTGGATGCATTGCAAAATTAATTCATTTTTAAACAGAAATGCTAACTTTACTAGACAACAATAAAAAGCTGTTGCAAATGGACTAATTAGAGATTATTGAGAATGTTGGATATCAGTTTTTCATGTCAATATTTCTGTTTTAATTATAATCAGACTGTGATTATAGAGTTATCACATTTGTCAGATGTGGTGACTTTTAATTGTGCCTTATAAAATAGTCTTTTGGTTTATTAAGGGAGATGGCCTGAATATATGAGTTGTAATTTGCAGATGTTTGGAGCTAGATAATGTATTAAGAGCAACACCCTAACAATTAATGCTTTGAATATGTAATTGTAAGTGGACACAACATAAAAAACATGGGCGTGAAAAGAATCACCTTTGATGTTATGAAATCAAGCACCTAAAAATCTGGAAAATGCTACAGCTAAACCATTTCTGTAAACTACATTTTCCTTGTTTTTAAGGCAGAGGGAAAGGAACAGGTAAACAGGAGGAAACTGGGGCAGTGCTTAAGGTTATAGTAGTTTTACAGCTGCCAAACAACGCGTGGATTAATTAGTGTATAGAGCACTGACCTGTTAATGGAGGAAAGAAGAATGTGTGTCAAATAATTTAATTTTGAAATAGGGTGTTTGCCTTGTTTCCTGCAGGATGTGAAAGGTGGACACTGAGAGAGAAGGTGCAGGACAAGGCAGATGTGCCCTCAGCCAGCTGGATTCTGCACAAGAAAATGGGCTCCTTGCCTGGCCTTGTCCACTGAGCTCCTCAACAATGGTGAGTTCAGTGACTTAACCCAAGATTTCTCATAAGCTTTTTGCTAAACCACTTTCACTTTCTGGACACTTGTAGCCATGGCACAAACCAGGGCCGTGTTTGCTTTAAAAATACTGAGTTTCTAATGATAGATACTCTAGGGAGAGATGGGGGAATGATTGTAGGGGCCTCAGATTATTCCTGTTCTTGAGGCTGCTGTCATGAAGGTACAGTAAAATTAAGGAGCAACTGGAAAAGAAAGCTCAAGTGAAGTTGGCATGGAATATATTTGTCCAGTCTAGGAACAGCTGCAATACTTCAGATAATGCCTCCTTTTCCCTCATTTTCTTATCAGCTTCATATTTTCCATATACTGAAAGCTGTGTCATCTCATCCTTGCAGAATAGATCATGCAGTGATCTTTTCTGCTTCATTGCAAAGTCAGCTAAGTCAAATTAAACAGCCTTTATGTTAAAGAGCCACAAATTAAGTCAGATGACTTTGTACTGAAGCTGGTGAAGAGCAGTTGCATTAAAGAGTACTATTTGCAAAAGTATTTTTGGATGGTTGTCTTCAATTCTACTGTGAAAAGCACACAGAATAAACTAAGACTTCTAGAGCAGGATTTAAAATGTACAGAATTAGTAAGCAAAACCAACCAGAAAATTGACTAGGTCCTCATTAGTTGAATCCAGTTTAATCTCTGCAAAGGATGGAGTAGACTGATGAGAATCAGGATGGCCCAGTTGTGTTGATCAAGACTGTACCAGCAATTACCTGTGTTAGGGGACTAAACTGGTGTTGTGTTTGTAATCTTGATCCTGGTCGTTCATAAATGGTTTAGGTTGCACCTTTATGATATTTTAAAACAGCTGATAACCTGCATCCCAAAGTTGCTGTTTTTTATGAAAGGGACTTTAAAATTTCAGGCATTCAGTCTTTAAGAAGTGTCATCTGTCCCTCACCTCCTTGGCTAACACAGTCTGCAAATGCATCTGGTACCAAGAAGGGGTGTGATTCTAGGCTTGGGTGTACCCAAGGCTGGAAAATTGTTTAAGCTCTGTTTCATGTGGGGCTCTGAGGTGAAAACCTCTTCTCTTCCAATGAAAACACTGTGGTCATTTGGCAGGTGCATTTGTAAATCTCTCTTGCTTAAGCTGGGCAAACCATTGGGGTTCACAAACATCCATAAAAGCAGTCAGGCAGAAGTCAACTCTCTTGTTAGCAAATTTGCCAGGGGGACCAAAGCTTAAAGCAGTATAGGCATTCCCTGCTTCTGCAGAGCAGTGGTGTCTAGACTGGGTTTGAACGGTGTAGGAAGTGTGCAAAACTGCTGGAAACCGTGTACATAAAGGGAGATTTTAATTCTGGTTTCTCTGTTTCAAACTGCTTTTTCTTACATTGCACCACAGGAAAGAGACCTCTATGCAAGAATCATTCAAATACATTGGGAAACAGATCAAAGCATGTTCCTGTTGCAATGGAAAATCAGCACACGCATTTCACAAACCCTTTTTGTTGGACAGCACTGTCCATGATGAGTACAATATTAGACACTTCTGTGTACAGTTACTAAAGAGGGGTTTGACAGGGCAGATGTGGGTGTTTCCAGCTGACGCTTCAGTGGCAAGTTTTTCATCATGTTCTGCTGCACAAAGCTCATTTCTTTCCTTTGTCCTCCTCTTTTCTTTCCCCTTCCTGCCCCTTGCCCCCAAGCCATCAATTTTTGTTTATTTTAAGATTTAAATCTCAGCTGCCCTGTGGGTGTTAATATTCTGTTCATGTTTTTAGCAAGTACAACCCTCCCAAACTCACCTGAACTTAAGCCAGATTCAAGTACAAATAGGTATAATGCACAGATTTGAATAATTTTGCAGTAGGTACATGAAGGCATGGCACAATGCTGGTAATTTATGGGAAATACTCAAGAACTGTCTTGGAGCATGGCAGCCCTACCAGCTCTCCTGAGGGCTGGTGGCTTGGTTCATTTTTACTTGCTGTCATACAGGGAATTAGATATTCACTCAGGAAATGCTTTTGTTCCCTTGTTAAACAGCAGTAATGTACTCAAGTATGAAAATCACTTTTGAGCCTGAAACAAGAAAACACTTTTTGCCTTTCAGATGCTGTTGCATTTGAAAAATAGTTTTTCTGATACAGCGATAGGAAGCTGTGTTTTGGAGGGGGGTTTGTAGGCTTTTCAAACCGTATGAAATGAAAAAAAAAAAAGATGTATGATTTCTTGTCTGTTACAGTTTTCAGTCATTTACCTCTTTCATTACCAGGATGTTGCATGTGAAGCATGTGGCCGTTTTGTATTTTGAATTTGGAAAGGTTTTATTGTAAAGATGAGTTTCCTGCTGTGGTTACTGCTATATGCACAAAGATGTGAATTTATAGTTGCTCCCATTCCTGTGGCTACAATAAATCGAAGTGGAAGGGAGAACTCTCACTGTGCCAGCCAAATAATAGAAAGAAAGATGGCAAAATTAAGTTTAAGCAAGTTGGAGAGCCCAAGGCAAAAGAAGTTCCCTCTGCTTTTGGAAAGGAGAAGGAGCTTTTGTTGGTCCTCTGGTTAACCATGATGATTTTGTGCAGTGGTGCTGTGCTTATCCTGATCAAATGGCCTTCACACACATATCCCCTGTCACTGTGCATTTTTAAAGACTGTCTGATCAAAGCAACTCTTCTGAATGTTACGTTTCTTAGAAATCTGTTTACATCCTCTTGGTTCAGGTAAGTTCAGTGTGCTGGAAAAACTAAAAACCTACTTTATATTTTTCAGATACTGTGTTTTTAAAATGTATTTTATTTCCACCTCAGCTGTGAATGTTGTTTAGTTTATCTTAAGGACTGCATAACCTGACAGGGTCTGTGCTGAAGTAAACCCCCTGGAGTCAAAGCTCTCCACAGTTAGCTGGAAGTGGGTCCTTTATGGGCAGAGCTGGGGGAACCTGACTCCGTGGGTTGTGGGTGTCCTGGTGTGTGTTTGCCTGAGGGGTTGAATACAGCAGCCCAGGAGCCTGTGTCCTATCCAATTGTAGCATCCCCCAGCAGAGATACAATGCCTGCTCACTCTCTCCCTTGAGATATTTTTCTTTAGTGGCACAGCAGGTAATCCAGCCGACATCAAAGCCTCGTTTGAGTTAAGCTCTGATGTATATTTCTCATTAGCCACCTCTTAGGAATATTACACCTGCTACAAAGGCTCCTTTTATGTATGAAATAATTGGGTCAGGGTTTTTTATGGGTTTTTTTCGTTCCAGATAGATAAATTAAACGGAAGCTAGTTAATTGAGCTTGAAGCTTTTCTCAGCTGTTCTGTTCAAAGAAGTGACTCCAGCCAACATCGGCATAGCCCAGCAGCCGAGTGCACAGGGTGACCTGAGGGGAGATAAGGTACCAGTGTGGGTCAAAATCCTGCTGTTCTTAGAGTGCAGACTTGACTCTGCTTTCCTCTACTTCAAAAACAGACCCAGCCTTCAGGATCCTCTTCTCTTTGTCTGCAGAAGATAGCACGTATAAACAAATATGTGGGTGTTTATACATAATGGAACAGTTACAGCGGGAAAGGTGGATGAATCCCAACATCTGAATTTTGCAAACAAATGTCTTGACAGACATTTGTTGGAGGCGGTTACCCTGCCTGTTAGAACCAGCCTGTTACACATACCTTCTCCTCTGAAGTTGGGAGATGGTGTGTCCTCCCCCTGCCCGCTCTGATTAGGGTGCAGAAAGACCTGCCTTCCACACTTCATGGCTCCTGTATCCAGGGAAAGGGCAGTTTGCTCATTCGTAGCCAGAGGAGAATTGTTCCAAACTTTTGTCATGATGCAAAATTTTTAATATATTTTAAAAAAAATTTCAAAAGAGTGACTAATTGTGTTGTGGTAAGTGTCATGAGGAAATGCAGTATACGTGACCAGGCACAGCTCATGCTCCTCACGCTCTGATGTTCTGTGTGTGACACTCAAATACCACTTTCCAGGAGGAGAGTACTTTGGGGTGTATGGGCCACTCTAGCTTCAGTTCATGCCTGGGCAGTACTAGGAAGGCTTCAGGGCAGTGTATTTAATGAAGATTGGTGAAATGTTCAGAACTACCTCAGCTCTTAACCTGGGGTGGTGGGTAGGGATTTATTTTTTTCAATTGTTCTCTTGTTTTCCACGAGGCTCTGAAGTGGCCAAGGCAGATGCTTGTGCTGACCCCAAAGACCAGTGTGGGAAGGGACAATGTGACAGGCCTGGGTAAGGATAGGGGTGGCAAGTGTTTTTTGGTCAGAATTGTGACAGCTGAGCTCTACAGAGGCTGTGGAAGGCTTTGCTTCTGGCACGCAGCAGTGACCTCCCTCAGCAGGCAGTAGCAGATGATTTCTGGGTTGAGGGGTTAATTCAGCCTGGGCTTAGCTCCTGAGCCAGCTGCAGAGGATGGACTTCCAAAATCCATGTATGCCTCCCCTTTGCTCTTGGCTGGTTGCAAAGAAAAGCTCCTCCAGCTTGGGTTCTCCTCCTAAACCACTCCTAGGCAGCATGTTTTCTACCTTTATTAGTCTCATTTAAATAACAAAAATATTATTCCTGGCAGTGAGCACAGCTTATAGTAAACAGCTTTTGCTTTAATGCTTTGTTGAACAAGAAACAATATAATTATTTGCTTATAGACAAACATGCATATGTGTGCTGTGTTGAATCACTCCTTGTGCTGATGATGGGTGCAGGTTCATGCCCACAGTTCGTTCTCTGAATACTGATAAACAGGCAAGTATGTACCAGAAACAAAATTCCTATGTGGTTTTTGGAAATTTGTTGCATAAAGGGATGACTGCAAAAAAAATTGGCAAAAGGCTTTTAAGAATTACTGCTTTATCCTTTTTATGAAAGGATGGATTAAAGCTTTCAAATTAAAAATCATTAAAGATTAATAAAGAAGAGAGGCAACAGGAACCATTTTAATTTCCTTCGTTACCATAGATAATGATAGCCTTAGGGTAGAATGAGAAAAACATAGAATGTACAAATAGAAATGTATCCATTAGAACTGTACTATTTTTGCTTCCCTTGACATGAATACATAGCTAATAAAAATACTGCTACAGTACAACTGCTCACTCTGTAAATAATTCAACTCTTAGCTGTCATAATGTACAAATCATGAAATGGCTCTTGGAGGGATTCTCATTCCTCAACATCCAGAAGAATTCTAGCTCCTTTAGCATTGTTTTCATCTGACTCTTAAGCACGTGCACCAGGCTCATCCCTGTAATGGTAGCAGGAATGGATTTAGCTCCTTGACCTGATGCCAGCATAGCTCAGCACTCCTGCATCTGCATAAGCAAAGAGGAGGGCGAGTGGGGCGTGGTTCTGCAGCCGAGGAGCCCCTGTTCCAGGGCAGGCTCAGAGCATGCTTTGGGATGCTGTGGCATTGCTACATTCTGCTGCACAGAGACAAGCACAGTAAAGACCTGTGGGTGGAAGGAGAAGCAGGGACAAACGAGTGGTACCTTTGTCTGTAATGAAATCCTCTGTGCAAGTGGAAAGTGATGCCAAGGTGGTGGTGATGATGAACAGTTACAATGCTGAGCCTCCTCTTCACTGACAGCTCTCTTTGTTTTGGTGGGCTAAAGTCCTTTATGCATATTCACAGTGAAAATTCCTTTTTTTTCGTCCATGTAGGTCTTGTATGCTGTTTGCTCTGAAGGTGCTTACTTGCAGTCAGCTAATTGCATGATTCAGTCATTAGTGTTTATGACACAGAGTAGCTGTAATGCTCTCTGGGCCCTGCTCGTGACTGTTTGTACATGTATTTCCTAGCCTGTGTCACAGTATATCTGGGTTTATGATTGCTAATGCACACAGAAGGCCAATTTGCAAAGCAGAGCAGATGGACACACAATCAGTCTAATGACTTAATGTCACAAATGAAATGACCTTGCAGTCACCTATTATTCATTTCTGCCAAGGCTGTTTCTGAAACCTTAACACAGACTCGAAGGCTGCTGCTTCCTTCCTTGGAGCAAGTGCTGCAGCTCTACCAGCCCAGTCACAGGGCTGCATGTTGGATCCCTACCTGTACCTACTGCTGCATTATGCCACCCTACTGTTTTTTATTGTCAGTATGCCATACAGATGATCACTTTTTTTCCTTGGAAATTTAAAACCTTTCCTGAACACCTTGCTGTCATGTAGTCTCTTTGTGTATGCCATGTGTTCTTGCATTTGTTTTTTAATTTAGCACCTATACTCCTCCTCAAATATCCTTATTCACAAAAATCATCTTTGTATTTTCCCTTTCCCCTTTAGACCTGTGACTGAATCTTCATTAAGTCAGTAGGACTTGGAGACATATTTAATTTTTATGTTGTGCTGGAGTAATTGGAGAAGTTAGGGGCTCAGAAACTACCACGACCTTGCTCATTCCTTCTGATCTACCAATTTTTAAATTTCTTTTCTATCCCTCCAAGTGTCTTGTTATTAAAATAGTTAATTTAGTGTAGCTTTTCAAAAAAGCATGCTCAGATGTGCCTGTTGGTGTGCGGGGAGAAGACAGGCCTGAGTTCCTATGGTGCTTTGCAGTGGCCTCGTGAGAATGCACTGAAGGGCCTCAGTCATTCTGGCCTGAGGAGTGTTTATTGATGTTTGTAAAAAAAGAATGGGTTTTCAGCTGATAATCTCACACCTATGGACTTCTGACATTTCTGTATGGCAATTTTTTTCCAATTTTCCCTGTTGAAAAGAATCAATCATCAGAAGAAATAATTGCTCGTTAGTGCAGACGGGAGTGGGGTAATCATGTGGCATCAATTACTTAATGAGTTGCTGGTCTATTAATGTTGTCCTTAGTAGGTGCATTACTGAAAGAAAAGACACAAGGTGCTTAAACTCCTTTCTAGTCTCTATTTTGTCTTCACAGTTTTTCAGAAAGTTATAAATTAGGTTGTTAACTAACTGATTTATGGGATATGCTTATTATGCCAGTAATTTTCTGCATCACTTGTAAATTACCTTCTTTTATTTTGCCATCTGCATAATTATATTTTACCCTTTTGCCTGTGTGCATAATTTGTTACCCTGACAACCTTTATCATTCCAACATTTTTGTGGTTTTGTCAATTTTTCTCATATGAATGGGATACTGAAAAAATAGATATATACCCCAGTGATAAAAAAATTTAAGTGACAGCACTGTCTAAGGCTAAAATTAATTAACATGCCTAATAGAAATAAATAGAAAAATTGTTTTGTAACTGCACAAAACTACATGTAAAGTAACCTTTTTGTAAACTGGAGTTAATATGGAAAAATTGGCATTAGTTGATTATATAGTTTTTTCTAATATATTTACCCAGTTGAATTAATTTCACTCATGGAAATGTGGGCAATTGTAGTCATTGCAGCAATAGGTAGTTGAGTAATAATATTCCCACTGAGCATCTCCTCTTAAAACCATCTCTTTATAAAAATATCCATGGGAATCTCTGGTACAAGGTGGCTTTTCAAAATAAGTTTCAGGTTATTAGTCTACATTTGCTTTAAGGAGCTATTTTCTGCACGGCTACTGTATAGTAGAGGTGAAAGGATAGAAATTTGGTGCTTTTGTATGTCGATAGATATCCCTTGCTTTCTCTTAACATACCTCTTGTACACAGTGAAGCGATGGAACAAAAGCAAAACCAAAATGTGTCTGTATTCCAGTATCAGAGCAGATGATAGAGCTTTACTGGTATTAACCTTAAGTTACATGTAAAGGGCTTTATTTGTAATTTTACCTTATAGGTGGTGTTCCACGTCTGGCATTGCCACGTAGAATCTCCATTGATATGATGTAATGAAATAGGCAGTGATAATGTCTTAGGGCAAAAATGAGAAGATGCTATCTAAAACCTGATGTGTTATGTAGAAATATTTTTTCCAGCATGAAGTTACACCACCAGAGAAAGAAGTTAGGATGTATAAGAGGACTCACCAGTCTGTGCTGAGAATGTGTAAGGCATATTTAACTCCAAGGTTGTGGTTTATTCACTGGGTAATAACTTATTTTCCAAATATCTAGATGTTGTCACTGTAAAGATAAAATTTGTTGAATTTTTTTAATTGGGATGTGTAACTAAACACTGCAGTTTCTACAGATTGATGCTTGTGAATTCAGCCAATAAGTGGCTTTGTTCTGTTAAGTGTTTTAATTAGTTTTGAGGGCCAACTTCGCAGTTAGACTTTTAGATTTCACTTAGATTTTGCTTTGGTTCAGCTTGTGAGCAGCTCTCCTGTGAAGCAGTGGTTTATGGCTCAGACCTCCTCCCTGTTTTGGTGCTTGGTTGGGTT
The DNA here is from genome assembly GCA_013397845.1 of Melanocharis versteri. Classification (NCBI taxonomy): domain Eukaryota; kingdom Metazoa; phylum Chordata; class Aves; order Passeriformes; family Melanocharitidae; genus Melanocharis; species Melanocharis versteri. The sequence goes on from VZTG01008963.1 coordinate 349,973, forward strand.
TGGTTTTGTTGGTGTGGTAAGTGCAGTGACAGGTCACCTTACAGCAGCTTGTTTGTGTTAGTCACCAGCATGGATCCCAGTGGAATCCCTGGATGGAAGCCAGCTGCTCCATCCATGACCATGGCCAATTACCTGTAATTATCTTTGCAGCAAGTTTTCCTTTATTCCCCTAAACCTTCCTCGGCCTTAAAGACATCAAAATACTAAAACTGTTGTTGTTTCACACTCTGTTTTCTCTCAATGTGCCTGATTTGACGTCTTTAAACGTTGCAGATTTCCAGCCTAACATAATTTCAGCAATTGTTAACAATGCTTTTTGCAATCAATGCATTAGTGATTTGGAAAGTTGGCAGGAAGTCCTGGATTTGGAGATACACAGGTTGAGAGTGTAAATTTAGCTGGAAGGAAGGCAGGATGAATTTTCCCAGTGTTCCATAAACTGTATATATCAGATTTTTTTTTCTTTCACACTAGAACTCCATGAACCTGGATTTTACAATCTTTTAATTGGATGTAAGAAAAAAACAATCAGCTCTTCATATTTATTTAATAATGAAATATAAACCCATAATTTAAAGAGACTTTGTATAGTACTAGCTTTTTTTAGGTCTTGCTCAATAAAGCTCCCAAGATGGGATAGGATATGAAGAAGTAAAGTTTATTAAAGGAAATACCTTTTGGGAGGCAGAACCCTTGAAATTTTGTCTACTGGTGATTTTGGAAGGTAGTTGCCTCAATATTGCCAGGATGGGAGAATTCACTTGCTAGAGCTGAAATTGAAACAAGTGTGAAATATCAAGAAAAAACCCAGCGAGCAAAGTTAACATGAAACGGCCTCATGCATTTCTTTCACTCTCTGAAAAGTTACTGTGAGCTGCCTTTTTTTTCATTTATCTGGTTGGGGTTTATAACAATAATTTCCCTGATCTGTGATCTGCTCATTGATCTGTAGTGTTTAAGTGTAATCCTGATATGTGTGACAAGATCCTTTGAAATACACAGTTTAACATTTCCATTTAATGACACAGATACTATCAGCAAATTACTTTAAAAGAATACATTTTGCTTTACACATGAGATAATAACTAATGATTATAGATAATGATTAAAGAACCAGACCTTCATTTAAAAAGTACTTATGTAGGGGTATTTCAGAAGCTGGTGAAGTGCTGATGCCAGTGGGCACCTCTTGGACAAACGTGCTTATTTGCTTGTACATAACATGGAAAGGACTCTTGGAGTCAGGAAGTGATACAGAAACAGAGACCACCATCCTGGGGAAGGAACAGTAACTGCGACCACCTTGGTGAATTCAAGGCTGCTGTGTCTTTGTGAAGAGCAGCCGTGCTCCTTACCAGCAATATGCAGCTAAAAGTTTATTTGTGGGGGAAAACAACAACGACAAAAACTTAGAAGTCTTAAAGCCTGATGTAAAAGAATTTGAAAAAATCCTTAGATTAAGAAAAGAAAGCCCATGTAGTATACAAAGTGATTACAGGAGCTTGATGTAGCTATACAAATAAGACTTTTCTCATAAAACTGAGGCGATAGTGAGGAAACCTTTATATATAAAAATTTCTTATTTCCTCAGAGGTTGAGGCAGATTGTGCTTTCTCATGAATTTCAGAGTTCTAAATACTAAATTGGAATAAAACCCCGCACATTTCAGGTAACACTTGAACTGCAGGGAATTACTAGGGAAGATGCTTAATTTTACCTTTTTTTTTTGTAATCTTTTTTTTGAGAAATAAGTAGAGTTGCGTTAAGTGATAATGCACTGGGTTTTCAGTGACTCTTCTGCCCCAATGAAGGTGGAAGCAGCTCTGAGCACTTCTCAGATTTACGTGTGGTAGCAAAGTCAATGTCCAGGATGTCCATGATTGTGGGTAGGTGCAATATATAATTTCACCTGAGTATTTATTAAAATGTGTGAGTGTTTTCCAGCAATGCCTGCCAAAGCAGTAACACTGCTGCTCTGTCACTTTGTAGGTGGCTTCTCTGAGCAGAGAGAAGAGGTTTTTGGGGTTTTGAGGTGTTTGTTTCTCAGAGAGAGGAGGAAGATCAAAATAAACCCCAAGTAGTTGTCTTTTCCCTTCCATGTGGTGTCTCCTTCCGTTTTTCCCTCTGCAGTTACACATGAAGTTGATCCAATAGCAGAGCCAGAGAGGAATCTGACTGATTTGCAAACAGGAGTGCAGGCAATGTATTTTTAAGATCGAAGTCCTTTGTCTTTTATTTTTTTTGCAATCTTAGCCTTAAAACAAGTACATCTCAAAAAAGGTTAATCTTGTCCTTTAACTCAATGGTACAAGTTCTAATCTTGCATTCTGAGTGTGAACAACAAAGGCTGTAGCACAGAGAAAATTAGAGGTGAACTCGTTTTTCTTTATTCTTGATTATAGAGTTCAGTGCCTGCGCTGCTCCCTTCGCAGAAAGAGCCCTGTAATCACCCTCTGCACTTCCTTTTTATGCTCTCCCACTACTCAATTAAGAACTCATTAAACTGCACACCTGCAGTGTCTTTACCCTGAACTGTAGTTTTTAACCCCCTACTTCTACATCATTATAATGCAGCCTGTGGATTGCCTGACTTGAACTGAGTAAAAATGACAGTAAAACTTATTTGTGACAATAAAGCTTCTGTATTGTTTAAAGCCGCCCATAAGCAAGAACTGAAAGGATTTTTGTGAGTACTGAGGACTAGAAATGTTATATACCATAGCTTTCTGGGTAGACAGGACGAGGCAGCGTGCTAACTGGGGCATGGCTGCAGTATATAGTGAATAACTGCAGTGGGGTGGTGCTCCCCTGGACTGGGGATGACCGAGCGGAGGCTTGGGGATGGGCTGTCATGTTTTTGTTGGATGTAACTTGTGAGATGACACTGTGTCCCGATGGTTTTTGTCTCCCTTCATGGCACATGAGCTTTGTTAGGTCTTGGAGGAACTGTTTTGATTTGGGTTCATTTTGGAGGGTCTGTTGCAAGTAGCAGGAGTTCAGGGCTTTTCCATGGTGTTTGACAGAGGTTCCCTAAAGTGGCGCTGCGTGTGTGCCATTAGTGCTCAGCCATGCTCAAGGAGTAGTGTAAAAATATAGGATTCAGTGGGAGAACATCAGTACTTCATGCTCCCAGCTTTTCTCTCCAGCCATAAGATTCTGTAATTTACTAATGATCACTGAGGATTTGCTAGTATGGCAAGAGAGACAGCACGAAATGGAAACTTACAGGTTTGAACAATGCAACCCTCAGTGCTGAGTGGTGTTTGCATATGGGCTCTGGGTCCTGAGGTATTTTTTTCTAACATACATTCTTACTTTTATTTCTTTCCAAATCTAGCATTTAACATAACCAAATAAGGGTTTATAATGCTTCTTTTTTGAACCTCTTTACTTACTGTCACCGTAAGATCCCAATGGTAAAGGAGCTGCAAGAATATATGCTTTGCTTGAATAATGGTGTAGCATCCTAGGAATTATTTTTACCATGAGCATCTCTACAGTGTACATCATGCACTTTTTCACCCTACACTGGATAAATTCTGTGTGGCACTGCCAGAGCCATTTGAGTCCTTCCTCTGTTAAAGTTTTAAGTGACAGTAAAATGAGGGATGGCAAGAGGGCAGAAAGAGGAGGTGATTGCAGGTTTTTATTATTTAGCAAGAGATAATAACGACAGCTCAGAAGCAGGGGATAGCCAAAGGAGTCATCCCAGGAAGGAAGATGGAGGTGCTTCAGAAACTCAGGGAAAAGGGAGGGGAAAGGAAGAGATGGTAGCAGCAGCACAGTCCTAGGCACTTGCCCATATTATCCCACACACTCATAACTATCCAGCCTCGAGACAGATCTCTTGGTGACGTTCCTAAACAGTTGTTTAACCTTAAACAAGACCTGAACCATATTCAGCAATTCCTAGCAAAAGGACCAGGCTGGTTTCTAGGGTATTTAGAGGATATTCAGCACGTTTAAAGTTTTTCAAGTGCTACTGTAATCAGGCTGGTGGAGAATACAGATTCTGAAAGGCAGGCTGGAACGAGCAGGAAGCTGTGTCCCGCATGGACTGTCTCTCTGAGGAGATAAGGCCCGAAGTGTAATTGTTGCTAGTTCCCAATAGATGGCTCCCAAAATACAGAGGGGACGCAGTGCTGAGGGCAGGTGCCGTGTTCGTGTCACGACCAGCGGCTGTATCGGATCACAAGGCAGTGCTACAAGGTACCCCAAAACGATGACCTTAGCGCAGCCCCGAGGGTGACAAACGCCACCCCAGGGAACACCGACCGCGGGCGAGGTGTGACAGAGCACAGCCCTGACAGCAAGCACAGCAACCTGCAGAGCAAATGAATCAACACAGTGACTGTTAAACCAATGCCGTGGATGCTTACAGGAAATCTGGTTTAACACGCTCTGCTCGCATCTGTGGGTACATCAAACCTCTGAGCCCTACGCTGGCTGCCAGAAAGGACTGTTGTGATTTCACCTGAGCGGGCAGCTAAGCACCATGCAGCTACTCACTCACATCCCTGCTGCTGTGGGACTGGGAGGAGAGGCAGGGAAGGGGAAAAGCTTGTGGGTTGAGAAAAGAGCAGTTTAGTAATTGGTATAAAGTACAATATAATAATACTAATGATAATGATAGTTATAATAATAACAACATATAGTGCTGCTACTAATAGTAATAAAAATTAATAAAATGCAGGGGAAAAAACCCACCAAAACCAAATAAGTGATGCACAATACAGTTGCTCGCTGCTTGCTGACCAATGCCCAGCCCATCTCTGAACAGCAGTCAGCCCCTTCCAGGCAGTTCCCCCCTCAATTTATACACTGAGCATATGCTAAGGAAATTAATTCTATCCCAGCCAAAACCTGGACAATTTGTGAGGCCTGCAAAACGTCCACCAAATGTCCAGTAACATCCACCTGTAACAATTCTTATAATGATAAAGCTCTGTTGAAAAAAGCACAGGGACATCCTTCCTGGCCAGTTCTGGCGGGGAGCTGTGCTGCATCTGACAGGACCAGCGTGTGGGAGAAGCTGTGGGATGTGGGCTGGAGCTGTGCCCTGCCCAGGGCTAGCAGCTGTCTCTGGGCACCAGCAGCAGGCTGGGCAGTGCCCGTGTGCTGCCATCACCGGGGCTGCTCACAGGTGAATAGTACTGCCTGTTGAGGGGCAGTGCTGCCTGGTTCTGTGCCTCAGCTGGCTCCCCTGCAGGGGCTATCTGTGCTGCAGATACGTGCAGTGCAGAATAATAATCACCTCTCCCACTACCAAACCCTGGCTGGGCTTTGCAACCCTCACTGGGTGTACAACAAGTAGATAACAAGTAGATCCTCTCTGCCAACTGTTATTTTTACAAATCTATCAGACTTGCCAAGTGCTCTAAAACCTGTTTATTGCATGAATTTTGTTGGAGAGGAAGGGAAAGACTTAATGTGTAACCTAAAATTATATTTAAGAAGGTGGCAGGAAAAAACAATCAGCCTAATGTCGTGGCCGAGTAAGCGTTTATCAAGGACATGAGCAAACACGTAATTGTCAGTCTGATTGCAGTTCACAGCCAGGAAGAGCTGTGTGCTTGCTGGGCTCCGTCAGGAACACCCGTTAGCGGGAGGGATTCCTCTCTGACGAAGCGACAACTCCTTCCCAAAAGGGAGATTTTTTCAGATGCCGATAAGTGTTTCCCCAGGCTGTTGCTGGAGCTTGCAAATCCAAAGCACCAAAGGGAGTCCTACCAAGGGGGAGCAGAGACGCCAAGCGTGGCAGAACCGAGGTGCAGCACTGAGCAGTGAGGGAATGCAGGCACACAGCGGGAGGCCATCCAGCCCTGCACACGGCATGGGAGAAGGGAGACTGAGCTAAACCACAGCAGGAACACAGATCTGCTTCCCTGCATTGCATGTCCCACGTGTAGTGATCTGGGGCCTTGGTCACGGAGTGTAAAAGGAGATGTAACTGGTGTGTATTCTGTAGAAATGTTTGCACATACGTGATATTATTCCACACATTGCAGAGGAGGCATTAAAGCATTATTAGTGTCACGAATTTGGGAAGAGTCACAGGGCGTGAGGCTGTAAAGGAATTATGCCTGTTCTATAAAGGAAGAGTTGTTAATCTTGTGGAATTTTCCAGCCATGTAAAATTTACTAACAATTGGTACAACTGCTTGAATATTACTTTTCTGTTGTTAACAATTTATGTGAAATGGCTCTCTTTTGTCCCTTTGGCTATTCATTCCACTGGCTTAGTCAAGTAGTTGTTGAAATAAAGGTCTCTTGGGGTGGCACAGTTGTTTGCAGCACAGGGAGCACGGAACAGAATGCGTGTATGTGACTTACACAAATAACAACAGTAAAGAGTTCATGGCCTTTAAAAGATGAATGACTTGCACAGAAATTTGAAAGAACTCAAGGAGTGGCCTAAGACAGTTTTCTCAACCTACTCAAAATTCTAAAGCTTATAAGGATGTTGTCTTTGGGTCCTTTTACTGCTAAATATGTATTCCCAGTTTCTTTGGCTTTGTGGAGAAGTTACTAGTGTTCAGACTCTGAGATGTAGAGTAAGAGGGAAGGAAAATGAAGAATTTCAGGTGGCATGACCAAACCATGTGATAACACAACTTAGTAGAAAGACGTTCGTGGACACTTACTCTCGTAATGTTTTTTTCTTTGCAAATCTGTCCCACTAAGAAATTACATAAACTTATAGAAGATCTTATCGAGAATGTGTCCTTATTTCTTTTTCTTTGACAATCAATAGTAAAGATACCATCCTCTCTGGGAAACCTAGGAGTATTGAGTAGATTTTAATAGCAATATTAAAGATGTTCTTATTTGTAAAAACATTTGTGATACTATAAACCTAGGTTCACTCGGAACGCTGAGCCGCATCAGAAGCTCTAAGCCAGATGAGTAAGGTGCTGGCATCAGGCAGGAATTCTTATTGTGCAACAAAAATCACATTTTTGGGAGGGAGATTTTCTTAATGGCAACTGAGTTATGGTTTAATCATATCTACATCTCTATGCGAGTATTTCGGTCAAACGGAGCAATATTTGCTCTGTGGTACAAAGGCTGTGTTCATTCGTTTGCCTTGACTGTAAGCTTTGGCAAATGTGATTTTTCTTTGCTCTGCTTTCTCCCTAGTGGATGGTGCTATTTGTCCTCATACTAAAAATTCAAGTTAGCTTTGCATCACTCAGTGTGGTTTTGATATTTTCTTCTGAGCTGACTAGCAATGAGATAATTCAGGAAAAGCAAAATCCAGGATGTTGCTTGGTAAACAAGATGTGCTTGGAAAGGCAAAATGAGGACTGCCCATGATTTCTTTATTGTGCCCCTCTGTTGGACAGTCCTGCACATTGTTCTGCACAACTGTTGCCCTGTTCACTGCTTGTACTGCAGCAGGTACAGCCTTTCCTCAGGATTTGTATTCACTTGGAAAGGAGCTCTTGCCCTATCCACATTACACCTGTGCTCAGAAATGAAACAGGTATTGTCCTCCATAAATTATTGCCAACTTTCATTGGCTGTTTGTTTGATGACAGTGAAATTCAACAGTCACAGATGTTTACACTAGTGTCAGCTGAACCTGTTCAGATTTGGTTCATAGCATAAATCTGTAATTATTGCAAAAAAGGCGCCTATGGAGACTGAATGCATATTGAATTTATGCAGAGTATACAATTACGACATGTAATTCTTACAATGTAAAAAAGAAATAACTATGTTACAGTTATAAATTCTATGTTGGAAGTACTTTGTCCTTGAAAAGCCTGCCAAGGGCTGCCTCCCACAGAGATTGAATAATAACTAGCTTTAAAAAAGGATTAGCACATGTGGCGTTTCATGGAATGTGGCCTAATCCTGACTATGACTTTTACGTTCCACCAAAGTGCAAATACTAAATAAGATGGGAAGTAAATTGAAAATCTCCTGAGGTAGCATCAAAATTGTTGTAGTAAGAGGGATATTATGGAAAGATAAATAAAGCTGGCAGATACTGAAATGCGCTTTCCATTGTAACTCAACATAACTTTTTAATCGGCTCCTAAAAGGTGCAGCATAACAAATGAGTTGTTGAGGTCCCAGAAGCAGCTCTTGTCTGTGAACAATGTGTGTTAATTACGGTGTTGTTTTCAGGACTGACTTGTGGCTTTTACAACTCTTGGTGATGTAAAACCTCTCGAGAGTCTCTGCCGAGCTCGGGTTCAGTTCCTGTGTGGAGTGGGTCCATGGCAGATGTGCGTTCTTAGCTTACGTTGGGAGGGACCCCAGCACTCGCTAGGATGGGCTGCAGATGAGCTCTGGCTGCAGGCAGAGCCGTGGGGACTCCTGAGCTCTGCACCATCACCCGTGCAGATGTGTGCTCCTGCCCTGCCTGTGCTGCTGCCTTGCACTGCCGTGGGGCTGGCCAGGCACTCTGCAAGGTCACTGAGCCCATGTCATGTCCTTACATGTCATGTAAGGTCATGTAAGGTCACTAAGCTGTCTGTAAGGTCACTGCTCAGCACCACGCTGTGCTTTCAGGTTTTCCAGTTTCATGGGGCAAACACCCATCTTCTTCTTTACTTCTATTTTGGAAGGCAGGATTTACGGTCGTAATTGTTTGTGCTGACACAGGATTTACAGGAGCAGTATGTACAGTCTTTGATCATTGAAGTAATTGGTTTTGTTTCTCACTTTTAACTGCATGTGTTTTGGATGCAGAGTACATTGCATGCATTCCATCACTGTTTTTTGAATTTCAAAATCTCGCAGAAATATTACCTGAAAAATGAGATCAAAGCTAAAATTTTACTGATTTATATCTGTGTGGCCTTCAATAAGGCTGCGTGTGTATAGTCAAGGATTATAAGTCAATTTTAGCCCCATGTTTTAGCACTTTAATCTTGTATCTATATTGATAATATTTTTTTGGTAGTGTAAGAGATCTTTATTGCATTTCAACCCAAAAAATTATTGTAATAGTGAAAAACTGATAGACACTTTTCAGTTTAAGCCCTTGTTTATGAAAAGCTTTTGCAGCTTATTTAAGTGAAAGTTCGAATGCTACTTTGATCTGAATGTCTGTTTTTAGATTTGTATAAACACAAGCTAACGGAGAATCTGTTTCTTTAAATCAAAATATGTTTTTTCCTTTCCCATCAGAGAACATTCTTCTTTCAAGAAAGCCTTCAGAAAAATCGCATCCGGGTTCTTATCCTGATTGTTGGTATTCCATTCTTTGAGCAAGCTGGGCAGCAGCCCCTATGAAGTCGTGCCAGGAGCCTGAGATGGCAATTGCAGAGTTGCTTGTGAATCAATGACAGGGTCAGGGTTTGAGTTTAGCATGTTGTGCTAATGAGAGGAGAGTGCTGAGCAAATGTGGGGCACCACAGGGACAGAAGGTGCTCTTCAGCTGCTCCAGTCCCTTGAGTGAGGAACAGTCCCACAGTCACGGGACTGCTGCATGTGGATCCCAGCCTGGTTTGTCTTGTCAGCAGTCCTGGGCAGGCAGACAGGTGCCTCTGACATGACTTGTGCGTGCTTAGTGAAAAATCAGTCTCTCTCCTGTGTCCTAGCTGCTGCAAGCCAGAGAGCTGAGCTGAGAGGGGGACAGGAGGGCAGCGTCTCTCCGTCCAGCTGGAAGGGAGCAGCTCCTTCGTGCACGAGCTCAAATGCCCTGGCAGAGTTTGTGGGGCCAGGATGGCCGATTTTTAAAAAATTAGTTGTACAGTGACACAGACAACAAAGGTGCAAGTACATCACTCACTTCAGACTGAGAATTAAGAGGGCAACTAATAAATACACGTTTTATTTGATTGTTATCATAGGTATTCCTTATGGTGTATTTCCATACGTGTGTGCTGCCTGACTATGACCTAAATTGACTCTTACACCTTCTACATAATTAATGAAGTTGAAATGACTTAAGTACAAAGTCAAGTCATATTACTGAAATGGAATGTGTTGTTATTAACATGTTATCTAATTTGCATAATGAATCAGATGGCTTTAGAATGTTTAGGCTTTTTTATTTTAGATCTAATTGTCATTGTGTCTTTCATTATTAACTAAAAAAAGTTACAAGAGTAATGTGTATGAACTTTCGGAATGATTGATTTAAAACTGAAAGCCAAAGCAAATTAAGTGTCTTGCACTGATGTGATCTGGCACCAGTGAAGGACAGTAATGCTTTAAGACTAATTTATTTAACCTTAAGCTTGTTTCTAGATCTGATAGTAAGGCCTGAAAGCTTAAGCTACAAAACAGACATGCTTTATGGAAGCCTCACAAAAGTTCCCTGTGTGCAAACAGCTGAGTCACCTTGTAAACAATGTAGAAAGCAGAAAAGTTTTGCTTCATCTTGCCTTAACAGTGCAGCTGGCGGTAAGAATTGGACTTATTCTGAACATCTGGATGTTCAAAAAGCGACTGTTAGAGTGGAAATCAATGTGCGCTGAGCTGTTTGTGTAAATGTGGTAATGGGAGGAGCAGGTGGTTGACAATGTGTAGCTATTGGAGGTCAATCTCCAGGTGAGCTGCACGTGTACTTTTGTACATGTAGCTCTGGTAGTCTGCTTTACAGTGTCACCTTCTGAGTTTAATGTCTTTCAAAAATGTCTTCTGGTCCTAAATGGGCTGCAGCAGATCTGTGCTGCTCCCTCAGTAGTTGCTAACAGGTTACAGGTGAAATTCTCCTGTCTGTTTCTGGAGCATTTCCTAAAAGGCAGTGAAAGAACACAGTTTAAAAAACCTACTGGCCCTAATGGAACTGGTGAAAAACCTTTTATTACTCAGTCTTTTGTGGGCTCAGCTCCTCAGGCACCACAGGCTTAAATGAACTGCGAAGTTTATGACCAAGCTTCTTACAATACTGTGAAAACTGCTTTGAGTAAATCTGTAAGGCAGGGACTTCCCAGGAAATAGTTTGGAGCAAATGGCCTTGATTAGAGAGGAACACAGCACCAAAACCTGGGCACAAAAATTCCTTGAAGAAGTCCAGTGAACTGGCTGTAGTTGTAATTTTGCAATGTGTGTACCTTGGATTGCTGAGGGCCTGCCATAACATGGTAACTAAACCCAATAGAAGTGTAGAACAGAAGAGGCTGTGCAAAGTACTGAGGTGCAGATTGCCTGCAGACAGGCCACAGCTTCGTGGGGTTGGAGTCTCAGATCCATCCTCTGAGGGAGAGTGGCAGAGGCCAGAGCCTCCCTAGTCATTCACTCCTCAGAAGGCTGAACAGGGCTCTCATAAGTAAATATTAATTAGCACTTGATTTCTATTTCTCTCTGAATGAATTGGCACCTTGTAAGGAAATTATTGTGTTAGTGTTGAGCACCTGATTTGCTTTTAGCAGCCTACATGTCTACTTCCCTCTCTCGATTAAATTACATTTTTTACGACATATCCCAAAGTTTGCAAGTTACGGTTGAAAGAAATGGCTTACCTATCTCTAGTATAATCCACGAGCTGAAGAAAGCAGCAATACAATTCAATCAGGAGAATTCTTTGAAATTAGCTTATATGGAAAAGATGTTACTGAGAAATTCAACCTAAAATGTCTAAAAGTACCTTATTTTTGATGGACAAGTGTTAACTTTCATAAGAATTATTCAGGGCTCAGTTGAGGTATTGTAATTCAATTTTCTAGAGCAGATAAGCTTTGAAGTTAGAATGAAAGGTGTTTAAGCAGGTATTACTATTATGAAGATAAAATATCTACAATATCTGACAGGAGTAAGTTTTCTACTGTCCATAATTTGAAAAGTTGCACAAGTATTTTGACTTGCTAAACAAAAATCCCAACTCCACAAACTCTCCATGACTTTGAAGATGAGACAGTGATCCAAAAAACCAATTGTGGCATTAAAGAGGAAAACTTAAGATTGTGGGCGATTCCTGATTGCTGCCAGGCTTGATTTCCCTTGCTGTGCAAGGTGGTTCTGCAGTACTCTCATGCTCCAGTGCTTAAAATTACATAGAACCATGTATTGCTCTTTTCCTTCAAGCAAACCTTGGGCTGCCCCTAGAGAAGTTTTAGGATGCAGCCCCTGCTAGGGGAGGGAAGCTTTCCATGTTCTTAGAGTGACAGGCAGGTGAGGTTCAGGAAGGAAAGGCTTGTAGCAACCTTCTGAGAATTTGCAGCTCACACAGAGAAGCTGAGAAGCTGCTCAGGCAAGCAGGGAGCAGACTCAGCCAAACCTCAGAGGTGCTGAAGAGAAAAACTTCCTAAGGGCCACAGGAGAAAAATGTGTGTTTTGCTACAGGCCAGAAAGTCAGAGCTGACTAAACCTCTGCCTGGAAGCACAAGCCTCCTGCAGACACTAAAAGCTGTGTTCCTGTCAGGTCCCCATCACAGCTGGCATAAGGTGTAGCTCTCACTTTCCTGGTCTAGTTACAGCATGGAGAGTCAATGTGTGCTCTGAATGGATGCACACAAATTTTTTATCTGGTTTGGACTGAAAACCCAATTTGGAGCTGAGAAATCTTTGTCAGTGAAAGGTTTTTTTAATGAAAATTGGTAACTTTCCTAAAAGGTCAGGCCTCAGTACAAAAGTGCTTAAATACATTGGTGTATTTGCAGAGCAAAATCTTTCAGGAGAACTTCTCATTTACCTGTACTTTTGTTTTCCATGTAGCATAGGAATATGTTTTTTTAAAATAGCTATTCATATGTTCCAAACTGGGGAAATTAACAGTCCTTAAGGTTTGTTCTGGTTTTACAGGTAACTATTTTAAAAGCTTGAAATCCGCTGAATATGGAAGGAACAGCTGCTATAGCAAATCTACCCCTTGATGCAAGTGGCATAAAACATGAGGAGGTCTGGAAACTGAGAAATTACTTGACTCTGAAATAGGAAAACCCCAAACAGGTCCCATTAACAACCTGCTCAGAAAAAAGCAGGCCATAAAGAGAATGCTTTTGGGAAGGTTCAGGCATATGTTTTTCGATAAATTCGAAAGTGACATTGAATGTTGCATTTGCTTTTGGTGGAGGAGAGGAAGAAAAGCTATGGTTGGCAAAGTCTGGGCTGGAGTTGGAGCTTAATGCCCTCAGTCGTGTTTTCTTGCTCAGCTGAGGCTCAGAAGCCACTTGTCTGTGTAAAATGCACAATGCCAGGGACAGTCCCTTCCTCCACTCCACATCTCTTACCAGAATTGAAGTTGATTAAGTGTAAACACTGTACAGAAACACTTGGGATGCAAGCTGCCTGTCTTTATTATTTATTTATATGAACCAGAACTTTAAATCTAATAGTGCTTGCAATGAAGTCTAACTGAAGTTTTGTTTGTTATCTGTTGTCCTCAGAAAATGATGCACCTCTGAACTTCAACTGTGTTTTGCTTAGAAACAGCCCCTTGTCCATCTGGATTCGTTTACCAGCTACAACAGCTCCTAGACAGACTTGTCTTTGGCTTCAGTGGCAGCCTCAGGTAGGGGAAAGGAACCTGACACGGTTTTTCCATTGTTTTAAATGAGGTATTCCATTACTTTGATGCACTTCTGGCAGTTACAGCATAGAGGCATGTAAGCATAGATGCGTCTATCTGTAGAGTAATTTCTAGTGCATCTAATGAGATACACTGGGAGCAAGGACAAGGAGAGGGAAGGAATGGATGGCAATAACAGCATAAAGGGAAACAGCTCATGGCTTTAGTCTCTGTTTTCCTTTGAAATAGTACCTTCTGCCACCTGGATGAGAGTGAGCAGTCTTTACATGGATTACCATCAACAATTTTCAACTATGACACCCCAATGTTTTCCCCCTAGGTGTGAACTGGGTTGTAGTAGTCACTGCAGACTTGCTTTATTTCGTATTTATTCAAAAATTTTAAATGAAATGGATGCCATCTTTCAGTCCTGTTGTCTGATGTTCCCAAACAAAGCATTTAAAAAGGGTCCAGAGAAGATTCCTGCTTCACTTGGGACTGTGATCGTTGCTTGTGATCATTGTAGAACTTGGTGAAATGACAGGCTGATGATACTAGTGCTGATTTAAATGAAATTTTACTGAATCATCTAATTACTGCTAGACAGATGGAGATGACCATTGTAGTGGACTCCTTGATTTGTTTTAAGACATAAATAAAATATATCTCTGCATTTGTTAAAATACAAAGAACAAAATAAAACAAAACTCCAGAGTCATGGTTTCCTTATAGAATTAGAAAAAAACAGGAAAAAAAACTTAATGAGGGTTGTGGAAAGGTTGCTGTGGAAACAAGGAAAGGAGCAATGAAAAACATCTTTGAGGAGACAGGTCAGGAAGGTTAGGTTAAAAATCAGACACATTTAGTTATAGCCAAAAAAATCTTAGGGGAGGATTTTCATTTTCTGTGGAAAAGTTCAAGAACAAAAAATTTATTTGCTGTATTAAACGTCTGTAAAACTCTAGATGAGTTTATGCCAAGGAAGCAAAATTGATGAACAGAATAATTCTGTAATTAAGAAAAAATAATGACGTGAATTTGAAGTTGCACTGATGTGCTGGATTGAAGAAAGTGCTCTGTTTTCTTACTGCTCACAGTGTGTGCTCTGTGAAGAGGCACTGATTTGCATGGTCAAGTACAGCAGCGAATGTGTGAGGAGTACCCCATGACAAAATGCCTCCTGTGCCAGTAAATCTGCTCTCTGCAGTTTGTTGGATGGGATGTCTAGGAGCAGAAAATGGCATTGTGGCTCCCAAAGATGAGATTCTGTGCAGCCAAGTCATGCGTTAGCAAAACTGAAATCCAGAGCAGGATTTTCATCAGGATATATCGTGCTCATTTTTTTTATACCCTGGTTGATGTGCCATAACAAGAACACCAGTAAGAATGGTGAAAGGAAAGGGCCAGGCTATTCATAACGCTGCTGCTCAGGCAGTGCCATCTGAGAGCTGCAAGCATGAGTGCTGCTGTGCCAGGATTGATGGGCTCCTCCACACCTTGTTGTTGTTTTGTGCCTTTCTTTGCAAAGCACAGTGACCATAAATTGGCTCAAAGCCTCCAGAGCTTATTGCTGTATCTGCTGTCAAGTTTTAATTTTGGATCTTGGTCGTGTTGTATTTTCCAATGTTTTCAAAGACTTGTTGGAGGAGTTAGGGATGTAATAGAAATGTTCTTGGTGAAGAGGAGTCCCAGTAAAAGGCAGCATGGTCGTGTAAAGGAAAGAGGCCACTTTTTTTGGGAAACATTGAATATCCTGGCTTGGAAGGGACCCACCATGGTACTCGTGTGTGAAGTAATTGGGCTCTCCTGCATAAATTACTGGGTGCTCATGTGTGCTGTCAGTGTCTGTGTTGCACTTCATAAAGTTGGTGATTGCCCAACTCCCTGATTTGTCGAGGTCTCTCTGCAGGACCCCTCTGCCTTCGAGGGAGTCAACAGCTCCTCCCAGTCTGGTGGTGTTGGTAAACTTACTTGGAAGATCTCCTGGTCCTGCGTTGTTGAGAAAGATGCTGAAGGGCACAGGGCCGAGGGTGGAGCCCTGCAGAACCCCACTAGTGACAGGTCACCAGCCTGATGGGACCCACGCACTGTAACCCTTGGGGCCCAGTTGCTCACCCATCACATGACAGGCTGAAGTCTTGGTGGCACTTTCCCTCGTGTCACCAGGGAGTTTTTAACTCCGTTGCTTTGTGGTCACTGTGGCCCAGATGGCCACTGATGGCCACGTCAGTCACGAGAGTCTCCTTGTTAACGAGCAGCAGGTCACAGAGAGCACCTTCCCCAGCCAGCTCCCTCCATACCTGCACCTCGTCCTTCTCGTCCAGGTGCTCCAGGGATCTTCTGGACCTGTTTGTACCAGCTGCGGGGGATTCCCAGTTAACACACCCAGTCAGGGAGCTTTCCTCAAATCCCGCGGGCTAGATACAAGCAAAACTGGGAAGACTTTCAGTTTATTTCACAATATTTCACTCTCTGTTTTACAATTAGGAAGAATTATGTTTAGAAGGAAGTGTTAAATGGCTTTCAGCATTCTGAGGTGGAGTTTTTCTAGGCAGCTGAATATCTGCAGACAAAATCCTCTCCCAGCAGTTCTTTGCACAAGGCTCCGTTGCAGCACAGGCGTTTTGGTAATGAGATGAGACCTATTATGAGACTGAAATTAATTTCTTTGTTAAATTTATCTGTATAGAGCAGTTATAAAATTGCTTACAGCAATCAAGATCCTGGTAGCTTGCCAGCTTTTTTTAAACAGATAAGCAGTTTGGAAATAATTATTTTCCAATAGTGTCATTGAAGTTGAGAACATTTTTGTTCCTCCTACTCTTTCAGCTTTCTTTTTAATTAAGGATGGGGGGGCGCATTTCTAGAAATGTGTAATGAACAGGCTGTGAATACCAAGTGTGAATATTGTACTTCTTTCTCCTCTCAAGCATTCCCATGAGATGTTACAACACTTAAGCAGAACAACTTCTGTACTGCTCTGTTCTATTTTTAGAGCTATTTAAGGTATGTTAGGACCCATGTCTACAGTACTATTAAGAAAATCTGCCCATGTGTTATATGCACCTTTTTATTTAGCTGGGAAAGAACATCTATGCTCTAAAATGGTATAAAACCTAAAATTGTGGGAAAATAGTTCATAGACCTATTAAAATGCATTTCACGCCTTTAATCAAGGTGGTTGTACCTAAATGCAAATGAGAGCAGGGATTGCAAAGGGCACATTGCCTCTTCATGGGGTTAGCCTGTGCTTTTTAAACCAACATCCTTCCACAGTTGCTGCGTGGGGCATGCAGTCACTTCAAAATGCTGAAGGGGCTGCTGGCCTGCCTCTGCTAGAGCCTGAAAGGGAAAATAAGGGCTACAAGAAGGGGTAAAAAGAAAGAAGACTGAGTAGGACATTGAAATCTGCAGGGTATTATTTCTGGAGCTCAGTTACACACCTACTGGGTTTTCTCTATTTTTTCCCCGTATGCGTGAACAAAAGAGAATTTTTGGTGAGTTAAAAAATTACACGGGCAGTCAGTCAGTTTCTAAACTTAGTAACTTATCAAAATATATCCTCAAAGTCATGAATAAAAGGTTTTTATGAAAACCACAGAATTACAGGTAATATGTAGTAATGATTGATGAAACTGGGTGGGAAACAAAGCAAACAAAATTACTTTACTATCTTTGTTCTTACTTAGTTAAGAATGCATTGGTTTATTTGCAATGCAGTACCTTTCAGAAGCAATGTCAAAGCGTGACGGTTAACAAGGTATTGATAGAAAAATAATTTAGAAATGTTGTTGATGCAAATGGATGGAGGCACCTGTTCTTTGGATTTTGTATTTCATTGACAGAGACAGCAAGGACAGGCTTCTTTACCCAATGGCCCTAGAATTGTTTTGGGCTTGCTTCAAAAGAAATTTTCCAGAAGAAAGATTTCTGTGAGTCTTTTGTCAAATTAAAATCAGCCTTACTTTTCAAATTACAGATCTGCGAAGACAGAGATGAGACAAAAATGTGAAATGGACCAGAGAGGAAGTCAGAGCAGGCTCCAGCCAACATGAAGAGGTTTTTGACCACCTTGAATAGGTTGGTAAATTTCTTGATATTTTCCTTTTTGGATTAAATCCTGGAGCACCCATGAGTCCCTAAGATAAAGGAATGGGCATCTTCTTCTGTTCTTGGTGTTCCCTGAGCTAAGGAATCAGACCTACACTATGTCCTTCTAAAAGCACCCTTAATTCAAATTAAAAACTCCAGAGCACTGGATTAGAAACTTCAAAGTAATGCCCGGGTTTTTCTCTGCATTGCAGCCTGCCTTTGGGATTTAACTGTCGTTTCCCCCCTGCATATCTGCCATTCCAAAACCAGCCTGTAACCCTTCTTTCCAGAAGAATTACCTGTGCCAAAGTGATCGTGCCAGCTCCGAGCAGCTCTGTGGGCAGGTGACACACACACCTTTCCCACTGGCACACTTCAGTCCCTCCGGTGCCTGTATTTATTCCAGTGGAACAGCTGTAAAGAATTAACTACACTGACTCTTAAAGCATTTAGTTTATAGAGATGCATTTCTTTCACAGGACATTAAGTTGTGGCCTCCTTTGATACGGCAGAGGATAAGAGAGGAGGGAGGAGATGTGGGCAGGAGATGGGAAGGGAACTGCTCAAAGAGCAGGCACTGGCTTTGCCTTCTGCTGTCTCAGTGACACCAAGGGTGCAGCGCTGGCTCCTGGCAGGACGCCCTTCCCCTGGGAGGGAAATGGGAGAGAGGAGCATCACTGGGAAGGTGCAGAGCCTGAAGGGCAGGCAGAGGGTCACAGCGGGGCTGTGGGGAGAAGTACCACGATACCGGGGCATTTGTGAGAGGTGGGTGCTGGTGGAGGGTGTGCTGTGTGCTCAGGAGGCTTGGGGCCTCGTGGCAAACATGGCATGGGAAAGGGCAGCACAGGGAAACACAGCAGACACAGGCAGACCTGAGCAGGGAGCTTACCACACTACAGGGTAGGGTGGGCTGCAGAGTTTGGCTCTTGCTAAGCAGATTTCCAGGCATGGGAGAGAGGCTAAGGGTGAAAAGCACGGCAGAGTAAGGCTACAGCTGAGAACTCCTTCTGGCTCGAGCAGTGTTTGTGAACAGGTGACGTACAGTGCTGTGAGGTACAGGGTGAGAGACACTGCACGGGAGTCTCCCTGGGGGCTTGCAGGTGCCTCTGGTCCCTGGGTGTTTTCCTGGCTGCCTTGGCTTGGGAAGTCAGCAGGAGTGCTAAGACTACAAGCTATCTGATTCCTGGCAGGCTACATCTCCTTGCTGATGACTTCCTTAGCCAGAGCAATAAACACACGCAGGAATGCAGTTGTAGGCAGTCAGGCTTTGGCCTGACCATGACATTTTCTCAGCTGTAAGAATAATTTCAGAAGAGCAGACTAAGGGAAATATTTTTTGCTTAATAGGTTACAGCATCTCATCAGTCACATACCACACAACACACAATTTTATAAACTGTTGCACTTCGCCTGGATATAAATGGATTGTAACTGATAACCCGTAAAAAATTAATAGTTAGTTGTAAGCTTTTTTAATGGAGTAAAAAATATTGCAGTAATGAAAAAGCTGACATTTTAAGGACTGCTAAAGCAACAGATTCATCAGAAGAATGTGTTAGCAGAACAGCTGTGTGCACTCTTGGCTATATATGACAAAAAGAAGATGACAATGTTTACAGGATAAGGGTAACCAAAAACTGGGGGTAACCAAAAGTCTGAGAAACTGAAGCTGGGGCTGTGTGAATTTGTAAGAGATCAAGATTGAAGGGGAAAAAAAGTGTTATCTAGAAAAGTGCTTGAAAGCCAGTACTTTGGCAGAGTTGCATCCCTGGATACTCTTGATTTGGTCATTAGCTTATATGGTAGATACTGTGCAAAATCATCTCACCACAGGGTTGCATGGTCAGAGCAGAGATTTGGGCCTGTGCTGTTTTATTCTGGTTTTCTCTTTAAGTATTTCACTGGCCATTTCCCATTCAAGTTAGATTGGGTTTTTGTAAACCTCAAAGTCATTTCATTTTCATGAATCCCATTTCCCTCCACCCTTTTTGGGTGTAACCATTTCCTCGTGACAGAAGGAATCACAGGGGAAGTCAAACAATGCAGAGCCTAATCAATATCGGTAAGTGAATGCCATTGAGTAATTGATCGTCATCCTCCACGGAATTTTTCAGGGCAGCCTCTCACCATAATGAGTGGTCTGCACAGCAGAACTGCTCTAGACAGAAGATAAAAGCCTCTTGTGAAAATGAGCCTTTTCCAGATGTAAATACAGAAAATACTGTGGCTTTTATTAGATGCAGCTTTCGTTCTAAACCAGCACCCATACTTCCTTAGATTAAGAAATGCAGTAAACACTGGAATTATTATTGACATTGTTTAACTGTACAATGGGTAGTTATCTCTGTCCCCCTTTCTTAGTTTTAAGGACCTGTTTGCTGAATTCGACAGTAAAATCCCATCAATAATTAAACACTTAATTTTGTTTGGAGAGAAAAAATAAGATAAACACTCTATTTTCTTAGGTACTTCATGGTTATGAATTGCGTGACTTGCTTAGAATCAATGTTTATAAATAATGTATAGGATTCTTTTCCAGCCACCCCATAAATACTAAGCTGAAAGAAACAGAGAACAGAGTAATGGAAATATATCTTTAGGCAGTGGTAAGATTTTGTATGTACGTTCCTATTTATATGAAGTTGGTTTTGCACTTTCGCTGGTGAATGAAGGCTTGAATCAATCAAGTGAACACACAGGTGAGCAGGTGTTCACACAGCTTCCCTTTTGCCCCGGTGCTGCCCAAGGCACCATTGTAAGGGCCTGTGGGCTGCTCCTTTGCCGTGCAAACAATCCCACATAATTTGCAGGATTAGAAGCCACACTGGGCAGCTGTGAGTTCAGGCAGCTCCCCCTGTGCTGTGTATGTCCCAGCCAGCCCTCTTGTTGTGCTGAGCTTGGTGTGTGTGTGCCCTGCGCTGGGCTGGCACCTGGCCTGCCTGAGGCAGGAAGGCACTGGTACTGCTGGCACGCCATGGCTGTGCTGGAAGCAGCTTACAAAATAAGGGCAGGAGAAAGGATGAAACTATCTAGGGCATACAGGTAACAAATTTTGCCCTTTGGTGACCCAAGTAACTTTTGTTCATTACATTACGCATAAGGAATGATGTGAATCTGGTCAGGAGGTTCTTTTGTCTTCTCTTTTCTGTGTCCTTGTTCCCACATCTCCAAAAAAATGGACTAGTATTATATAAGGAACAAACTGAATAGAAAATTGGATACGTAGGTTTTCTTCAGCCATATATATACAAATCTTGCCAGTGTGTGTGATGCTGTTACTTGAATCAATGTAAAACTGAATGCAAGGAAAGTGATTCCTGACTGGCACTGATGCGCAGTGTGAGGTGTGGAGCAGCCTGTGCTGTCAAAGAAGGGGAGAGTCACGTGTGGCAGCCTTTGAAGCCAAGTGCTGTTCATCTCCTGGAGCATGCAGAGCTTTCCTCAGAGCCAGCCAAACAAGCTCCCTGTTTTCTGAGGTACTTCATCTTTACAGCTGAAGGTGGGTGATATTGCAAGCAAACCTGGGGAAATCTGGCCAGAGGCTGCTGCTCAGGGGCTGGTGGGGAGCGATTGTTTTTTCCCCAATTCTCTCCCAACCCCTTGTGGTGGTGAGTGAGCGAGCAGCTGTGTGATGTTTAGCTGCCTGCTGTGTAAACTACTGCAAAGGTGAAGGGCTTGTCTTCTTTTTTTTTGAAGGTGGAATTAAAAGCTACAGGGAAAGGTTGAGTCACTTGGGGTGGGAGCCGTGGTGCTCAGCACTGGGGGCCTGTTTTCCACCATGGAAGTGGATGGTTGGTGAGGAGAGAGTGTCATCTCTGAAACAGTGAAGATGACTGAAGTGTGGGGCAATGTGCCATGGATGAAGAGGCAGTTTCTGTGATTTGGCTGCAGCGACCCTGGAGCTCTGAGAAGGAGGTGAAGTGTTAAAAAGAGGTCTGAAACCAGCTGCTGAACAATGCAGTATTCAAGGAAGGTAATAAATTGTAGAAGGTAATGAACAGATTTACAGACTTGGAAAATGGTGAAGAAGAAAAATGCATTTAGGTTAAAAGCAAGCAATGAGTTTCTGGACAGGTATGAACATACATCCTGAATAAGGGAGAATGAGGTTGGGAACACTGTGTGAGTGCCTGCTATAAAACCAATCTCTCTGACTTGGAAACCTTCTGGAAGTGACATTAGGCTTAATTATGTGAATGCTCTGGCTGTTTTATTAAAAAGATTCAGCACAGTTTGTGACACATTCACTCCAGAAATCACTTCAGACATGAAGTGCTGCAAACTCTCCTTGGTCTGTGGCTTTTGAATGTGCCAGGCAGTGCTGAGCCTGTCCCTTGGGCAAGCACGTGGGTCTTGGTCTGCAGGGTGCATTAACTGAAGAGAAGACTAATAAAAAAAAATCTGTGGAGAAAATGCACCAAAACCCAGTGGTCTTGATAGTCATATTTTCACAATAGCTTGTTGTTGGATATAGGTGAAGCCTTACAAAGGAGAAGGCCTTGTGAAGTCGTGGCTCAGGGCTGCTACTTTGGCTAAGTAGAAAAGGACTGTGGGAAAGAGACTCAGCTGAATTACAATATTGAAAAACAAGTTATGTGACCATCGTGTGTTCACGTCGTGGCGTATGGTGGTTGGTTGAGTTACGTTTGTTGTGATTTAAAACGATGTAACTGATAAAGGCCTAAGTGCTCAAAAAGGCCGGGCTTTTGCAGTAAAGCAGCTCTCCTTTGCACTGCCTGGGGACCCTGCGTCACTATGGACCCTCACCCTACAGCTTGTAAAATGAAACAAGGTGGATTCGCACCCCTAGCAGTGCTAATGATGGATTCCCTTCCTGCACTGCTCTGATTTTTGCCTTACAGTTTTATAAGAAAAGACGTCTTGAGGGAGTGGCTATGTGAAGATGGACAGCCTTGTGCCTTTATTAGCTGTTCATAAGAAATTCGGTCTTCTAAGGAGCAATAGTATATGGTATGAAACAATAAGGAGTTTCAGAAAAGCTTGGGAGTCACCACTAGTAAATAAAGTGGGCAGAGGAGAGACAGAGAAATTGCAGATAGGAGTCAGTGAGAAACTATAGGCAGTCAGTATAAGGACCAGGAGAGACAGGTTAGATTTATAAAAAAAAAAGAGATGGCGATCTGTGTTGGAGACTGAGATTGGTGAGTATTCACTTTGGTGAGCCAGAGCTGTAGCAGTGCCTGCTAGCACAAGAGTCAAGCCAGTGAGTGAGGCTTTTGGGTGTGAGGATTCAGAGGGGGGAAGCTGAGATCACCTGGACACAGTATCCTAGGAATGTGATATGGTCTCTCTGGGGTAACCTTGCAGTGGCAAAGAAGTTTAGTTAGAATTGACAGTTCATTATATTATGTTTCCAAATGCTGTACAGATATTTTCTCCTCAGAAGTTTGCATATCTGCTTATTTATTTCTTGGCCTGGAATATTCTTGAGTTGTGCTCTCCATCTTTTGCTCTTGTCTTTTCCAATACTGGAATTACAGTTAGAATCTAGGAGATGCCTGACTTTCCATAGGTAAAAGCAGATCCCATTTCTGTTCCAAAGTATCATATTACTGATTTGGATCATTTTTGCTCTAATCTCTTCCTCATCGTTAGCTGAAAGCTCTCAAGAACAAGTGTCTTTCTTCAGTACTAATTATTGTATGATTCTTAATCATTATTGCTAATTACATGCTTTTCAAACATGGAATTTCTCAGCACGTCCATGCAGAGGTCAGTAGGAGGGTTATAGTATGATTGCTCTCCAAAACGCAGCATTTCTGTGGTTTCCATTTTGAAAGCATAAATTGAAGCTAAAACAAAAGTTATGTCTTTATTTTCTATCACTGCACTTCCCTTCACTTCAGTGTTCCCCTTTGCACGTGGCAGCCATGACCCCAGACCTTGAGGACTATTAGCACATGTTTCATCTTAGTGACTCAGCCTTTTTATTTTATTAATTTGACTCTCTTACATCATTTTAATAACCTGTATTTCTTTCAAGGGAAAAAAGACCCAAATCCTACACTGTTACCAAACCCAGCAGAGACGGAATAGCACAGAGGAATGACAGATGAAATTTTCAGAGAAGTGCAGGCATCCCCATCCTTTAGATCACAGAAAGAGTAATTTTGTTACTTTATAAAGGCTAATATCATCAGCTACCAGATATTCCAAAGAGACAATGTCATGCTCCGAGGCAGCCTCCTCCCTAGAGGAGAAATAGGGAGGAAGATCATTTTTACTTCATCTTTCCTGTAGGTAAAGCAGAAAAAAACAGCTGTCATGAATTTTGTCTCGTATAGAAATAGCAGGTAGGATCTATATATGCACGTTACATCACAATGTGACTTATTGCAGAGCAGTGTTTTTGTGTCTGGGGCAGTGCAATTCTGCAGGACTTGTTGAGTCTGATTAACAAATCACCGAGGGGATAAATCTCTCTGTTGGGGGTGCTGTGGAAAAAAGCCATTTTTCTCCCATTTTTCCAGGTAAAATGAGGTTTAAGCCTTTATTTCCTTGTGCTTTTAAAGAACATGATTCTTGTTTCTGCCTGGCCTCAGATGAAGAAGGTTTTATGTGCCCAGGTAGGGGAACCATTGTGGTGGGAGATGAGTCCCCCAGTCTCTCCTCCAGCACACCCTACCTGTATTTTCTGAGTGCTGCCCTGCAGTGGCTGGTGTCACAGCAGGCTGGCAGCGGGAAGCATGAGTACAGTTGTCACCTGGCAGCAGTCAGGGTACCTTGGACTCTGCTGTTGGGGACGGCACAGGAGGCTTTGTGGCCATTTCAGCACAGCAGCTGCTGGCTTTGTTCTGCCTGCAGCCAGCTCTGCAGCGTCCACCCTTGTGGGAGGGGTTGCAGAACTGACTGAAAAACCGTGATTTCCCCTCTCTCCTAAGGCAGACCGTGATAGCTGTTTACTGAAACGGAAGAATTCCAGGCAGATTGCCTCCAATGTCTTCACTGCTCAATTGTTCAAAATTTGGCTTGCTCCACTGGCAGTGCCAGAATCACTGTCCTCTCCCAGGCCATCAGCAAAACCAGTTTGTCTAAAAGTGCATGAAGGTGCGTAAAAAGGAAAGGCTTTTAAATCTTTGATTTACAGGAAGGTGGACACAAAAGCCCACAAGCATATTCTTCACCTTAACAAGTCACCTTTAAACTGAAATTATTTTATTTGCTAATTTTTTTTTAGAATCTGGGAATCTGTTTTACAATGTAAGGTTTTGCTTGTTTTTGAGTGGTCTGTAGTCCTGAGAGGGATTTGCAGTGCAGCTGCTGAAAACACCAAGCAGTCTTGAGTGTGTGTCAAGGAACATAATTAGATATTGAGACAGATGATGTGGGCATTGTTAGAGGCAACTTAGAAATTTGCAACCTCCTTAGCTGAGGAGTAGTTACAGTTTAATGTCTGTCCCAGAAAATCCCGGGAGGGGCCGATGTTAGGTGTGCTGGTGTGTCTGGGAGCAATGTCCTGTTGAGAGCTTCCATGAGAGCATTGCAGAGGTT
Organism: Melanocharis versteri; assembly: GCA_013397845.1. NCBI lineage: Eukaryota > Metazoa > Chordata > Aves > Passeriformes > Melanocharitidae > Melanocharis > Melanocharis versteri. The sequence goes on from VZTG01008963.1 coordinate 374,988, forward strand.
TAATGGGACACCTTGCTGCACTCAGCTAAGGGGAACACACTTGGCAGCCCCATCCCTCCATGGAGAAACACAGGGGCTGTGCCTGGTGGGGCCAGGGAGGTGCCTGGAGCTGATGGGAGACCATCCCACTACCCGGTGATCACCACAGTCTTATTAATCTTACTAGCTAAGAATATGTCTTTGTATTGTTGACAAAGGACTGTGTAGTTCATTTTTAAAAAAGTGATAAATTTTGAAAAAACTGGTAATTTATACAGATACTTATGAAAAAGAAAATACTTTATTATATCGAGTGCTTTATTATTTGCAGCATTCTCATTTGAAATTTCAGATTAAGCTCTTCATCTTTCTATTTTTGTTTGTATGTGATGCAAGTTGACTCCACTTGTTTCAAATTAGACTGAATTATGTGACCCATCCTCTGCAGACATACTATCTCTTCTGATGTGCAAGCTTGACAAATTGTAAAATGCAGAATTTTCTGAAGCAAAGAAGAAGCCAGTTCAGACTGGATTTTGGTGGTGTTTCAGAGTGAGTCTTGGTTGGTTTTCTGTGTAGGCATAAACTAGGAAATAACACACAGGGATGTAACAACCTGCCTGGGAATTACAGATAGATTCAGTGGTTTCATATAGCTCAGAAACTGGCCAAAGGATCTTTGGGTGATTGTACTCTTATTTCCTATATGCTGATTCAATTTTGGATCAGTAATTAAGGGGTGATACCACTCCACTCCTCCATGCAGAGCCAGAATGTTGCTGTTTAAACAATGGGTGTGCTATCACACAAAGTTTGGAAAACCCTGCGAAACTGAAGTCACTGACCTCAGTGCATCTCTGAGACTTGCTGAAGAGCAGGTGTTCAAAGCAGGCTGTCCCTTGGTCTGTTCTGTCAGCTACTCCTGCATCATTAGACAGGCTAATGCTGCGTTGGTTGAAGGTAAGGAAGGTGAAATTTGAGATAACTTGAAATGATCCTTCAGCCGACTCAGTTTCCTCTGAGTGTTGAGCCTGCATTTTGCCATCCTGTTTTACTTTATTTAGAGTGAACATAGCTGAACATAGTGAAATATAGTTGAAATGTCTTATATTGCAACCAAACTTCACTTCTTTCTGGAATGGCCCTGCCTCTGTGGAACCAAGAGAAATTAGGAAAGAATGTGACAGAGAGGTGTGAAAAATATACACTATTAAAGTATTCATTTCTTCGAGGCAGAAAGGTTCAGTGTGAACTGTAGAGTCAGTACCTACATCTTAAAAGCCTGTAATATGAAACAAAACTAAGTTCACATTTGATAGTGAAACCTTCTAAGAGACATCTTCTGAAGACTGATCCCAGGAATAAAATTAAAATCTCACTTGAAATAGAAGAACTGTGCAGCAGGCAGGAATATTATTGAAATTTGAAAATAATTAAAAAGAATCCTGAAAGGAATGGCAGATAAAATTTTAGGGAAAAAATACTAGCCCACAGTGCTAGCTAACATACAAGATCTATGAGTAGCTTAATAAAACTCTTTTCTGAGTTTTATTTTTTGCCTATTGTTGTGAGACCTAAAAAATGTACTCATTTGAAACAAAGGTAACATACATAACAGCTAATGCATTAATATACATTTCCTTTTATAGCATCTCCTATTACATGACGTTAAAATCCCACAGGAAATGACCGTATCTGGAAATTTTAGTAAAACTTGTTCCTTAATTTCAGTTAATATGGCACGGCTGTGTCATACTTCTGAACTGGGAAAACATCACAGGTTATTGGTATTCAAGTGATTGCACCAAGTGTGCCATCCTTACTTTAAATTCATATCTGATAAATTCTAGAGAAGTGATTTCAAAATTGGACTTGCCTTGTGTATTCATTAGGATTTTCTCTCAACTGTTCTCATAACGCTTGTGATGAAACAAATGGTTCCTCTGGGCCAGGTGGTGCCTTTTGTCAGGTTAACTAAAATACCATGCCTGCTCTACAGGAACAGTTATGCAAATAATTAATTTGTCACTTCTTTGACCAAGCTAAGAAAAGCAAACAAAAGAAACATCTACAAAAGCTCTGCCCAAAACTTTGAAAATGGTTTATGGAGCTGTTGGATTAGATTCAAGTACTTTTGCTCTTGTGGATTTGTACCTTACTGTTGAGATTTCTCTGGCTCCAGTAGCATCATTTGGGGAGTAGAATGACATTCCAAAGTGCAGGAAGAGTGAGAGTGAAAATGTAATCACAGGTGGAACACTGGTATTGGCCAGCAGTGGCTTTAGTTTTGTTTGTTTGTTTGGAGAGCAACATAATACCAGGAATGTAATTCCTTCTCCCTTGCTAGTGGAAAGCTCAGCAGCTCACAGTGTGAGAGCCTTTGACTGGAAACATTTTTAAAAACAAATGCAAGGAGGTGAACTTGTTCTCTGATAGTGACAAGCACCGTGCTGGCCCAGAGCAACAGAGACTTCCCCGTGGTGGGACTTTTACCAAAGTCAGCCTGATCCTGCAGGTGCATCACTGTGTCTCTGTAAGATGATGCTTCGAAAAGGCAAATGATCCATTACAATTTACTTTCCCTCTTATCCTTCTGGAAGCACTAAGTAATGTAATTTATTTTCTGTCAGCATTGCAAAGGAGAAGCTGGAGGCTAATGCAGCAAAATATGATGGAGCTTTGAAATTCTTTTCTGTCTTTAAAGATTAAAAAAACCCCCTAGCCTTTGTTTCACCAGAGCAATTACCTTGTGCCTGTTCAAGTTGTTTTAACCTTTGAAATGCTGTGGAATGTTCTATTAATTAAATGTCTTTCAGGGGAAGTGGATGTGTCTTTTGTAACTGATCAATAAATAGGTTAATTTTCTAATCCCAGGTTTCTGTTGTAAGAGTGGTGGAATTAAAGCATGAACCAGACCTGTCTAGAGATGACTGTTGTAGCACATTGGCCTCACATCCGTGTTCACACAACCTCCTGCACTTTCTCAGTTGCTGTGTGAACTCTGTATCATAGCGCTAGAGGTGACCAGAGGAAAGGTGTTTCATTTCACTGCTGCCATAGAAAACTTCCACAGGAGTTTGAGGTGCATTGAACTTTCAAGGGACTCACTCTCTTCATTAAACTGCTGGTTGATTGTGTATCCCAGTGCTTTCTTGGATGTCTTTTCTGTTTCCTACACATTTCTCGTAATTCTTCTGAGAGAGGTACCTCCCCCCTAATTTCCACTCCTGAAGGTTAAGAATATGCTCTTTAAATGCTGTGTGGACCCAGAGTACACAGGCCAAAAGCAGCACTTTTGGCTAACACCTGCATAACAAAGTTGTGAGTTGTATTAACCCTCCCAAGTAGCCCCAAGATTAAGAAGTAGCATAAACCAGTTAAGTTACGTATTTGAGGAAGCTTGAAATACTGCTTATGGAAACTAGGACCCTCATTCAGAGCATTGGTGTGCACTCAGGAGTGACATTTGTAACTTGAAGGTCTGATATACAACCGTCTGTTAGCAGAAAAACCTGCTCAGCTGCAAGTAGCTTGGTGACTCCCTGCACCAGAGATTAGCACAGGGTGGTATTTCCTGAGCTCCACTCCCCTTCTTGCATCTAATGAATAATGTAAGCAGTGCTTTTCATTGCTGCTTACTGTTCAATGAATGGCAGAATGATGTGTGACCTGAATAAATATTTAAGTGTACTAGTGTCTGTGAAATTTTCTTTTTGCTATAAAATGCATTTAAGAATACACTAGGCAATTCAGAAAGGTTAAAGCAGTGAACTGGAATTGTCCCAGGGTACAGGATGGAAAACATATTTGTAGTTTATTCAGCCTCTTCCTTAATGTAAAGGCTAAAGAGGTTTCTGATGAATAATGACATCTTCATGCATTTTAAATTGCAGCTGACTTTGTTAAGTGTCAGTGAGGCCCTATAAAACAATAGGAGAGCCGTAAAAGAGCATGGGCAGGTACGTGTGCTGAGCTGCACACACAGGATTAAAGAAAGTGGCAGTGGGAATGGCAGATCAGAACTTTTTCAATTAATGCCAAGAGAAGGATGGAGGATGGGCACTTCTCAAAACAGGAAATGGGATAAAACCATCTCATCTAATTGTGGAAGTACAGTAAGGATAGCTGTCTTACCTGTTTCACCTCTTAACTAGGCATTTTGTTCAGGATGGGATACTTCTGACAATGATTCACTCTGTGCAAGCCTGAAGCTGCATTTATCTTAGACCCTGTGAGCTTTGCAGTTGGTACTTCTTTGGCTTTGATGCTTTTGCCACAAGAAATATTTGCCTTTTTGGTTTATAGGCGGTGCAAGATGCTCCTGATAAACAGACTGAAGGTCCGCTGCTGTGGGTCCTTATCTGCAGCTGCTTGATGCATCATCTCCCACAGCCCTCTTTCCTCATGCTCATTCTTCATGCAGGAAGGCAGAAAGTGGAGGATAACTATACTAAACATCTTCTATACATTGCTTTCTTGATTATTTTTTCCAGTGCATCGTATTTAGTTTGTTAAACCCTATGGTCTTCTCAATACTGCTCAAAATAGTAGAACTTCTTTCCTTTAAAGGGATTTTTTGCCTCCTGCAATTCTTAGTGTTGTTTTTACTTGTCTTAATGCCCATTTTTGGAGGGATTTTATGTGTTCGAGATGCACAGTGAAAGCACAGGTGCTAATTCGTTCTGGCAAATTGGCTGGAAATTTCCAGGTACTGAGCACTCCCAGATGTTTTAATGAAAAGTTTTGGCTGGACTGTCTCAAGGGTGTGCTTATTTTGTTTAAACAGGTTCAGTAATTTCTCATCATTTGAGCAGCTCTTGGCCTGTTACCTTTTCAAATGTAGATTCAAACCCATGCTTGTCTCTTGTTAGTATTTTTTATTAACAAATACTAAGTTAATTGACCACTTCTAAGATACAGCAAGACTATTTGCAATTGATGGTATTTTTAAGAAGCAGAAAAATCAAGATTTGCAGTGTTTTCTGTATTTTATTTCTCTCCAAAGTATGAAGATACATATGCAAAGGTAAGCAAATTTGGGTGCATTTTGGTATATATGGAAGAAAGCATCCAACTTTAGAGTGAGGTCTGGAACAGTGTGTACGAGTGCCAGAGGCTGTATGGGGGCAGCAATCTGCAAAGGGCTTTCAGAACAGCCACACTGAGAACAGAATGACTGGGGTTAGGTAATGGTGTCTGTCCATGGGGCATGTTCAGTTCAGACCCTGTCTGGAAAGCAGATAAAGATGGACTTGAGCATGGCATAAGCAATCAGACAACAAAGGCAGCTGTCTCGATGAGCAGAACCTGAAGAACAGGCTCCTGGCAGGGTATTACTGCCTTGAGTGGTTGCTGTGTCTGTAGAAAATGCTGCCCCACGGTTACAAACCTGTGGTCCAAGTCAGCCAGGGCTTGAGTGAATTCTTGGTGCCATTGAAATCAACAGCAAAATTTGCACTGACTTTTACTCAGAGGAAGATTTCTTCTCTCAGTTTTCCTAAGTACAGAGAAACAGTAACTACAAAGGCCGAGGTTTTCAAAGTTACCAGGAGGATTTAAAGTGCCCCAAAAATATAAATTGTGGGTGTTTGTTTCCCTTGGGCAGTTCTTGCAGTCTGAATTCTGTGTTAATGTGAAACCCTGATGAAATATTAAGGACTCTCAGAGTGAGGACACACCACAGCGTATATGGATTGCTGAACTGGCCATTCAGCAGGGGCCAGCCCTCATCTCTCCATGCACAGAGGTACAAATCCAGGGCAAGAGATTTGTAGCTTGTCTGGAAGTGGTGTTTCTCTTGCAAAAACGGTATTTGAGTTGCAGAATTAGCAGGCATTCAAAAATTGTAAAGGAGGAGTACACACAGGTACCCCTGGGGTTGCTGACACTGGGCTGCCAAAGAGCACAGCTGAGTGAGAGCACTAATAAACTGTGTAGAATAATAAAGTTCTTTTTTCAGACATGGAGGCTTTTTGAGTTTTCCAACAGAAAACCTGATAACATTCTCAGTTAATGAAGTGTCAGACTGGAACCATGGCACAACCTAATTAAGCACTGCTCACATGAACATGCTGGTAGTAACTGCTGAAAACAGTTTCCTTCCTCTTGCCTTCGGTCTAATCCAGCTATTGGTGTTACAGGGCAATGCTTGGTCTTTGAAGCAACACAACTTCTGTTTAGGAATTTGGTGGGTAATAGGATAGGACTGAGTTCACCTATGAACTGTAAGAAGTGTATCCATCTGCTTGAGATCATCAAGTACCCTAATGCCACCTAATAGGCTCCTTAGAGCAGGTCTTAATTTCACCAGTTCACAAAAAATGCTCGTATCTTAACAGAAAGCAACAAGGAACCTGAAGAGAGGAATGTGGCATCTGTGTTTGTTCCCTCATTCCAAGGTTCATAAAAATGTTCTTGTCTTATTACAAGAGAAAGAGGAAAGCCAACAGCTGAAAGTTTTGTAAAGCATCTGAATCAGCCTCTGTTCTGTGCTGTTCTCAGGGCTGTAGATGATAGTTGGTAAGTTTTTTTTCACACAGAGACTTGTTTGTTAAGAAGAGGAGTGGAAGATTCCCCACAGTCCCTCTGCGAGTGAGCCAAACAAATGTTTGTGCTTGGCTGGTTTTTGAAACGGGTGCTTCTATTCAAACTCTAAAATAGCTCCAACTTTTCTTTTTTGAGCAGGAGTGAACATCACAATCAGTATGGTCACTATCACTCTTTGTCCCGGACTTGAGCAACGTCTTCCAGGCTGAGTCTGATTGGGACATCATTCTCCTGTTGTGGAGCAATTGCCTCATCTCTCCAGGGTATGGCATTCTGTTAGCAAAAATCATTTGCTGAATCACAAAGTCACTTGGTGTTTCTTCCTCTACCCTCTCCCCTCCCAGTTTCAAACTCTGAACAAAGCTAATGATTTCTGCTGCCAAACTTCCAAGAGAATAAAATGAAGAGAGTCCTGGAACCGGGAAAATGTATGAAAAAGCCATTTCCATTCTGTTCTCTCGTTTGTGCCAGAGGCTCTGTGTGGCCTTTGAGTGTCAGACCCAAGGTGTGCATTCAGAAAGACAGCCTGAAACAATATGTATCTGCATATTGTTCTGTACCACAGAACACTAATGGGAAATGTACAGTTTCACTTCCCTCAGCCTGCTCATTGAGACCATGAAGTTAAGCAATATGTATTTGTAAATCCCATCCGTGTCCTTGTAAAAGGGGAGGTATTGACTATTGTTTACTTTTGTTCATAGAAAATAATTGAAAAATAATCCTATCTGAAGTACCTAGATGTTAGAAAATGAGTTTTACTTTTTGTGTGCTTGAATTGTATTTTTTGATTTTTATATATTTATTGCTCTAACAATACAGCTTTCTTAATTAATATAAATTATCAAGAAATTGGAACTGTCTTAGAGGTTACTAAGGCAGACTAATTGAAGTAAAAATTCCTGCAGACACTAAGCAACCCTAAACTAAAATATTTGTGCCAAAAGTCCCATCAGAGCAAATCCATAGGTCAAGTGAAAGTAGACGTGAGTTAGGCATTCACATATTGATAGTTCTGTATTTCCAAAATAAAAAATGTAACAGTCTGAATAAATAAATCTCCTAAAAGATTTTGGTTGGAAACTGAACACGAATTAAATGGAACTAGTTAGAATTACAAAAGGTGATAAAACTTTGAAATTTGAAGTGTTGCTACTTCCAGGCCTTGTACTTGCTGACTTTGAATGTTGCCGGTCTGGCAGAGTGTGGCAGATCAGCTTTAATCTCTGGAGTGGCCCACGGCTTGGATCCTTTCAATCTGTAACACAGAGCGAGAATAACTAATTCCTGTGTATCTTGAAACTGGGTTTGGAAAAATACAATTAACATGGATGCCAGCTACTGAGCTACTCCAAAGAAGGAGGATTAAGGGTAAGTACACAGAAGCATTGCCAATGCCTCCTTTCATTTTTTTTTTGACTTGTTATTATTTTTCTCTTTGTTTTCAGATATGGGTAACCTAAGACCTGAAATTAAGAGAGCAAAGAGGAAGAGAGAATAAATTAACGTGAGCAGAGGTTAAATTAATATAACCAGTGTCACTGAATGGAGCTACCTGAAAATTCACAACTGCCAGAAAACTTCCTGCTGCCAGAGGGAGAGAGTCATTTTGACAGCCAGTTTCTGGCTGATGTTCTCAGTTTTGGGTATGTGCATATTTTATTGAGTTTATTGGGATGATATTTTATTGTGAGGTGGGATCACTCGACTCTGTGAAAGCTATGTGCTGTGTGCAGGTGGGAGAACTCAACAGATGTGGTGAAAAAGAAATGTTCCTGTTCAATTAACAAAGGCATCGAAGGTTTTAAAATAGCAGGGCCTATCCACACTTTGGCAATTCTTAACACTAGTGCTACTGATAATTAACTTCTTTTAGTAGCAAAATGATGATATGATCAAGAGAAGGAGACTTCTGTCATGCAGACTGTCCTGATAGTGAGGAGGGCCAGCATCTAGAACTTTTACTGGAAGACTGACATCACACTTTGGGGTGTGATACAGGGTCTGCACATTGTTAGTATGTAATTTATATGTTTTTATATGTTAACCTTCCAAAATGGGAAGTTTTTTCATGTGGAGAACTGTACAATGCAGAATAAGAGGGCACATTCTCAGGAGAGGCACAAGTGCAAGGATTTGGTGTGACAGCAGTTTTGTTTTCTAAAATACATCCAACATACTGCATGGCATTTTATTTTTCTGCCAGATTAGTTACGTAGCTTCCCATTTCATCCTGCCATCACTAGGGTTATTTTAGTCAGGGATGAGCCTCCAGCTGGGCTGGCTGTGCCCAGGTGAGCCATGCCAGGGTGTGGGGCTATGCCTGTGTGTTCTTCCTGCTCCACACCACAGTTCCAGCACCTCTGTTTCCTGGGGTGCGCGGCACGTGCGTTCAACTTACACGGCAGACACAGAGGTGTTAGAGCAGTCCTCTGCATGGCTTGGGGAAAGAACATTTAATTTTACATCCCAGAGTGTCACCAGAGCCACAGCTGTGCTTTGTTTGGTATCCAGCACATGCTCCCAGGAAGTACCAACAGCCCCCCAAAGCCGAGGGAACAATGCTCCACGCTAGTTCCCTGTGCTGTGTTGGAGGGTTTGTTCTTTGGTCTAGAAGCAGACTGTAGGTGAAATACTCTGATCACAGAATCTCAGAATGGGATTGGGTTGGAAGGGACCCTAAAGCTCATCTCATTCCAACCCCCTGCCATAAGCAGGGCCACCTTCCACAAGACCAGGTTGCTCAGAGCCCCATTCATTTCTGTACTTTCATGGAGACCTACCTGCGATTCTCTATGTGTGATGATAATCACAGCTGGTGTCATTTTTCTAATGTGCTCACACAGTTCTAGGGGATTTTATTATTATTATTTTGTTGTTATGAGGGTTTTTCCTGCATAACTTCCTATGCAATACTGCTTAACTTGTTGCTAGACTGTCAAAGAGACATTCTCAAGGGAAGATGGCACATTTTGTCTGAGGCCAGCTATAACCTAGAAGGAAAAAAATCTCTCTTCATTTTTAAATAGATTTAAAGATCCATTGGGAAGAAATTTTGATCTGTATTTCTTTTGTAAGTATTACAAACTTCTATTGAGTGAACATTCCCATGATTTTCTTCAACTGCATTTACTCTGCTATGACAATTGAGAGATAGAATTTAGTTAGACCTGTGTGTAGCAAGGTTTTGTTGACAGTTAAATTGTCTCAGCAATACCTCTAACACATCATTCAAAGCAGTCCAAGGTTCAGTCTCTTTCTGCCCGTTAGTTGAGTCTTGGTGATGTTTATTATTGAATCCTTTGTCTTGTTGTAATGGAGATTATAGCTCAGTGAAGCTCCCAGTGAAACCCTTTTCCTGCACACTGAATTACAATTATCTGGACTGAAATACTACTTTTATAGTTTATTATGTTCTGTAAATTACAGGTGACTCATTTAAATATTTTCAGTGTTTAGAAGAAATCATGCTTTGAAAATTACTTACAACTTTGCAGAGCAACTTCAGTAGAAAACAGACAGGATATTTTGTTTGAGCATCCAGCAAGGCTTTGGGTGACAACTGTCATCAGATTTATTCAGCTGGGCTTTAACTCAGAGAGGAGAAGTTGCTGCTGCCAGGGGTGTCCTGCACAGCACAGTGGAGAGTTCAGTGCCTACACACAGGAGCACTTTTACCAAACATTCCCTTCTGTTGCCAGGACTGCAGGTAGCAACCACACAGCAAACGATTCCCACCGTCTTCCTGTGACACAATTTCTGGGAGGCTTTCTTAAGTAATGAGTAAGAGCCTTCAAAATGTACTGACTGGGTGAGCATTCAGGTCCTGTCTTCTGCTCTGTGTTTGCCAGATGTTCTTATAAGAGAAAATGTTCTAAAATACCCGTACTAATAAGAACTTCCCAGCAAGGCTGAATTTTTGTATTAATTACAGTAGCAAGTGGTATCAAGAAATGCAAACTTAAATTATTTGAAAACTTGTAAAACAACTTTAACATTGTCTTCAAAATAACTTTTAAACTAACGCTGTTTCTAGACATTTGCTTTGCATATATAGAGGAAATAGTATTAAAAAAACAATATAGGGAGAAATTCTGTGGAAGAGAAACATTGTTTGCTTCATAGCTATAGCATTAATGGATAATTAAATCAGGGATTCTTTTTACAAATACATCTGAGTTGTGGAGCAGGTTTCAGAAACACTGTGTTTCTTCATACACAATTCACTTTATCAATGTCATAATGACCCTATAGTCACTGTTCTAGAGTATGTCAAAGTCTGCTAACAAGATTGTTTGGTTTGTTAAATTTATTCATAAGGATAAGAAAATAGTGCAAACCAGAATATTTTGTTGAGCAGGATCTTTTGGTGAGATTTCCGTTTCTCTGATTTTTAAATTTTTGAAAGCAGAAACAAGGAGTTCCTTAATATCCTGCCTAGTGAATTTGGACAGCAGCTGCAGGAACAGCAGGCATATGAGCAGGGCCACTCCAGAGTCTATGGGCAGCCACAGAGCAGAAAACATTATTTTCATTACTTCTGCTGTCTCCCTTCTCTGCTTTTTACTCCTTCTAGTTAATAGGAGATAGATCTGAAACACACGAGGGAAATAAAAAGGACAATGATAGAAATAACAGACAATTCTCGATAATAATGGGGCTCTGAAGGTACAGCTTGTGTTTGATTTATTGTGGTGACTTGTGGTAAACGTGGAAAGAAAATACTGCTCTTGAAGGTTTTTTAATCCTTCTTAATTTAAACTCTGAATGAAAGCTAATGGAAAACAAAAAAATCTGCTATGTGCAGTGTTATCCCCATATTTTACCATCCTAGATGACGGAATCAGGAACCTCTTTACATCATTCTTCACTTGTGGTACCACTTTGGCCTTTATAAATCTTTTCACATCTTTTCATTTTGTAAAGAAACTGTTCCCCGTTTTTTTCTGTGATAAGCGTTGCTCCTATTTCTTTTTCTTTTTTCTTTCTTTCTTTTTTTTAAGACTGTAAAATGCTCCTATTTGTGCTATTGCCCCTCCCTGCCCCCCAAATCCCTTAGTAACAACCGCTGTTCAGCACATGGCAAGCCCAGGTGACATGGCCATGGCAGCTCTGGGCTGCTGCGAGTGACCACGCCTCATCCACGTGCAAGTTTCAGTGGGAAGGGTGGGCGTCCACGGGATGCTGGAGGCAGGAAAAGCTTGGAAGAGGAAGAGGAAAGATGACCGTAAAGTCAATAGCCAACAAGTAATTTACTGACTGGTTTTATTTGCCTGTTATCCACTTTTGCCACCGTCTATTGTTAAGCGTTGCCGTATAACACAGGGTTTTTCCTACCCTCAGTTGAGAATCTTGGTAAGTTTGCCTTTATTCCTCATTACTGGCCCGTTAAAGAAACATCTGTCTTCTGGAGCATCAAGGGATGAGGTAACACACAATCAAAGCAGCATTCAGTACATTTGAAGTATTTTATGTTTTAAGATTTCCACTAGAATATTATCTAGAAATGAAGTTCTGCTACCTCTAAACTATTTTAGTCTGTCCTTGCATATGAAATCAATGTTTACATGCCAATCAATGTTGGCTCTCTACGGAACCACTCCACCAGTTTCCTAATTTGTTTTGGGATATATTGTACTGCTTACTTCATTATTTGTTGACTTGTGACTCCTCTAAAATATATAAGGGATTAATTTTATAAGATGCTGAGTGCCCCTGTGCACTGTCTCCAAATGGTACTATGGCACAACGACACGTGCCTGGATCAGTAATTTAACCTATGCCTGTGGGGTTTTTCTGGGCTTCTTTCCAAACTGGCTTATTCTTGTGGAGGTAACCAGACCAGAGGCACTCTGTGGATGCGTTTATGTGATTTGGAATCGGTGTGCTTAGGATTTTGTGGTTAGATACAGCACAGGAGTGTTATCATTACTGAAAAACCAATGATCTTTGCAACCAGTATTTTCAGAGTTGATTACTATTATCTGTAACTATTCAGAGTAATTCAAAAACATGTGAATGAGCATAGCTGGGGCACTCAAACTGCATTAACAATACCCTGCAGTGACTCCATGCACTGGCCATATGGCTCTAATTAAAGCATCTCAGTATTTGTGTTTGCACACTAGAGAAAAAGAAACAGATCTGTCTTGGATGATAATTTAATCCTCCTCTCCACTGTGCCACTTTATGCTGTAATTAAGGATATATACACATCCTAATTGTGCATTTCCACTTTTACTATCTATGGGTTTCTTTTCAGTCCAAGCTCAAATCCAGCATTTAACATTTGAGTTGGGTATAATTGTAAGGTTAGGTGAGGCACTTTATGGCACACTGGCAGCACAATTCCAGACCAGACCCCTGTCACCAGCCAGCTTCTGCCAGGAAACTCCCGGGATCTGGCTTTGTTAGTGCCAGATAAGAAAATTTTAATGAAAACTAAACAAGCGTTGACACATAATGTTATCAAATAGTGGTTGGGTTTTTTTCTTTCAACGTTTTTTGGTTAGATTCATCAGTGTATTCTGACTGTATTCTGTATCAAAAGCATTTGTCTTTTTTTCTGTCTTCTCATGTTTCCCTATTCTTTCATTCTCTGTGTTTGCCTCACACCAATACCACTGACGTTCTGCATGTCTTCCCCACAGCTCATTCCTTTCATCCACAGCTCTGCTGTTTCCACTGCCAGTCTCATTTTCCCAGCCCTACTTTTTATTGCCTGTCTTCACTACTGAGTTGTAAAGGAACAAGCAACTTCTGGAAAGAAATATTTTGGACTAATGTGTATGGTTTTTTCCTTGTATTATAAGATTGCACTGCAGTCCGTTTGCAGGGGTCAGTAGAGACTGCTGCATACAACTCTCACATGAAGGTGCTTCTTTAGCAAATGTACTAATTGTTAGTGCATACTCAAAAATAATATTTCAAGGAAACAGTATCCCCTGAAACTTCTGGGGAGACCTACAAAAGAAAAAACAAATGGTAATTTGCAGTAAATATTCAAATTGAATTTCTTCTAGGACTGAAATATGAAGCCATATGCTAAAACCATAGTAGACCCCTGTTTAAGTTAGTCACTAAACCTTATTTGCCACAACCATGGACTTTTTCTCAAGTGCTTTTGACTAGGATAAGCTGTGAGTCCAGCTTTGTACAGAGAGGAAAGGCTGGGGTCCGTGTCCCAGGACAGGGAGGTACCCCTGCATGCTCCCAGCCAGGTCACACAGTGGCTCAGGTGCTGTTGGAGAATTGCATTGCCTGCAGGTGTAGGAATTACGCAAGGCCAGTGAAATTCGCAGGGTGTTTGCAGTGCTCTCCTGCATTTTAACATGAGCTGAGTCCAGACTTGAACTCCAGCCCTGAGTCTGCCTCATGCTTGAGGCTGTGCTAGATCAAACATTTTGTTTTCGTAAACCATCCCTTCTTGGTAGTGGTTTTTGTAGAAGCAGGCTGTGTTGCACAGAAACCCACACCAGCTGTATTCTCACTTGAGCCACAGCCTCATACATTCAATTAGAAGTTTGCCTTCCTTGTCACATTTTTCCTCACTCTTGTTCAAATCGTGCCTTTCTTCATTCTGCACCTGGCAGAGGAACTTCTGAGTCAAAGTGCCAGTGTAATATTCTTAGAACTAAAGCTATTTTAGAGAAATGTAGTCTAATTAGTCTAATTTGCCTTCTCTTTAAGCAGGTAAATGTATGACTGTAGTTTCTGTATTTTTCATTGCAAAATGTCCCCAAATATTGAAATACCGTTATGAAAGCAGCTTTCAAAGCATTGCTACTGCTGCTGCTGGTAGTGAATTATTACCAGTAAGAAAATCAATACTGGCATATGATTTTCTAGAATGCAGGTGTCTGGCTTATCCACTGTTTAAATAAAGACATAGGTCTAAATGAAAGTCCATAACAGTAAGAAATGTCAGCTGATGTATTTCAGGACCACAAAAGAAAATTAGATTGCTTTGAAACATGGGGGCAACATGCCACCTATGTAACTACTTATGAGGATTCAGGGGTTTTCCTTCCTTTTCTCTCAATCCCCAAAATGTTGCTGTGAGTAAACAAATTTCTCATGTTTAAACATTATATAACCCTTTACCTCCTGTTGCACTCACAAAAAAAACCCCAAACCCTAAGTGAGGATTCCTGAGTGAGGGAATCAGTAATGCAGGTGGAGGTGAAGGTCTTTGGTCTGGGGTCACAATTCAGTTCCAGTTGTTTACGTTACAAGGGACAACAGATATTTGGAGGAAGGACCCAGTGCTTATTGTTTCATCCTTTCTTTCTTGCTCTCGGGGTACTATTTCTGCAGAAGAAGGACTTGGCTCCTTCCCCTGAATCTCTGCCCCTCCTTTTAAGGACTGAAATGGGTAAGCAGGTTGGGGGTTTACCCAAACTCCTTCAGTTTCAGTCCACTTCAGGACCTTATATAAATGAGCCTGTTTGGAGCAGGAAAGGTGTCAGGGGACAGAGCTGCATCTGGCTGTCAGATGGCAGGGGCTGGAGAAGGAAAGGGGATGGGGGAAAAGGGAGCAGTCTGGGCTGAAACTGAGCCCAGCCCTGAGCCTGCCTCAAGCCTAGTGAGATGAGCAGGAGGGAGGCCACTACCAGCACCTTGCTAGGCAGGGACTGTTTCCAGCCTTCTGGGGCTGGGGATTCTGCCTGGCAATATTTCATAGCTGTGGCACACACACAAAGGCTCAGGCACCTTTTCTGTCTGCCTGCTCTTTCTGATGCAGAGGTATTGCTATGGAGATAGGCAAGGGAATACCACACAGCAACGGCGGTAGAAGCTCCTCTTTCTATAGCCCCAAAAGAATAAAAAGGGCTTTGTGAAGGGGGGAGGGTCTATTCAGTGTCCTCTCCTTCATGACAGGAGCAATCTAGAACGAAAATAGATATTATCAAAGGTTTAAAGGTGGTTATGAGTTCAGGGTGGTGATGCATCCTGCTCAAAACTGTAAATAATGCTGCTAACAGGATTTTTGTTACTACAGCAGTTAGTAACGCTTTCCTCTTAACGTGCTAGGTGAAAAGAGGAGAGCACTGCAATGCAGTCTTGAAACTGACTTTTTTCCTTTCAGATTATTCCACATGAAAAGATGTCTTTTTTTGTAAAATTATTATGATAAGAATATTAATGAGAGGTTGATTAAGCTATGGCACATGATAGCTCCTAATTGCGCATGTTGCCTCAGTCAGAAACTGAAAACCTACGAACTTTTACTCAGCAAAAAATTATTGTCATTCAACCAACTGTAACAAGCAAAACCTCACCAACGAAGGAAAATAGATTACTTCTCTCTTTAAAGGATTCAAAATGTGTCAAGCAAGGTAGAAAAGATAAATACACTGTAGCCGAAATCCAGTTACTTCCTAAGGAAGCAGGGCACTTTTCTGCAAATAAATGTTAATGGTTCTGGCTATATGTACCATTAATTGGCCTGCAGACTATGAAAAATACTGAATTCCTAATTCAATTTATTATAATTTTGTTGACTGTGAGTTAAATTTGATCTCCATAAGGCTCCTGGTGACAGACTTCCTAGCTATCCAGTGTCTCTTGAACAGCTGTTAAAATACATAGTTCAATATACTTGCAGAGTCCAGATACAAAGTTTGCAATCACGACTGTTTCACCTGGGGAATTGAAACAAGTTAGAAAAACAACCCCTAGTAACGGTCAGGAGAATAGTTCTGAATAACAAAATAATTTTTGAATATATTGAAAAATAGAGCAAGATGTGAAATTCGTCACAGATAATGCATTACCACTGGCTACTCCAGCATTTGGGAGTTGCCTTTGGCACCATCAGCCACGGTATTTGGCTGTTGCACTTCCAGCGGGAGGAACTGATGTTGGCTGGAAAGAAAACCCTGGAAGCTCCTGCTTGGGCCCTGAGTGAGGTTAATTACCCTGATGAGCCCCCCTGGGCCTGTACCTGCCCCAAACCACTGACTGAGGTTAATTACCCTGATGAGCCC
>VZTG01008963.1:391538-539553 GCA_013397845.1 Melanocharis versteri
CCCCTGATTGGGGTTAATTGCCCTGAGGAGCCCCCCTGATTGGGGTTAATTGCCCTGATGAGCCCCACCTGTGCCTGTACCCCAACCCCTGATTGGGGTTAATTGCCCTGATGAGCCCCACCTGTGCCTGTACCTGCCCAACCCCTGATTGGGGTTAATTGCCCTGAGGAGCCCCCCTTCAGTGTGCGCAGCGCCCGGTGCCCTCCCGGTTGTCCCCAGCGCAGCCCGGCCTGGCAGCTGGCTGAGCTCCGTGTGCTTCCCGGGATAGAAGGTAAGGGAAGGCTGACGAGGAGAGCTTGCTTTTTCGTCAGGGAGTGTCTTGGCTGTGTTTAAGCGAGCTGTATCAATCTGCAGGTTGCTGGGCTTCGTGGCGGTCCCAGGGTTTGTGACGGTCTACAGGCTCTGTAGGGTTCCTCTGGTGCTTCGCACCTCCTGGGTGGGGTTCGTTTGTTTGTCTCCTTTCTCCTGGCGAGTTTGGCCATATGCACCGTCCCTCTGGGGCCTCAGTGGCCCTGTGGCTGCCGGCGGAGGCAGCTCGCAGCCCTGGGCAGGCGCTGGAGCCCGCAGGGCTGGGCCGAGGCTCCGGCTGTTCCCGGCAGGATCACCTGCGGGAGGCTGTTCTGTGGGACGGAGCCTTCGGGCTGCCCGGGGACACCGCCCGTCTCTTCCCTGCGGGGTCACCTGCGGGACGGAGCGCTCGAGCTGCCCTGGGACACCGCCCGGCTGTTCCCCGGGGTCCCCTGTGGGAGGCTGTTCTGCGGGACACAGCGCTCGGGCTGCCCGGGGACACCGCCCGTCTCTTCCCCGCGGGACACAGCGCTCGGGCTGCCCGCGGACACCGCCCGTCTCCGGGTTCCCTCGGTGCCACCGTCTCCTGCCTCCAACGGCTTCCCTGCAAAGCCTCTTCTTTGTGACTTTCACCTGCTGCTTTATCCATCGGCTTCCTGCCCCCTCTTGAGACTGGTTAAAGAATATGGAAGTGCTGTTTGTTCTGTGGCTGAGATTTAGCATGCGTTTGAACTGGCTATTCCTATGGCAACTTGTCAATGAAATTAAGCCGTGAGCATGCTTGGGTTTCTGAAATGTCATAGTCCAAAACAGTCCTTTATTTAGGATGGGAAATGTTGTCCTTGTTTGTTTTAAAACTATCCTACTGTAAATAATAAGAAATAAATTTGGTTGTTTTATGCAGTGCAGTGAATAAATATTAAAGGAACAGTAGCAGCAGGATGGGGAAAAGGCAAAGTCTGAATTTAGAGATTACTTTAATTAAAATCTGTGAGAGCCTCTGATTTGATTTTCAAGGCACTTAAGTAGTCTGTTCTTGAGTATTGACTGATTATCTTTTGCCCGATATACAGAATTAGAATAACTATTTACCTTATTGCTGGAAAACTGAGTATTGTAGCATAGCTTCTGCTTTTCAGAAATGTTTTCAACCAGTGTTCAAGCCAACATAATTTACTGTAAATTAATGGAATAAAACTCTTAATGGCTGCAGTAGGTTAATAGAAATGCAGTTAAACCTTGCACCAAAATCAACTGTCCTGTGTGAACTCTTAGAGCACATCAGGAAGATGTTCAAGAGTCCCAGTTAAACTCATAATTCTCCAATTTCATGTACCTTCACATCCATAAGGGAGCAACCCAGCTCTTTACAAACACAAGAGTAGAGCAGGAGCTTTTGAGGAAGTGCGTGATTTCAGCATAGCTAATTTGCCATCTTTACAACTGAAATTTGAAACACGTGTCTTTGTGTAGAAAGTAATGGCAGTTCTTTCACTTCCAAGACATGTCTGTAAGAATTAATAATTGTCCTGGGAAGTTCTCTTTCTGAAGTAGAAAAAGGTTGTAAAAGCAAGCTCGCTTTCATGCTGCTCATCATAGGGATCAGGTGCTGAAGCATTCCAACGGCTACCTGTTCTCATTATTTGTGGGTCAGCTGTGTGTGGTTTTGGTCTAAATTGGACTCACCTGTGGTTTCAAAAATTAATCACCGTACCTTAAATAAAGTTGTTTGACAGCTGGTGCTGTTGCTCAATATAGTCAACTTACATTTTTTCATAAAATACTAGATGAATTCAATCTATGATTTAACCTTTCAAATATTTTAAATTATTATTGTCATACATTGTAGGAAATTTCCTGTTTATTTGGAGCTAATTAGGTACTTGAATTTAATTGCAAGTGTGACTTTTGGCATGTTCAGAATATTTTTGTATACTCTAGAAATGAAAATGCCAGAAAAGAACTTAGTATTTTGAACATATTCATCTTAATGGCTGATTCCCCATCTATAAAAATGTAAAAGGAAATGGTTTTAAGCCATGAGAAAGCCATGCAGTATCTAGCTGTGGAAATAATTTCAGAAGCTTTCAACATTGATCATTTTAGTATACACCACAGCTTGTGCTGATGCAAAGGATGTTTAGTGTCATGAGACTACTGTGCTTGTGAAATTGAGAAATTCTTCACCCTTCTTGGAAGAAAAATAGATCCAATGCATACGTTTTCTCCTAAGCTGTGGGCTTTTTTACAAGATTCAACAGCAAAAAATATTCCTGAAGGTGCTCATAGAAGAATAGCTGAGATAATAATTTGTACTGTAGTGGTTCTATGAGAACTGAAACACCTTAATTTTCATGTCATTTTCTTTTTGATGGAAACAGTGGCTGTATGTTGTGGTTTTGAAGGGACTATCTGTTGTGATACTCCATCGGGCTCCTCGTGTATTCTGACCTTTGCTTCATGAGGTGAATACTGGAGTGCAGTGCTCGCAGGGAAAAACATCCTGTAAGGATCCTTTAAACTGTTCCTAACTTTCGGATTAATTCCTTCATGGAACTAGGATAAAACCTGGCAATGATTGCTCGGGACTTGTGGTTCATGCAGCTGCACCTCTTGTTGCTCCAGTGCAGTCAGGCTGAGGGACTTAGGTGCCTGAGAATACCTGCTGGCAGGTGAGTGGCTCCAGTGAGAGGAGATGCTCTTTTCCAGTGGCTGTGCTTGGTGTTGGCTGGAGCTTGTATGCTGAGGGAAGCAGAACTAATTACTGTGCTGTAGAGTAAGATGAACACAGTAGGAAAATGAATCCATGGGCTCTCTAGTCTGGGAAGGAAGCTGGGAGGTTTTTGACGTAGGTGTGCACTGGGAGAGAGGAGGGATGAGTGAGAAGCCTCGTGCAAGGCAGAGGTGACAATCTGGGCAGTGGCTGCTGCGTGCCTGCTGGGTCAGGAGTGGGGCACGTGGCAGGGCTGGGCCCTCTGTGCTCAGGACAGATATGGATATGGGCAGGCTTGTGACCGTTGTCACTTGGGCATGGGAGCAGCCCTCTCACCACCTTTTGGGAGCCTTGGTTCGTGATTTGGTTTCCAGAATTGCAGTTGCTTGTGCTGCATTTTGGCACTTCCCACAGGCTTAGTTTTGAAAGTGATAATGGAGCTTGTTCAGGTGATACCCTGCTGCACTGCTGTCAGTCACTGTCTCAGCACCTTGTAGGCACTGATCTGTCCATCCAGACCCTGCTGCCTCTGTGATTCCACTGTACTTTCTGTTTCTAGGATAAAATCTCCCACCTGGAAGAAAGAATCAATAATTCCCGCTGCATTTATGATCCTGCCACTGTTTCCCCTCAGCTGTCTCTTTGCTGCCAGCAGCAGAAAGTGCAGGTGGTCAAGGCTGTGTTGGTTGTTTCTCCTGCCCTTCCCTGCCCTGAAGTGTTGCCCATCTGCCCTTCCAAGTGGCGTGTGAGAACATCCTTCATGCTCTTTCTGCTGGCAATTTTGTGATTCCCAGTGTTCAGGGCATCTGGTTTCCTCTTGAGCAGTCTCCCCCAGCACAGATGTGTTACAGCTCTGTCCTGGTGCTTCCAGGGGCAGCATCCCAGCACTGGCAGCTCTGCTGCTTCCCAAGCTTTTGACCTGCCCACACTTCTGTGTGGAGTCCTCTCAAACTCTGCCCCTGGTGCTTGACCATGTGACCTACCTGGTCCTTTATTCTCAAGTAATTATTAAAAATGTGGCACGGTCACAATTTTCAACTTAAATTTTGCAGGTGAATGGAGGTTTTTTATTACTTCTGTGCATCCAGAAACTGTGAGTCTGTTGTGCTTTCAGCTCTCTTGCTATATTTGTTGCTCTTGATTGATTAACTCTTTTATCATGCCTTTTTTATTCCCCTCTCCCTTACTTTAACATAGAATTTATGACATTATGTCTAAATAAAAAGAGATTTAATCCAAATTGATTTGATGCCAAGCCAAGGGTTTTTATGTTTCAGAAAAGCTTGTCCATTTTTATTTTTTAAATCTCTATTCAAAATTTTGCCTAAGGCAGAGAGAGGTATTGGGGGTGTTGGAAGCCTTGAAAAATTGATATTTTTGTGTGGTTCCAGTTCCACCAGGTTAAAATTGTTTTCCATCAACCTCATACTTCTTGAACAGAGATGCTTTGATAAACACTAGGGCTTTAGATGCTTGCAGGAGCCTTTAATTGTTTGAGGTTCATTTTTCTTTAGTTGTGCCTCTTTAATACGAACATATGCTTCTATTCTAGATGCTTTTAAATTCAGAAGTTTTCCTTTATCTGAATGGCTTCAACTTTATGTGTTTTCCTGTTTTTCTTTTATGAGTCACAGTATCCAATTTTCTAAAGCGTTATCTTTGTCTCTTATCTCTCTGTAAACTGCTAGGTGATACCTTGTATGCAGGATGTTTGATTAAATTGGATTTATTTGCTTTGTGTTACACCACATCTCCTTTGGTCTCTGTAAATCTTACCCTGGGCAGGCCTGTCCCTCCTTCCCTCCCCTGCTCCCCTCTTTTCATCCAGATGTGTCTCTGCTGAGAGGCTTTGCTCCTGCCCGGCTCTTGGGAGCGGTGTCAGACATCCGTGGCTCTGTGGCATTTCCCCAGTGAACACGCTTGCACTCTTTTGTAGCTTCCATCAGAGTGGAAAATTCTTGAGCTTAGGTTACAGACAGTGGTGGAAGCAGCAGCAGCTCAGAGAAATGTTGTACAGGTGAGAAGAAATGAGATCTTTCTGAGAAGAATGGAGGGGCTAGGAAAGATCAGCGATTGTAAGCCCGTGGCAGGCAGAATCAGGAGGCAAGTGGTTTATTTATCTGTAAAGCATTTTGTTCAAAAAGATAACCTTGCTTTTTTTTTATTCTTCTTGCAGAACAGAACAAAATAGGCCAAATCTTCCTTCACTTTTCCATTTTTTAAGCCTTTTCATTCTCAGCAGCATTAGATTAAAATTTCTTGAGTATTTTTAGGAACTACTTGAGCTTGAAAATAAAAGAAACCCAGCTTGATGCTTGTGCTGAGTTTGGGAACAGAGCAATTGTGCTATGGAGTTTATGGAAGTGTAAACAGAATTTATATAAGTATAAACTGTTCAAAAGGGAAGACTGCCTTTTGTAACGACAATGGCTTTCAAAGCCAACAAGTGTCTTCCTCTTAAACTATTTCTTGGTCTCTTTGTCATTGCAGTATGTCCTATGAAGCAGTTACAAAACTACTTTATGATCTTTATTTCACAACTTAAAACTTTTTCTCATATTTTTAGAAAGAATACAGCTCTAGGTTATAAAATAAGTATCAGTGCTAGATAAAGTAGCAGAAAATCAAACTCCACCCATCAGTATGTGCTTGTATAGAAGAATTGTTAAAATGTCCACCCTACTGTTCTCTTAAATCAAATGGACAGTAACACAATGAAAATCATTTTCATATGTGTAACACTACTGCTGTCTAAATATCAACTGCCTGACCAAACAGTTTGCATTCTCATCTTTTGTGATGAAAACAGCAATTTTTTTTGAAAACAGCATCTATATTTCACTTATTAAATTTCAAAAAACACTTTTGAAATGGAAATCAATCCCTAACTTAATTTAAATCCAAAATTGCTCACATACCAGAACAGCCTGGTCTCCTTCAGGCATTTTATTATGAAGTACCAATTAGGGGCATAATTTAACTTGTGAAATATACAAATCACATGGAATTCACATGTGCTATATAAAGAAAAACATGTGCAAGTACCAGATTTAGGCATTTCAGAAGCTAAATTGCCTGACATGGTAGTCCAGGCCCCCCATGCACTTGCCTCATTTTCATTGGCTTTTCAAGAATATGGAAAGGAATTTAAAAAGTAAATATCGTTTGTATTAAAGAAGGCAAGTGAATATACTGTGCATTTTTTAGTCTTATGCTGCAGAGATGTTCACATAATTGTACTTAAATAAACAGGTGCAGATTTCAAAGTAAGGAGTGGCCTTTTGGGGTCCAGGCTAGACTTAAGCTGTTAAGACCTGATGTCCCAAACACAAAGCACAGGGAATTTTGGGTTGTAATAATTTGAGATTTCATTCTTCCTTCCTTGAACCCATCTTTTTTGTTTATTAAACTAGTGTGTCACAGTGAAATAAAAAGAGGCTAAAGCGTTGTCTCTGCCTTAGGCAGCACCTTGGCCACCATCTTGGGGATTTAGGCTGGGACGTGAGCTCAAAACTTCAGTTTGAGTTCAAAGGCTGGCACTTCCAATTGCATCTTTATTATAGACTTGTATTTCTGTAGAGGCTTTTGTAATATATTTAAGCATCATGTAGTATTTCAATGGGTTCTAAAATGTGAATAACAAAACTTTTTTGGGTAACGACTACTCTGTCATGGTGTGCTGCTCAGACAAGTGAGTTATTATTCCATCTGTATAATGCCATGCAAGCTGCTAGTATTACTTCAGCTCTACCCTCTAATTCATATTACCTTTAAAAACACAGATTTAATTATAACAATTTTACTCTCAAGATCAAATACACACTTGCCCAGAGAACACAAGATAATAGAATAAAGATCAGCTAAAGCAAAATTTAAATTATGTTCAAGCTATATTGAAACTATGCAGTTCAAATAATGATTACAAAGAAAAGAGGGCAGGTCCTTTGTTTATTGGGTTGAAGGAGAAATAAATACAAGCAGCCTTCTCCCAGGGGTGTAAAGGGTGGATTTTCAGTGTCAAGATGCATTTTATTTAGCAGTGTCTGCAGCACTCAAGTAGTGCTGGCCCCGTGCAGGGTGGGAGTGCTCCGTGTCCTGCCTCTGTGCCAAGCCTGGCAGCTGGGCTTTCCTGGCATCTCTGCTGTGGAATTGGCTGAGTGGGTTGAAGCTGCTGCTGGGGTGGCTGTGGTTTCTCCTGCTGGCCCAGGGTGGTGTGGGGCAGCTGCCACTGAGCCATCCCACCTCGCTGTGACCCTTTCAAGGGAAAGACACACTCAGATCCTCACACCTTGGGGGGTAACACAAACCAAACTGCTCTGCTGCAAATTAAAAACAGTTTTGTATCTCCAGGCTTTGAGGATAAGGGATGTCTTGGTACTGTGGAAAGAAAAAAAGCAAACCCTAATTTTTGCATGAAAAGGGACCACCCTAACACAAAGAAGGAATCTGTCTTACGTGTGGACCACAAGGCTCCTGGGCATCAGTGCTCTTGCATCAGCACTCGCTTCAGGTTTGATTACATTCTGTTTTAAGGTATAGACTATTCTAACACCTGTCCAAGACGTAGGAGTGGCTCTGTCTGGCAGTGGCTGGTAGCAGGTGCCTGGGGAAGCAGAGAAAATGAGCAGGAATGATGTTTCAGAACACTCTCAGTCTCCTGAAATGGAGCAGAGATACCTTCAGGAGGAGGTGGTGGCACCTTTGAACTCAGGGCCAAATGAATTTTTAAAAAATCTTTTCATGTAACTGAAAGGGCTTCTTCCAAAACTGTTCCTTTTACTCTGCAGAGTATGGCCGGGGTTTGATAGCTGTCAATTGATTGCCAGGGCTATGTGGAAGTGGGTGATTAGGGTAGATGTTGGTCTGTGCTGGGAAGCTAATGAGTTGCTTGTAAATAAACATGCTAAGGTGTGGAGAAGGATAAAGTTTTCCTGCAGACAAGGAAATCTTCATCCTTTTTATTGGAAGGAACTTCCCTCTTCAACTCAGATTTCAGCTGTCTATTGCATGGGCGATTGGAGACAAGGCAGTGCAAAAAGCTCTCAGAGCCAAGGATGAGTCAGGAAGAGTTTTACCAAAAGTGGAAACTACTTTTTCTATTTAATTATCGGGTTATGAACCTGCTAAGCCAGTCTTCATACAGATATTTTTCTTCAGGTTATTGTAAGGTGTGATCCTCAAAGTAGTTTAGTTCAAATCTGGCAGAAGTAGTCACTGAAACCAGGGAGCAATTATGTGACAAGATTGGGGTTTTTCCCGTTCTTTTCATTACCACTTTCATGTCATCGTTACTCTTTGGATATAATTGATAGGTACAAATACAGTTTGATTTGTATTGCTGCATTGTGTTTTAAAAAAAAGATTCCTGTTTTATACCATCTAACCTAGAGTGCAATGAAACCTATTTCATTAATTGAAAACAAAAAACCCTGAAAAACTTTCTTCCTTCTAATAGTACTTTCCTGCTGTTAATTTTCCCACTTTGCAAAGATACCTATGAGAACGATTCACATAGTTAATTCAGTCTTGCCCATCTTCTGGCTGCTGTTTTGGCTAATGCATTAAAAATTTACTTTTGTACGATTCCTCCTAGGCTGCTATTTATTAATGGATTAAGAATGGTCTTTTGAAGTGAACAGCATGTATGCAGCAAACCATTTTGTTCAATTTAAATGAAAAAGAATGAAAGAAGTGCTGTTAGCGTTCTTTGAAGATGTTTGGATTCAAATGTTTGATTTGAGATTGCTGTACTTTTTTTTTCTAATACTGTGCCCTGGAAGCAAAACAAATTTTGAGGGTTTTGTTTTAGCTTTTTATATGAAAGTTCTGTTCTTCAGGGAGAAGACTAGCTGAGGGACAGTCGGTGCTCGTGCACAGCTCACGGTTGTTCTGCGTGGGCGCAGTCTCTGCAGCTGTGCAGCAGCAGCAGCAGTGCCGTGGAGCCTGCTCAGCTCCTGTGCCTGGGGAGCAGAGGAGGCTCTGGCCCATCCACACGTGCAGCTGTGCTGCAGCAGCAGCGCCATGGAGCCCGCTCAGCTCCTGTGCCCGGGGAGCAGAGGAGGCTCTGGCCCATCCACACGTGCAGCTGTGCTGCAGCAGCAGTGCCGTGAGCCCGCTCGGCTCCTGTGCCCGGGGAGCAGAGGTGGCTCTGGCCCATCCACACGTGCAGCTGTGCTGCAGCAGCAGCAGTGCCATGGAGCCTGCTCAGCTCCTGTGCCTGGGGAGCAGAGGAGGCTCTGGCCCATCCACACGTGCAGCTGCCTCTCCGGGCCCTGCTGGAACAGGGGTTCTGGGCCACTTTTGAGATGAGTGGTCCTGTGAGCAAACCCAGTGGTTTTCTGGTGCTGGAAAGCCTCTGAAGACGCTTGCCCATGGCAGAGATGGATCCTAGGCTGTCATCTGCCGCTGTGGTGGCAAGGGAAGGTGGTGCTGGAGCTTGCCTGGGAGTGTTGCCATGGGCCTGGGAGGTCCCTGTCCCTGCAGCATGTGGAGGGGGTAGCATCTGTAGGTTTTGGGTATGTGGGTTTGTAGGCAGTTGTTACCTTCACTGTAGGATGGCTGTTGTCACTGCTGGTGGCAAGGACACGAGTAACGTGTCAGAGTGCCAGTAGTGTCCAGGCGAATTAGCCTGGCAGACTTCTGGTTTCAATTGAGTAGGCCCAAACGAATAGTTAAAGTAGAAGTGAACCAAGGATTGCCATCTGGCCTTCTGTGAGGGTCACCATTCCCAAAGAGCACTGAATATTCCTCTGGGTTCCTGCTAGGTGATTGTGGTGACTGGAAACGTTGACAAAGAAACTGGAATAGAAGCAGCAACAGTGTGAGGAAAACCAGTTTAGCAGAGCTTCAGTTTATCTTCAAGTTTTCCATTAGCAAGCTGTATTGCATACTTTGCAGGGGCACTCAAAATGCAAGGAAAAGCGCCAAGAAACCCAGTCAGTAGGACAACAAAAATAAATTTCCAAGGAGTGGAAGCTTCCTTTTCATAATGGAATACTACTTATGGGATTTTTGTGCACTGGCTTGAAGAAAGCAATGTAAAAAACCTATGGGGAGGACTGGGGGGAGGCTGTCCTTCCCCCTAGGTCTGTTTCCCTCAGTGCCTAAATCAGTGCTGTTGGGAAGGGCATGAGGAGAACACAACTTCTGTAGTGTGCTTTACTTTCTGACTGCATCTCCTGGCTACATGGCATAGTGACTGCTTGAAAGCAAAGCTCTCGTTACAGCTATGCATTATTCACAAAGAGAAACAAGTGTTAATTATTTCTGCTTGGTGCATTCAGTGATAACCTGCTGTTGTAATTTATTTTTTTCTCACATGGATTCCTGGAAGTTTTTAATCTCTTTTTGTATATCTGGTGATGAAATTCCAGCTCCTTGGTGTATTCCTTTTTAAAAAAGGTGGGTCCAAATGCTGTAGCTGATACAATATTTTGGCAAAGAGCTATTAATTTTTTTAGCTGCATAGAATTGGGTGAAAACACTATGTTTAGCCGGCCATGCAAAGAAAGGATTGATTGATTAGATTTAATCACTAAAGAAAAAGTCAGTGCTACGAGTGTAACCCTGCCTGCCCCAATCCTAAGTAGGATCACTCAGAGTGAAAATATGGGACAATTTGATGGATACTCATTTCACTGCAATACTCCACCAATATAATTAAACCAAGAATGAAGATTTAAGATGGAAATTTTCATCACTCCTTAGAAATACAAGGCAAAGGGGGTAGAGCCAGCATCTAACAATTGTGCTGAGGAAAGAATAGAAGTGAACTGACTCTGAATGGACAGGCTACTTAAGTTTTAATCTGGATTCCTGTTTTGCCTCATTGTACCAGAAAATATTTTCATCTGTGTAGAAAGCTTCATTAAAAAGGTTTACTTTTTCTTTACTGGAACTGCTTTCTGTATCATCATCTCCCAAGTGGAAGATTGATTCCCTGTTCATCAAAAGATGGTTGTGGATGGAATGGCATTGCAGAGCACGGTTGACTTTGTGGGCGCAGTGCTGGTGACCAGGTGAAGGATGAGCTGTGGGTTGCTGGAGCAGCTGTGGCTCGAGGACACCCTCTGTGCTTGCATCTTGCTTTCTGTGAGCGAGAGAAGTCTGTGCCCATCTCAGTGCAGACCTGTGGTCCTGGTCAAAACTGCAGCATTGAGCCCCAAGTAAATCTATTTGCAAATGTGATAGTTTGCCATTAGCTGTCAGAACAGATAAGAGTATTTACACCAGCACTTGAAAGCTGCAATGAAAGAGCTCTGTTTCCAATTCAGACACAAAGCACATGGGCTTCTTATATTTGCTCAGTATTCCCAATTCACCATTAGACTGTGGCTGTTCTGTGCAATCTGTTTTGATCTGCCCCCATCTGTTCCAATCTGATGTTTTTTTCCTGAAAAATGAAGCTGGCGGAGTGTGATTGTTGCAAAGGCAATCAATTACTGCAGATGTAGAAGTGTTCTGCCTGGTGGAGTGCGTGTGTGCTCTTACCAGGCTGCTGCACTTCCTCCACCCCTTGTCCTGCACAGGTAAACTGCACTGTGGGCTGCTGGCACGGGCTGGAGCCAGCAGTGATGGAGGCAGCTCTGGCTGCTGCAGGAAGACAAACGGGAGACTCCCTGCTGTAGTTCGGGGTTTGTGAGGGGCCTGTCAGTGAGAACGGCTCCTGATGGTGTGTGAGTGGCTGGAACTGCGTTTGGGGATAGTTGTAAGTGGCTGGCTGTGAAAGAGGATGGGCATTCCTCAGCAGGCTGGCCTGGGCCTGCTACTGCTCAGCGTGGCTTTTACTTGTGAATGAATTGAAGGGAGGAGTGGAGAGTATACTTAACAAACTGGCACAATACCAGACTTGGAAGGAATAGAATTCCAAATGAACACTCCCCTGCCAAAGCATCCAATTGTAGTGGTGCAGCAGATTCAGCAGTTGGACAGGGAGAAGTGTAAGAACAGCATCCACACAGACATAGGATACAGAAATTCCCATCAGACAGGAATGCTGTGAGTTACTATGCTCTGCTCACCTGAATCCCAATGCTAGCAAGGTCAAGCTTTTGTGAAAAATATGAACATGGCTAAGATGTGTGAGGGAGATTTATATTTCTGCAGGGAAGGGGGAGTCATCTGCCCACTCTGCTTGTCATGCTGCCAGCTGCAGCCTGGAGCATTGCAGGTAGCTCAGGCTCTGCTCTAACAGCAGCTTGTAAGCCAGGCAAAAGCAGCCTGGAAGAAAGAGAAAAGTGGTGAGAATGGTACATGAAATATGATCTTGGAAGTACTGTGTATGCATAGGTTTGCAAATATGAAACTAAACAGGAGGGTTTGGAGAAGGCGTCAGCTCTCAGATGCAAGAGAGATTTGTGGAACTCTGAGTAATGATCTGGTCCCCTCATGTCTAAGGACAAGGAATAATGTGCCGGAGTTCCTGCATGAAGAACTTAGCCAGACAGCAGGGAAAGTGTGCTAGTGATAAGCTTTTTTAAAAAACCAACCAGTTTTTGGCTCTTGTATTGTGCTATGGATGCTGGGCCAGAAGTCATAGAATCATCATAGAAAAGCCCAAGTTTGAAGGAACCTTGGAGATCATCTGCCCCAACTTTTGTGGGAAAGATGATGAGATTATCTAACACTTTGTCCAGTCATGTCTTAAAAACTGCCAGTGATGGTGTCTCTGCCAGCTCCTTGGGGAGGTTGTTCCTGTGAATGGTGTCTCGGACTGTAAATAAACTTGTTTCTTATATTATCCTGAAAACCATGAGGTAGGTCTATAGTGTTACGGACCTACGACCTGCCTCTGAAATAGCAAAAACCTGAACATCATGTATAGAAGACAGTGTTTTACAGTTTTGGGGAAAAGAAAATCAGATTTTTATAAAATATATCTTGCGTAATAAGGTCTTGGAATTATTTGTCTTTTGCTGCTGTCTTACAGAGTAAACTTTCCTCGGAGCTAATATGTAACAAAACCCTTGCATGGCATTGGGAGGGAAAGTATCCACAGGTTACTCGTTTGGGTTTCAGATCTTACTTTGGTAGGCCCAGAATGTTTCCGTTTACCTAAGCAGTAGTTCAGATTTTTACCAGGTGTTT
This sequence comes from Melanocharis versteri, assembly GCA_013397845.1. Classification (NCBI taxonomy): domain Eukaryota; kingdom Metazoa; phylum Chordata; class Aves; order Passeriformes; family Melanocharitidae; genus Melanocharis; species Melanocharis versteri. Next base: position 404,626 of record VZTG01008963.1, read on the forward strand.
TTGAGAATACCAGTACCTTCTAACAGATGATGTAAATAAATACTACTTATTTCTACCTTTCAAATCTGCATATTAATAAATACCACTTTGTTACTCTGGTATAGCAATAACAGCATGTATGATATATGTGACTCTCCATTTATCATTATCCAACTTCAGGCTTTTTAGAAGTCAATGTTTTAAAAAAGCTGGTTACATAAACCACTTTTTAATGAAGATGGCCCAATGAGAAGTGAGTGGTGGAAAGCAATTAAATGATGCTGCTGGGCAGAGATGACAAAGATCGATCCAACTGTTCTGATATGAATATAGATTTATTGTGTTACTTACCTATAAACTTGCTGCAGTTTAGATATTGCTCTTGTAAACTTCATGAGACAGGTGTCTTAACTTTCAAAGAGTGATTAAATGCTACATCATGCAGGCTGCTGTGTGAATCATCATCTTTGGATTAACGCGCACCTAAATTAGGAATTTACTAAGTTATGAATATGGGAAATATTTTGCCATGATCATGAATAATTAATGCAAAGCTATATTGGCAATGTCCACCCAATAATTCATCCTTCTAGCTTGGTGACAGGATGTTTCAGGCTGCCTCCGGGGGCGAATCTGAAGAGTGGAGTCAGGATGACAAAACCCACAACCATAAGGAGGCCCTGTGGATTGATGGCTTTGCGAAGGACCTGCTGGTTAATTGGGCAGGGGCTGCATCTCTGGAAGCTGCAGGCCTTTTACTATAGCATGAGCTGTGTGTCCTGCTGGAGGCTCTGAAACTGCAGCTTGTGCAGTTATCACTTCAGGGAAGATGGAAAAGTGAATGTATCTGTGCTTGGAATGTTAAGGTGCCTGGATTTCAATTAAGCAGAGTCAAATATAATTGGCTGTGCATATGCCTATTCTCAGTTTTTCCTTGCCTGCTGACATTTTCCGTGTCTAGTATTCAGATTCACAGCTTCCATTACCCACTTGCAAAGAATTAGAGTGTGTTTCTGTTGTTAGCTGAGCAAACCCCATGGTACTTGCTGTACCCTTAACAGCTGTTTCGGCAGGGCGAGCCACAGAAGGGGAGAGGGGAAGGGCACGTTGGAGATGGAAATGTGGGATCTGTGTAAGAGGGAATTGGGATATCTGTGAGCAGGGCTTTGATTGATTGCTCTTGCACCAGTGGGATTGAGAAGGCTCATCTGACTCCAGCAAAGCACAGAAATGAAGTAGCTCTCGCTTTAAGGATTCACTCGAAGAAGGGAGGGAAGAAATATTAATGAGTGCTGGCTGTCATGTTCCCTGACCTCAAGAACAGTACCAGTGGGATTGTCCCAGAGGGTTCCCAAACATCTTCAAATACAATGTAAAATCAGTTGAAAGACGTATAAAACGGTTTTAAAAGCAAGATGCTTATCTGATTCTTAGGAAAAATTCTTAAATTAAGTATAGTACCAGGAACTGATTTTGTTTTCTGACAGTAATAACTGAAGGAAAATAAGAACTTTTGAATTGTGATTGGTTTTTTTCTCATGTATGAAGCTCATAAAAATAGCTAATGCTCTGTTTGCATGATTCCCAACCTTGTGAGCAATGCTTGGAAAAATATTTTTTAAAGTTCTTAACTCCTTAGATGTTTATGGATGTCATTTGAATCGTGGTCTTAGTTTTTTCTTAATCTTAGCATTTTTTCTTGGACAAGACCTGGCTTGCTTATTTTATTTTCTTAATCCTTCTCCATGTACAATATTTGTGTTTTGCTCCATTAAAATATTGGCCTGCTTTTGCAACAGCTGCACTGAAAGGGCTTTTTAAGCCTCCTGATCTATTGTTCAGAACTGCTTCTCTTCCACTTCCCTCTTTTATGTATTGACTTGGATAAAGGGTGAATTCCTTTTTGATTAGAAAGAAAGATTCAAGACTTCGAAGGCGCCAGATGGTGGCAGTGGTCTTTCACATCTAACAAGCTTGGATTGTGCAGTGAAGCGTAAAGAAGTTTATACAAGTTGTACTCCATGCTATCCTCATTTTTTTCTCTTTCAAGCTGCATAGTTGGAATGAGGATGGTGACATATTTTTATGCTTATCTTGAGGGAATGCCTAAAGAAGGTGAGATGTGTATGTAAGAGAGTAGAAAGGATAAGCTGTGGCTCTATCTGAGCATTGCTAATACTATTGTTTTCTGCATTTGTATCATGCCGTAGCATTTCACTGCATTTCAGTTGAAATGTACAGTAGTTTGGATGCCAGCTGAGCTGTGCCAACTCATACTGGATGAGGCTGTTATTCTGGTTCTTAAAATCAAACATGTACCTTATATTATCAGTCTCTGCTGAATCTTCCTGCGTGTGTAGTTTTTAATATCTAGTTTATTTCTGAATGCAGCAGGTCCCAGCTCTATAGCGATGTTATAGCTATTTGCTTCATATTCCTGTAATCTTCACTTTGGTATATTCAGAGGAGCTTTACAGTATTCTGTTTCTCTGCTTTAAGGAGGAATGACTAGAGAAATCTGTATTTGAAAGAAAGAATCAAGTGCTGAATTCCATGCGAAATGTTTTGTTAGAGAAATATTAAAGATAGAAAAATACGCTTCCTGCCTCTGGAGCTGAATCCTTGCAGTCTGTGCTGGGATTCTTTCCTGTTTGGGCACAGACTGTGAGGGAACAGAGAGCACCTTCAGATGTGGAAGTGATGGGTAAGGGCTGATAATGAACAACAGGCACAGAAAGGGCAAAGTCCTTTAATAACGTTGCACTGTGTGAAAGTGAGTTGGTCCGTGAATATCAGTGTCACAGTCCTGGGGCTCACACAGCAGCTGTAACCAGCATTACACAGAAACAGGACAGCAGAAAATTTGCTGACCATCCGTCTTCCCACATAAGAGTGAACCTTCCTGCTGGGAAATGTCCCAGCACTCCCAAAGAGGCAAGACATGGGAGCTGTAGCCAGGGGCTTCAGCCACAAAGGTGGGCTCTGGCCCCTTCAGGTGTGTTTTCAGTGATGGTTGTCACCACAGCTGCTCTTCAGGCAGCTAAAACCCTGCTGGCTCCAGCAAAAGCAAGATGAGTGGGACCATGTTTGAGTTCAGGAGGAGTTAACTGCCTTCCAAAGCCATCTGTGAGCATTGCTTCAGGTTGTTGGGGGATTTTTCTTATATCAGGGCTTGAATAAAGCAATGGTGAATGTTTTAGAATCTCTACACTGCAATACATTCCTCAGTTACTGAAAGAAAAAGACAAGGTTGAAAAGCGGTTGACTTCACATAGCATGTGGTCTTTCTTTACACCTTTTTTGCAATTTAGGATTCCTACCCATGCAAGGTTTGGTCCACATCTTCTCTATCGCAGTGCTAGTGGAAATCTCAGGGATTTGTTACTGAGTTCCTGGAGTAAGATTTTTGCCTTTTTTATTTGTGTTAAGCTACTTTTTCTAGTCTGAAAAAGGAAGAAAAGCTTCCATTTATCTCATTAAACACAGCTTTTACTTATATATTGATAAGAGAAACCAGCACAAACTACATTGAGGAAATGACCATTAAGTTACATAATTTTTCTGTTGGAGAGTTTGCTGTTGAGTGCATTTTTTTTAAACTTACATATGTTTCAAAGTTTCAGTCTGAAGAAAGTATTAGACCATGAATCAAAATAGAGCCTAAAAGCTGCAATGTGAAATTGCAGGATGTCTGTGTAAACAGTGTGTACTTCTCAATTGACAGAATTTAATAGCATCTATTACACCTTTTCTGCTCTCTTAGCTTCGCCTGGCATTCTGTAGAGTCAGGCCCTTATCAGACAGTAAAAAATAGTTTTTCCACTTTTCTCATATTCTCACAACTTGCCCTCCTTTTGTCCCTTATCATGACCTCAGCTGTGAGTAGTAAGGAGAAAGGACAGTCATTCTTGACGGTGTTTGCAAGCTGGGGTCCTGACAGGTGGCACTGGTTTGCAACATAAATGGGGTTAATGCTGAACGGAACCATTTGACTTGAAGCTTTAATGGCTTATAGGTTTTTGGTTGTTTGTTTTCTTGAGGGAAATGCAGCCATCCTAAACTGTTCCTGTGCTGGGAGCTGCCCTTCTGATTTCAACTGAAGTACTTCTGTAATCAGAAAGTTGTAAAGGTGTAAGCTCTGTGGTTCCTGGTTTCCATCTTAGTTGGGGTCATTAAACTGTTTTGTCAATGCACAGGCATTACATCTTACTGCTCCTGGGTTGAGTGGGATGTGTGGGGATCAGCACAAGTATATTATATCAAATCTAACTGTCAGTATAAATTAAACCAACGAGCTCAGGAATTAATCTCATTGTCAGCACTGATAAGACAAGAAAGTCGTAGCCCACACTGACACAATTTGTCCTTGGTAGACACGCTTGACTTCCTTCTAAGGAGAAAAATAGGACTTTGTTACAGGAGAAACAGTGGCAGTAATTTTAGTAGATCTTTTGATATCCCATAAAAGATTCCCCAGAACCAGCGATAGAAATACTCATGAAATAACTCCAGCTAGATACAATTTTACCTGAAGAGCAGTAAATGATGCATCTGGCAAGTCAGTAGGGTGGTAGAACAGATGAGTTGTGAGTGTAGCTGAGAAAAACTGTCCAGAAATGAAGCCTGAAGGTGGTGGAGTGTTTGGATGGGGAGAGAATGCCCAGAATGGATTCTAAAAATGGAATGGTCTTATGTGTTCTTCCACTTATCCGTACGGGCTCAAACAAAAAGTTAAAAAGTCATATTTTGGCAAGAAAGATGCAGGGTAGGGGTTGGGAACTTCCTGGCAGTAAGAGACCCCAAGGACAGGGTGCTTGGGAGGATGTGGGCTCAAGGCTAGGTAAAAACCTGCCAGTAAGGACTTCCCTTCTAACTGGATTTTGGTGGTAGGAATCAGGCTATATACTGCCTTCTAGGAAATCGCTAGTACAGCAGAAAGCAAAGGCTTTGGAGTCTTTCTTACTTGTTGATGGGCAAGTTCTGTAGTTATTTCTACTGTGTGGAGCAAGATGACTAGGAAAGGGGAATCAAAACAGCCCATTTCTTAGTCTCTGCCTTGAAAAGAAACTGTTTATGAAGCTGCTCAGCTTTAAACAAATCCCTGAAGCAAATTAATGTTTTGAAGTGGTCTCTGCTTAAAAACTGGAGATCACAAAATAATTCTGTCAAAGTGTTCTGCCATTGCTTGTGTGGGTTTTCCCCCGTTTTACAAGAACAAAGCTATTAACAGATAAAAGGATTCCTTAAATGGATTTTCCACTTTTTATTCCTGCAAGTAGAACATTAGTTATATACCTTGAATGGTCTTTGTTGCTCTCTTAGGTTTTATATTACCAGTATGTTGTCCCTTATTCAAAATTTAGTCCAATGAAAGGTACGTAATATTTGAGTTAATCACATATCCTAGTTTAGACATGCTTGTATATAGAGTGACTCTTGTGTCTGAGTTCTGGGCATGATCAGTTCTGCATCAGGTTGTAAATAAATAGATAAGAAAGCCAACATTTTTTGTACAGTTACTGATTTTTGGCTGCCTGGTTTATGTAACGAGTTTCTTGAGTGAGAGGGCAGTAGTAAAAGCAGCAGTTTTAGTGCCTCTCACCTGAACAGCCTCAGCTCCTGCCCTGTCCCAGGTGAGTGCTTGTTTATCCCACTCAGGTGTGCTTCTCTCCTGCAGGTATAGTTTAAGAATGGCAAATCAGTGTATCATTGTGACCTGGCCTGACAGAAAAGCCTGATGGGCTAAGGAGAGAGAGGAGAGAGTATTCCTACCTCTTCTAATGCTGAGAAATACAATTTCTAATATTACCACTGTGGGCACCGTGACCCGAAACTTGTTGGGAGATCATGTTGGGAAAATAGGCTGTGCTTTGACCTCATCCAGAACTCTCTGGGCACAGTCAGTTGTTGTCTAAGCTCTTTAGCAGAGGCACCCTGACATTTCTGTTTTCTCTGGTGCTTGTGTTTTAACTGCTTTTTTGCCACTCAAATGTTAAACTTTAGCTCAGCTATTTCACAGTTTGCTGCCTAAAAGTGTTGCAAGTTGGGGCCCGAGTTTATAATTTATTTTGCAAGTTTGTATGTATAGTTGGAAGTGATCAAGAAGGTGAGGAGTTATCCCAGCAGCCTTGCAGGTGCCCCAGGGGACAGAAGCTGCAGTCTCTGGGGAGCATTTCTCTGCAGCCACTGGATGTGTTCAGAGAGGTTCGGCCTCGTAAGGGTTGCAAGAGGTGTCAGCTGGGGGAGTTTCAATCAGCCTGTACTTATTTGGAGTACAGAGTTACTGCTCTGTTGTGTACGAGACAAGTGGATATAGAATGATGTGTGTTGGTTTCCAGGTGGAAAACTCGAGTTTGTGTTAAGTAGAACCCATCTGTCTGGTTTATCTCCCCCATCTCAAATACTTGGCAAATGGGTTGTACTGTCTGCTAGATATGACCGCACTAAGTCTATTTGTTTTATGAACACTTGATGCAATTTTAAGATTCTAAGAAAATGTCTTCAAAAGATATCATATGAAAATCGATAGTTCTTTTCTATGTCATCTTGTTTATGAGCTAGAAGCAGAAAGAGGGTTCACTGGAGCAGGGCTAAGATCAATAGCTCTGTGAATTTTAATTGGGCCTTCTTTAACTACTGAGTGCTGTCTTCTTTTAACTCTGTAAGAGTAAAAGAGCCTTCATCAACAGGTGCCTTTTACATTCTCCAGTCTCATTGGAGCCACATGTGGACTATCTTAAACAGAAAGGGGGAAGAAGGGAATTGAAGAGTAACTTGATTCTTACTACTCTCATGTAATTTCACTTAAAATAAACTTTCTGTCATTTTTGTTTCATATATAAGCCTGCTTAGTATATTCCTCTTTTCAGTGTTTCATTATCTTTGTACACTGTTTTTGTTTCCAGTCTATGTGAGATTTTCGTCAATTTTTTTCTTCCTGTTTGGCACATGTGTACTTGGTGTCACCCTTTTCCACAGTGTAATTCTCATGTATGTTAATAAGATCACCTTGTTCATGGACTCTCCATGGAATGTGGAGGTAAGAAAAAAATTATGTCCATATTTCCTCATAAAGAAACAGTTTTCTTTTTCCTTACTTTACTTTATCCTTTTCTTACTCTGTGATTGTAAATGACAATGGCCAAAATGAGTTTGTGTTTCATTTTCCAACCACGCGTATCAAAAAGCTCTTCTGAAATGCTCTTAGTGACATTCCCATGTGCTTTTGGTTCCATCCTTTCTAAATCTGCAGAGCTGGATTGGTATCTTGTTCCTCCAGAAGCCTTCCTGGGATCATTGCTACTGTGGTTTCTCCTTTGCAATCTCTGTGTTTCCAGTCCAGTATAATTTAATGTGCATGTTGCCCTCCTTCTCCCAAAGTCTCTCAAGGAAGCGATTCTCCCTGCTCCCTCATGTGGGTGTGAATGGCAGGGAGACTCTTGGCAGCACATAAAACTTCTCTGGGATCACTTTGATCAGCCAAAGGTCCCAACCTCTGTGTTGACTGTGCTTGGATTTTTATCAGCCATAAACTGGTGGTGAGTGGTGTGTTTGTTCTTTCCTTTGCCTGCACACCTGGAACCAGACCTATCCAAGGTCACCATTACCCTAAAGTTTACTCTAAGAGGAATAATGTAGAGTTATCTGCTCCCTCTGTATCCTGCAGATTTCCACCAAAGAGGGAGTTCCTGCCCACTGACATAATTTTTAATACGGCTGATACCAGGTTGTATTTTTACAGTGTCTGCTAAATAACAGGCAGATCTCTGCTCCTTTCAAGGACTGGCTCTGAAGTGGTGATGGGATTATCAAAGTGGGTCTTTTTTTTTGGTGTGTTGTTTTATGAGGTTGATTGTGAGGAGGAACTCTTCCTGCTGTTTGGGGTAAATTTTCAGAAGAAATGCTGAATACCGGGTTTTTTCTTTATTTTTTAAAAATCCACAAAAGTGTAACTTTATTGACTTGAGTTGTATTTTTCCCAGTGTATGAGAGATGACTCTGAAAAGGAGCGATTGTTTCATATCTAATTAGGACAGATTGCAGCTATAGGCAGTGTTTTATGACTACGTGAAATTTCTTTCTTATTTGCATTGAATACATAACTGGTGACATTTTTGGCTGTTATTGTAGAAGACACAATGCAGGAATTACAGCCTGGGAGGGGAAGGGGGGCCTGTCATGGCTCCTGTTTCCTGTCCTGCTCCAGATGATGCTGTAGAATTGGCAGAGGCTCGATGGTAAAACAAATGGATTTGGGGACTTCAAAAATGTAGTGCAGCTCATTGTGATAGCTTTGCAAGGCACGATCCAAAATGTCTGTGGTGCCACTGTTGAGTCCTTTTACAGCTCAAGTAGCACTTTGATTCCACAGCCCAGCCCTGACCTGTGCCAGCTATCACAGGCCCCACGCTTAGGTGGAAACTGGGACAAATCAGTATCTTTACACTGGCTAAGCTGCTTTGCCAAATGAGTTGGAGCCTGGATACAGCTCTGGTTCAGGATGCTTGAATTCAGCTACTTGGGCCTGTTCATGGGAGCGTGCAGCCAAATTACAGATAGTCCAGTTCAGTATTTCTGAATTTGTAATTAAACTGTATTGAACTGTACTGTTGCAAACTGAACTATCTAGACTGTGGCAGCTGCAGAAGGCTGTGGCTTATTTTTACTGTATGTGGGTTGGGGGTTCCCCCCCTTTTTTTTTTCTTTTTCCTTTTATTCTTTTTATTTTTTTTCCTTCTCTCTGAGGTATTCAGTAGTGAAGTCCTGGCCCAGGTGATCACCCAGCTGATGTGTCTGCAGCACTCCTGGACCAGAGCTGGCTTGGCTCGTGCTGTGTTCATGGCCAGAGGGGATCAGGTCTGTGCTCACCTGGCCTGTACCCAACTGCATGGCCAGGCCCTGAGCGAGGTCTGTAAAGTGCACTTGTGATTTCAGGGCTATGTACAGGGTATTGATGGAAAAATGAGTGTTGTACAGTCCCAGTGGGTTCCCTAAAATACTTGGATGGGGGAAGCATAGTAGCATGCAATAGAAAGGCTGCCCTGGAGAAAGGACGTATTTTGTTGGTTTGCTAGAACTTTTGATCAGTAGTTGGAACTACTATCAGTCAGTTCAGTCTGGAACATGTGTTCAGGCATACTTTTCATTCTTAATTATAATTTTACCAAGAAACTTGAAGTATATATTCTAAAAACTTTGTCCACTGGCAGTACTTCAAAATATGCATGAAGTGATTTATTTTTAGATCTCTTTGCAACTCTTATCTAATCTTCCATCCACTATGAGTTCAAGACTACTTTTGGCATGTCTGCTTTTCAATTCAAGGCATCTCATTGACTCTACAATTCAGATTATTTTTCACTGGATGTATTTATCAAGTTTCAGGCCAGAGGCTTTCAGACGTACAAGCCTCTTAAAGGGGGGAAAGTGCTGACATAGCCTTAAATTGTAGTATGGCAAACGTTACACTATAATTACCTTTATCTATCACCAAACCCCCTTTCAGAGTCCTGGCTGTGTGCCGTGGGCCTCTTGATGGAATGCTCCATTACACTGAAATTTTTCTTGGGGAAAAATTCTAAAGCAAACCATGATAAAGTACTTTTATAAGAGTAGATGTAGGGGCAGTGACAGAGTGGTGAGGAGAAGAGAGATGGTGCTGAATTGCAGGAGGAAATATTCTGCAGCACTACTGGTAGATCTGTATTATAAAGAGGACAAAGTAATTTTTTCCTGCCCCTGTGTGTCAGTCACATTACTACTTGTCTTCCAGATGCTTTGACAAGCCAATGTTTAGCATAAGCTGTGGAATTTAAGCAAATAGTATGTGTATTTTTACCATGCACTGGAGTATTGGACAAAGATGTGCAATCTGGCAGACGCCAGGCTGGCTGCAGAGTGGAGAGCAGTATAACACTGTCACAGTGCCACTGCTCTTGAGCTACTGCAGCTGGCAGGAGAGGGCTCGGGAGGTGTGGCACGAGGCTGTGATGCTTTCAGGACTGATCTGGAGTTCGTGTCCTCTGGTCTGTGCTCGTTTGATCTCCCTGTCAGATGGCCCATGCTCTCTGAATTGTGGGCTTGGTGCGTCAGCTTCATCTCCTTGAAACAAAGGTAGAGCAAAGAAAGCACCAAATGGAAAAAGGTTGGGAAAGGTGAAATTCACACCAAGAACAAAGGGATAGATGCTTTTGTAATGCAGAGCTTTCAGGTACATGAAGAGAGGCCCAGCACCACAGCAGGTTTGTACTGGATCACAGAGGGAATCATCTCACGAGCTGAAGTGTAACAACACCCTTGCTGGGTGTCTGGGGTTTATATTCTTTGTGAAAAACTACTAGTCATGTAAAGCACAAATAAAAGGAACACTTAGGGACAGCACTGAAAACCCATTTAGAAGCTCTGTGTGTATTTTATAGATAGACAGGCTTTTTGATTAAGTAAAATATTTGTACTTACTTGCTACTTGTCTGCACTGTGGTACGGTTGCTGTCTGCTGTTTAATTGGGAAGGCCATGGTGCATCTATTACTGGAATGTAGCCATGATTAATGCTCTCTGAGGTGTATAGGAGCATTTCCTGTGCCGGGCCTGTATAAATAGGTGGAGAAGGGAAAGAAGAATTTGTATGTTGGAGAATATTAATGTTCTGGGTGCAGGTGGTTACTGAGGTAAATTAAATTCCCATAGACAGATAAAGGGAAATGGTTTTCTGTTCTTAGGTCACTAGAGTGAGTTTAGAGTATCAGATTGATTAATTTCTATTTGAGAATCTTTACATTTCTGTTCAGCATTTTGTTTTGGTGGCTAACAAAATTCAGTCTTGTTTAATACAGATCTGTTTTCTGTAGGGTGTATCATAGCAGATAGGCTCTTAGAAAAGAGTGCACTAAGCATGTTAGAATTGCATCTCTTTTGCTCTGCATTCTCAGTCATTTATCTCACCACAGAGAATGCGAAATATCCCAGACATGATGTGGTTGATATATTCTTCAAGTGGCAATGGATGAAGACCAGCACACTGAGAGTTGGGAAAATGGTTTCTAGTCCATTATAGTGTTACAAAGCAGTGAATGTACTACATGCTGTTAAAGATGTACAGGCGAGACTTATTTGAGGCAGGATGAAACAATTCAATACTTTGCTGCAAACGAGGGGAGTCAGCAGAGGGGCCGTGGTTGGTGTGCTGGAGTGGGAGCCCTCTCTGAGTGCAGAGCAGCTCTGTCCAAGGGATGCTGTGCAGTGCCATGGCTGAGACACCGAGCTGTGCCCAGCAGAACATCAAGAGGGGCATCTGGGGGAAAGGGGGGGCACTGGGCAGGGGACAGCTTGCACTTGAATGTTTTGGCAGAAAGGAGGGGGATTGAAGGCACTTGAAACACTATGTGGACCAGCCATTCTGGCTTAGGATGCTCCTTCTGAGCTTGAGGAGAGGTGGTGGGGGAGTGTTGGGAATGGAGGATGTGACTTTGCTCTGAAGTGCTCTCTGCCTTCTGCCCCCAGATGAAGTGGGCAGTTTGTCCACAATAGGACCCTGTTAAAGAAAAAGAACAAACTAAAAACCCCCACACCTTCAGTTTTAATATACTGCATGATGAATCTGCTGCAGCTGGAATTTGGAATGGGGATGACATTGTGAACTGCCCTCATCCATATTGAACATGGGCACTCTAGCCTTTCTCCTGGAAGGGGAAACTAAAAGGGTAGCAGCTTCTGATTTGCATATCTCATAGCGTGGTTTTCTTGAAAGATAAGAGCCTTATCAAATTCTGCAGCAATCAGTTAGTGGCTATGTGCTAAACCCCATAAATTATAATTCTGTTGGTTTAACCTTCGAGCATCTGTAGCAATTCTACAAGAACTTAACTACTGCACCTCCAACAAATTAGGTTCAGCATCCTGCAGACCGAGGCTTGAAGGCATGTTGTGAACTGAATTCTTGTTCTGTGAATATTAATAGACTAGAATGACAGGTTTTCTATTTTAATTATGACCTAGTGTGTGGTGGGTATAACATTTATTTCTCAAAATGTTAGTGATTGTTACCTTGAAGGAGACCAGATATTCTCAGGGAAGACAGGAATAAGTCAAGTCTTCAAAAAACATTTGTGCTCTGGGAGGGGGAATCACAGGCATCTCTTTTAATATTTTCTTTTTTTACCTCCTGTTTTTTGCTTGGCTTTGGGGTATTTGTATATAATGTACGGAGGCTCTGCCAGGAATATAACTGACAAAAGGACCACCTTATTCACCATTAAACATTTCTTTACAATATCGGTTGTATCACAAACTGACTTTTACACAGAAACTGCAGTTCACAAAAAAGTTGTGTAATGTGGAGTCTTAAACTGATCTACAGATCCAGCTTGGCTTGTGCATTGATGGAGTAACTAGAGCTATTCCACAACAGAATCTAGGATTTTGCTCTTGAGGAAGGGGGAGCTACTATGGGAATGAGCATGAGCTCATAGGTAGGGTGTCCAGCTGCTATCCCACAGGATGGGTTTTGTGGGAAAGGGTGCACAAGGATGGCTTTTCCCTGCTGTCAGCAGTGGGTGAGTGCCTGGCCCTGTGCTGTGGAGCATGGCCCTGGCTGCAGGCCACCCTTCAGCCTGTGCCTGGCTCAGCAGGGCAGGGCTGCTCAGAGGATCACATCTGCGTGAGGGTTTAAAAATTGCTTTTAAATATAGCATCACATAAACATTGATTTGCCCATAGTTTTTGCCTTCTGCTCCTCAGGGTAAATTTGGAAAAGTATTTTCCTTGACATGGGAAAATAATGTCAGTATGAGCGCATTCAATATTTTATTGTACTTCTGTGGTCTTAGGAAGAAACAATAGGATCCAGTGGGGATGTGCCTTGGTTTGCTCATATGAACCTAAAATGAGAGTTTTAGTAGACCATACTCTGCTTTTGGCTTTTCTTCTGCTAATAAGATGAGAAGTTGGCTTCTACTTTAGGAATATTAAACAAAAAATGCTATCTAAGGAGACATATCTAAAAAGGCTGATTTCTCATCTATAGATCCTGTTGAAAGTTTAAAAGATTTTTTTTCCTCAAAGCACCTGGCTCTGTTTTAATATTGCTTTATTGTTTGTTTAAAATGCTTTATATTTCTTAATGTGTGCAAACATACACATATCACTGTGCAAACGTAAGAAACATTCGGTATATTTAAAGTGCTGGAAATTTTTGACTGATATTTATCTAATGTGAAATAGTAAGGCAACTGATATTTGTCAGGCACATCTGTTACTTTTTAAAACAGAAGTCCTAGTGGCTGTGTCTGACACCTTGGAATGCTCTGGAAAACGTTGATGTGCTTGAACAAATTGCCAGTGTTTGTCCTAGAGAAGCAAGCTCGAGTGTAGGGCAATCCAGGTGTTCTTTTCCTGTGTCAGAAGTCTCTCTGTGCTGCAGCCTGTGGCTGAGAGCGACACAAGACTGAGGGCTGAACTTCAGTTCTGGTGCTGAAGAATCAGCAGTGAAAAAAGCTAAGTAAGGTTCTCACATTTCTTACCTGATAAAATCATGCAACTGTTTGAATATGATTCCCTCCACTCCTCCCAGGATGCAGATTAGTGTATTTTTATCTTCACTTTCTAAAAAGGGTGGGATAATGCGATGCACTAGGTATCTCATTCTCCCTTTTTATGTGGGGAAAAATGCAAGGAATCCACTGACTTTGCGTTGTTTGGCCTTACACAGTTTCTTCCGTGGAGCTCTGGTAGTTGGTGTGGAGATTAGGTCTTGCTAGGAATTAACCGAGTATCTATTTGTTGAGGGGAATATAGTTTGTTTTCCTTTGCACTCAAACTCCAAATCCATTTATAATAAGAATGAGTATGTATTTAGTTCTGTTTACATGTATTAGCTGCTTTTCTCTCAGTAGGCATTAAAAAAAGATAACATCACAGTTATCATTCTAAAAAGACTTTAGTCTCTCAACAGGGCAAACATAAAAGACATATTAATGCAGGCTAAATTTTGGGAACCTTCCACAAACATTTATATTTAAAATATTCATTTGTGGCAAGATGGAGTCTTCTGGAGTGACCAGAAAGGATAGTTTTTGCTTTGACCTCAAATAAGTTATCGTAGTTCTGTGTTTCCATTGCCTGCTTTCATGTGAGTGTTTTTACTGACTTATTTGTAACCGATGTCTTAGTTTGTGTTTTTTGTTTGTGTGCTTTTTGGGGGCAGGGGATGGTGGGTTCTTTGGTTTTTAAATTTAATACCAGTCCTCTGGCATATGCCAGTTTATTCCTCATTGATGATGCCAACGACAGGAGAATGGAGCAGGAGAGCATTTGTCAGCTGCGCTTTGAAAGGCCATAATATGCTGACAGCATCTCTGGGCAGCAGCGCGATTTCCACAGCTGGGCTCCCTGATGGGAAGGCTGGCCGAGGAGCGCTGCTGCTCACGGGGCTGTGTGTGCAGGGAGTGAAGCAGCCGGAAGGCGAACGCCCCAGCCCTGACAGCGTTACTGCCGGCCGGGGCTGCGGGGCTCGGCCGGGGAGAGCCCTCCGTGTTCGCTGTGCCGAGGGAGGCCACCGACACGGCATCGGGGCTGCGGGGCTCGGCCGGGGAGAGCCCTCCGTGTTCGCTGTGCCGAGGGAGGCCACCGGCACGGCATCTGTGCTGCGGGAGCCGGGGCTGCGGGGCTCGGCCGGGGAGAGCCCTCCGAGGGAGCGTGCTGCCGACACTCCCTCTGTGCGGCCGGACTGGCCGTGTTCTCCAGCAGCCCTGTCCACAGCCAAAGGCTGTGCTCAGCTAATGCTGCTCTGCAGATAAGAATTCCTCAGTGCCCAGCTTTGCTACCTCGTGTGGTTGAAATGACCAATATGTGTTCAGGCTGACTGCTTTTTATGCTAGGGATAATGCTGGCAGCTCTGGCTTTAGAGGCTGTGGCTCATGCTGGGTGTGTGCAGCGTGGCAATCCAGACAATTTTATGGAGCGGGAGTTTGACCCATGCCCTTCTCCATCTTTCTATTGTTGGGCTTTATGCTGGTTATCATCAGATAGTCTGCCAAAGCAGAATTTGTGTTTCATCCTAATTACAAGTACTCTTAACACAGAAACCCCAAATCCATGGAGAGATTAAAGCAGACTTTCACAACTGCAGCTATTTCTGGATGTTGCTGTGTGTTGTGGAGGCTCACTCGGGCTGGTGTAGGTGACCCAGCTGACACCAGCTGAAGCAGTACCTATGCCATGTGTTTAAGAATTCGGTGTGGGGTGACTGCAGTACTCTGCTGGCAGCAGGATCTCACACAGATCAATAGAGCTGCTTGACTTTCCCATCTGCGTCATCAGTACGATGTTACCTGTGATGTTTTGACTTTGGCAAATGATCAGCCATTAATTCTGCTGTTTTCTACCCCATAAAACCAATTGTTGTGTTAATCAAACAGGACTGATTTGGAGCAGAATTATACTAACATGTGTTCCTTCCAGAAGCATGAGATGGTTTAAACTGAAGTGCTTCTATAGTTAATAAAACAAAAGGCTTTTGTTTAATCCAAGTGTTGCCCAGCCCTGGTTTAGAGAAGACAACTGCAAAGCTATTTTTGTGCTGGGTGGGCTTTTTTTGGTTAATTTGGGGGATTTGTTTTAGTTTAAGCCAGATGGTCAAAAAGGTAGTGGCTTCCTAGGAAAGCGGAAGTGGCAATGCAGTTAGAAGAACTGAATTGAAAAGTGTTTTTCAGGAAAGCTAGAGGGAAAAAGGCAGGAGAACAGCAGCTGGGAAATGCTCAGGTCATTGAGGGCTAAATAAGTAAATTCTAGCAGGTTGGGTTTTGAATGGCATGTCTGAAATTCAGCTGTTTGGGGTAGAGAGGGACCTGTGGGCTCACAGGCAGAGCTGGTGGGAAGGCTGTGGGGATGGCCTCTGTCTCTGCAAGGAGAAGGGCAGGAGTTGAGTCCCTGCAGCTCTGGTACCCTCATTTTAATGGCAATTTCACTGCCAGGGCTCAGGAAAGAGAGGGTTGCCTGCTCTGGTGGAGATGTTACTGTCTTGGGGCTTGGCATAAAATTATGAGGGTTTATACTTTGGGGTTGTTTGGGGTGTTTTTTATTACTCTGTTGGTTTTCTATGTGGGCTTTTTTGTTGTTGTTTGTTTGTTTTTGTCTCTTCCCTGTTAGTTTGGGTTCTGCTGGGATGGGGCTGTGTCCATGTTTCCTTTTAGCTGCTGGCAAGTGCGTACTCCAGAGCAAGGCCCATATCCCTGTTTAACTTGAAAAGGTCTCCTGCCATGGTTTTGCCTAAAGAAGCTGAGAATGGAGTCAGGGTTTCTGCTCTCTGGTCCAGCTGAGAGACCCTGTGGTGCAGCTAGGACTGGTGGGAACTGGCACTAACCTGTGGAAAATGGCAACTCAGGGATCCTGGCATCTTCGGTAACACCTCCTGCTTCCTAGGGATTATTTCTAAAACTGCAGCAGTGAAATAAGAGGTAAAACATGCTCTGAAACTTGCTCCGTCTGCAAATGAAACCTGAAATGGAGAAACTGAAGTTTGGAGGTTGACATAAACTAATGAACAAGATTTTGAAAGGCTTTTGTGTTAAAGTGAGGTGGCTAATTGTGAGGTTTGGGGGGTTTTGGGGGGTTTGTTTGGGGATGGCTGTTGGGTTTGGTGGTTTGGTTTTGTTTGTTTTTGTTGTTGTTTTTCTAAGTGTCCACCTGAAGTTTGGTGTCTTGCCCTAGAGCTACCAGGAAGGCCTAGGCATGAAGCTCCACATTCTTCCCAGATTCTTGAAGTTCTTGGGCTGCCTGCAGCTCAGACTTTGTCTGTCAGGAGAGATGTACAGATTCAGGCAAAGAACCAATAGATGCTGCAGTCTGGATAAAAGAGTGAACTTGGAATGTATTATTGAGTACCTTAAGGTTATGAGAACATTTTAAATAATGACAAAAAATGCTCCTGCAAAATCAGTCTTAGATTTTAGAGTATTTGATCTCAATCATCTTAGCAGTGCAGTAAATGCCAAAAGAGTTTCATATTATAGGTGTAAGGAAAATGGAGACAATCAGTTGCCTGCAGTGGTACTTACGTCCAGCAGGCAGTAAATATATCATAGAGTTGGATTTAGACAAATGAAAGCATGGGCTGTGTCAGTATGTTAATGCTTGTTATACATGTAAATTAAAAGTCACTCTTCTGCTCAAAAAAGTATAGAAAGTGGATGGACGCTATCTGTTCTGCTAAATGCTGTTCATAGTGTTCAGGCTTCTCTGTTGATGGAAGCCTTCATTTGTTTTACTGCTTTAAGCAAAACACCTGAAGAATAATCCCTCTATGCTTTTAAGCTTTGTTATCCATTTACTGTACCTATAGTGGTTTGTTATATTATTTGGTTGAGCAGCATAAATAAAATGAGCAGGAAGAGACTACCATCAGAAAAAAAAAAAGTAAAAGGTGCCTGTCTGTAAAGGTAAAACTAACTCTGGGTTGCATCAGCTGTGAGCTCTAAGAATGGCTGTTACTAACCTGCAGGAACAAAACAAGGAGGGGAGGAGAGGGAAGTAGCAGAAAGGGATGGGAACAAATGGAGGAACAGCTTAGCAGAACACTCAATATCCTCGCGTGTCGAGGAATGCCCTGGTGTGTTTCCCTAAGGCCAGGCTGATGGAATGGGCTCTGGCTCATAGCTGGTGTGGTGACTGTGTGGCTTTTTCTACCCATCATTTGCACGTGTATGTGTTACTAACATCCGTGTGCAATTCCACACTCTGGAATGGGCTTTGAACTGCGGTCAGCAAACAGGTGAGCGCAGAAGAACTGTCTGTGTGAAATTCCATGCCTTGATGTAGTCTTTTATTCGGTGAGCTCTGAGGAGGGATGAAGGAAAGCAGCAGAGAACAAGCAGATAGATTACCAGAATTTGGAAAGGCAGAAAGTAAAAGCAGGATCAGAGGTGTAGAGGAAGGAAAAGACCTTCGAAGATCCCAACACAGATATGTTAATGATGCTTTCTGGAAGGCCTGGGGGATGCAGCTGAGTTTTGTAACACAGACTAGAATAGGGAAGAAGCATTATGCTTAATAGGGCTGACTTTCCATACCACTTGGGAGGAAGGACCTTCCTTTTTTAATCAGGTCTCAACCCTAAACAAAGCCATGGAGAATGATTTCTCTTAAGTTGCATGGTCTAAGCTGCCCTTCCTCTCCTCCAGTCCCCCAGAGTGGGCAGCTGTCAAGTGCTTGGCCAGCTGCCTGTCCCTGGGTGCTCGTATGGCACTGATGGGAGAGCTCATTGCTGCTCTTACTCACTGAGTCCAGGTTTTGCTACCTACAGGACATTTTTAGCATTCTTCTGTCTTTTAATTCCTTTGAAATACTTGGCTGCCCCTAGATCCTAGTTTGTGCTCTCCATGTTGTCTTCTGGCATCACGTTTTTTTCCTCTTCTGTATGTTAATGGAAACTTAATTAGGAGCCCAGCAATTTCAAATATGTGTTGTACCTAGGGAATTCTTCTTATAGAGTGTGATTTTCCCACACCATTTTTTTTTTAGGTGCAACTGTTTGATTAAAGATTATACAACCAATTAGAGTACCAAAGGCTGTATGCTTTGTGGCATTTTTAGTAAAGGTATTCATTAAATTGTTTCAAGTTGAGAAGTTTCCTGGGTTCACTGGATTTTGTTTCTGTTTTCGTTCATGGATTAGTGTTTGGAGAACTCTTCTAAAGCTTGGGGGGCAGTTAGGACCGTTTCAACCCCTGATTTTTCTTTTTAGTGGGCTGGACCAAGGGAAGTTTTCCTCGCTTTATTTAATTTTATTTTTTTAATAACTGCAGTGAAGTGATAAGTTAGTGCTGAAATTTGATGTATTTTGTATTTATCTATATCTAATGTTGTTCAAGGGATTTATTCAAAAGTAAGAATAAACATTCTACTGAACTGCAGAGAGACTTACAGAAGTAGTTTTGTTTATATAGTCTCCAGCTGGAACTGCAAACATAAGTAATAGTTCAATATCTTGCAGGCCATCTGGGAATGGGATTTGTTTAAGGGGAAAGCACAGCACCATAGATCACACATTATGTATTTCTCTATGTATTGAACATCTTTGCCAAATATTCTTCTGGTCTCTTGTCTGTGCCTCCTGCAGAGAGAAACAGCTGCAGTCCTAAAGTGACCATTTGCTCGCCATTTTAGAGGCACATCTCTTCTTTCTGTTTTTCTCTTATTATTTCCCTGTTGAGAAGCTCGGAGCCTAATGGCAGCTTTTAGAGAAGCCGACAGACAGCCTCTTGCAGTCCTTCCTGTTGGTGGTTTTGTCATATCTCCCCCCCACACCCACAAAGCAGAAAAATATCCCAGTTCAATTGTGAAGTATCAGCATTACTGGTATGGACATTGCATTTATTTCTATATAGGCATAAGAATACACATCGCAATTCGTTATTGTGTTCCTGATCACTGCCTCTCATATGCTCGATACGACTGCATTTTACTCAGTCTTCTTGATGTAGTGCATTACAGAGAGCTGCAGAACTGATTTAAAATCCTTCTTCCTGGATGTTAAAGTGACTGATGAAATATACTGTGAACTGGGTTAACTGCTTTTTCACTACATATCTGCTGAGGGGAAAAAAGTTAATTTCTGTGATCTAGATCAATTTAGGAATTTAAAAATCAGAGCTTTTGACTTAAAATAGTAAAATGATTTGAATTGGATTGAACAAAGAAGGGCACTGGGGTGAACGTGGGTGGGAAGGGGAGATCCAGAATAGTACTGATGGACAGCACATAATTGCTTCTCACCCTCCAGCGCAGTTCGTGCTTCCCGACAGATTGAAAAAGTGGAATTAAACCTACCTGTCTGCGTTGTGCTGCTTGATTTCTTTAGCAGGTATTGGATGGGATAGTGGCCAGAAGGTGACTCTTAGGGGAAGCTGCTCAGCAAATGCCCTGAGTGTCCTGCAGAGTGAGGCTGTGGCAGGGTTTGTCAGTGCAGGACCTGAGTCCCCCAAAGCCGGGGTCATGCTCCAGTGCTCAGCAGGCAGAGGGGCGTTGTGCATCTCCATTCTGAGATGGGGGTGCAGAACCTGCCCTTCTGTGTGCAGCTGAGGCATGGGGAAAGCTGTGCGTGCTAAAAGCCCACTTGGCTAAGAAACCGCGGGGGGCGGGGGGAGAGGGGGACAGTATATCCGAGTGCAACAGTCAATCTCAAAATGACGCTAGAAATTTGTGTTCAAATCCATTCTGCTTTCTCCAAATTAAATAAAGTCATGCGAATGCCTCTCATATCCTGTTTTAAAATGCAACAGCTGGTTCATGTTGATCAGGTACTATAACTGTGAATTTGGGTTTTTTAGTGTTCATGAAGAAATGCTGCTTTGTACTTGAAGCAGTATAGAGCATTGTGCAATATTGGTGAAATTCTGTCTTAAGTAAAATATATATTTTCTTAGCTTCTTATTCTACCTTTTGAAGAGAGGCCATTTGATTCTAATTAGCTTCCAGCTAAGATTGCTCTGGTTTATTTAAATAAATTCTAAAATCACATTTTGGTGAACTTTTTTCCTCCAGATAAATATTTAATGTGTACAAATAGATGACAATACTTGATATATATCTTCTAACCCATGATGCTGTTTTGATTCAGTTCAGATTTCTTAAGCTTTGTTTCTAGAAATAGGATCCCACCACTTAACTGAATCCACTTGTGACTTATAGGTATTCGTTGGGTTATGTTGTCAAGTACAAAAATGAAAAGGTAGGATTGCTTTACAGCAGGGAAAGATTTGTTTTCTCTCAGGGGCTTACTTGTGTGACTTCTGACTAGAGAGAGGTAGGAGACAGGGACAAGTGTTGTGACAAGGCAGGTGGGGATGTGCCCCCATGCAGGGTTTTGTGTAGCAGTCCTGAGGAGCAAATTGCAGCTGCCTCCTTCCCTTGTGTCAAGAGGAGACATGTTCTGAAAAGATTCTACCAGTGTATTAATATGGAAAAAAGACAACTTTCTCCTTCTGTATTTCTTCGATTTTACTTTTTTTTGGTGATAAAAGAGGTAAAGACAATACACTGAACCTGATAGGGAGACTACTTAATTCAATGGCAAGCTTTTTTTCCCTTTATTACTAAGAATTAACCTGTGGAACCAGCTATGCATGAAAAGGAACCCAGGGTCAAAGCTAGTTAAGGAGACACCACTGTTATTGATAACTGCATAGAAATATCAAGACAACGTGACTGTATGTGGAAAACATCTGTATTTGTTTGCCACTACATTAACTATTTATAAGACAGTTTTCCCCACAACATGTTCCTGTAGAAGTGTATTATGTGCCTCTGAAAGTGGGGTGCATGGAACCTGCCCTGAGAAAATGAATTGTTTTCCTGTCTCAATGAATTTTTGTTGTTGTTTGTGAATGTCTTTTTCATTAGTACAGATGATTTACTCATAAGAGTGGATTAATAAATCACCATATCTCCTCTCTACAATACAGAAGATGAGTATATTTTGGGATTCTAGTTTGTTAAATAGTTAATATAGCCAGCTATGAAGAACAAGGAGCTATGTGCAAGCTGTTCTTTGCAGTGCAGGCTAAAAATCTGTTGTTTGATCTCAAAGATACAAGAATTGGTGACTCCCAAAATTATCCTTCACAAACAGGGTTTTAGAAATGGTTATAGACAAAAGAAGGGAAAAAGTAAAATAGCAGGTAATTTTAGTAAAGTAAAAGCAGAATTTAGGACTGTTATGGCTTTATATAACAGTAGGATCCAATTCAGTCTCCAGAAATAATATGGTCATTACAATTTTTATTGTTTGACATCATTTAAAATAATACCATTATGTATCACTGAGTAAAATTAATGCTTGATTAAGAAGCACTCCAAGCTGAAATCATGAGCAGTTTGTTGTAACTGGAATGATCGAGTCTCTGGATCACTACTGCCTTTTTTTCATATTGTGTGGGGAGAATGCTTCTATTTTAAAATGATGGAACTGGGCAAAAGGAAATTTATGATCTGAACTTGCTGCAAATCATTTGTATTGATCTGTTTTGTTTCCATTCTGCTGAAGCTAATGAAAATCATTTGTCACCTGACTTGTCCCAGTAGATTTGGAAAACCACCATGCCATTTATCAGGCCAGTTGAAGGTCTGAGCCAGTGTGCTTATGTCTGCAATCACAGAGATCTGTTTAACTTCCGGTGGGGGAAAAGCACCAACCCAGAGTGTTGTTCCTATTCTGATACTGGCTGGAGTATCCTGTCTGTATATTCATGTGAATGATTATAAACCTGCCACAGGAATGTGTCAGGCCATGTCTTGTTTGTGGGTTTCTGTTGCAGAGTCAATAAAAGGTCACTGGGTCCTGTAAATCAACAACTTGCTACTGCTTTGAACAAGTTGGTAACCATTAAATACGCCTTGGTCCTGGTCTGTATTGAGAGCGGTGTGAGCTCCTCATCCTCTTTCTTCAGGAGAGGAAGAGGTGATGACAGTCTCTTCTGTGTGTCCCTGCACATCCATTTCCAGTGTGTCCTCTCCCTTCTGGTGTAGTGGGAATGTGGGAGAGCTGTGCACTGGCCACAGTGTCATCTGCCCAGTCTGTGCTTGCATTTATTATTCACGTGGATGTGATTGGGATGGGAGGAACAGGCCTTCACTCCACTCCAAAACTAAATGAAGTCTGCTCTTTGCATCTCGAGATTTTTCTTTTTCAGCTGGATGATCTTTTAGCTGTAGCAACCCCTTGCAATTCCCCCAGACATTTAAAACTGACTCTGTGATTTGCACGTGGAGAAAATGTGAACTTGGATGACCAAAGGCTTGTCCTGGTCAGTACAAATCCCTGTACAGCAGGACTGACTTGGAGTTGAACAATCTCCCACATGCGCAGGAGACTCTGTTTGGGGGGATAAGATTGAGGGGCCAGGCCCTAAAAGCTGGGTTTTTGTGTCTGTCAGTGCTTCATGGTCTATGTGACTTGGAAACTGGAAGCCAGGTTTTGTTATTCTCCACCACAATGCTCTTAAATTCTCCTGCTGTGTTCCCCGTTGCAGAGTCATGAGTTGGGATGTGGCAGCAGGAAGGAACATTGTCTGGCTTTCATGATGTTGATTAAAACAGTCTCAACATACTGTGATGAAGGAGTATTGAAACAAGCTGTGAAACCTACGAAATAATTTGATTCACCTTTTATAATGCAAGTTAAACCATAGTTCAGTTAATTTTAAAGCCAGGCCCAAACCATTTTGTTTTTAAATCCATCTTTTGCAATTCATTATAGGCAAAGGCCTTAGTTAGTTGTCTGGCTGTCTGATCTGTGAGGTCTGGAAGTGACAGCTTTACACTCTGTATGAACTATGGCTATGAGTTAAAGAGCATCTTATAACTGTTCTGTAGGTGCCCAGTTATTTGCCTTGGAAAATGAGAAAAAGGTTTCAAATGCCTGATGTTCAGTTTGAAACTCCTATGCATTTCACGTTTTAAAATGTCCTATACTTCTGTTATTTTAAAACAATAAAACAGTTAGAAGTGTAATGTTGTTTACTAAAATCATATAAACCGAGTCATCCTCGGTCTAATGAAGGTTTGTATCAGTGTTTTTATAAACAACCCGGGTTTTAGGGCTCATCTGCTGTGCCAGCATTCAGCATTGCTTATGTTCAGTGACAAAGGCAGTGAATGGGAGCGAGAGCTTTAATTCAGGTGTCCAAGTACAGGACCTGGCTTAGCAGCCAGCTCTTGGCTCTTCCTCAGGCCTTTCATCTTGTTTTCTGCTCATTTTTAGAACTTTGCACAAATCCAGCAGTTACACTAGCAATGCTGAATTAGCAAAAGGTATCCTGCCAAGAATGAAGGGTCTTACAAAATTCAGGGAAAAGCAGAAAATAACTTTAAAAGTAGGGGGTTGTTTTCTCAGTGGAAATAAATTTGCTTCAGCAACTGGGGGCTCCTTTTAGTATGTTCCATTTACAGTTTCACTGATTCAGAGGATTTCTTTTGCGATCCAGTCCTTTCTGGCCCCTGTCCACACATAGATTCTATTATTTTCTCCAAACAGTTCAAGTTCTGACGTAAGCTTTCAGAATTATTTAATATGCAAGTCACAGGTTGCATGGATTCTTTCTAATGTTTACTGGGAGCCCAGTTGGTTCTTCCTGACCAACTCTGGTACTAAAGAGCAGCAAAACCAAGGAATTCTTTTACATGTGCAAGATGCTCTTTTCTATCTCTGAATGCTGATCACATCCAGCTCCTTAAGCCTTTTTTGTTCTATTGCTGTAGTTGTAGTCAGTCACTCTGCTGTGATTTATCAACCAGGCTGTCACAGATGGCTTTGTACTGCTTAATTAAGGATAACTTCTCTCTGTGGGATTTGGTGTGCCTTCTTACCAGTATTTCAAAACCAAACAGTGCAATCTTTTTATTCTTGTTTGGGAGAAGTTCTCCAAAATGCAGTGTTCTGCATTTCCTACCCCATCAGTCCCAAATCTTACATCCCTTTTTAAATATGTGAGAATGTGTGACTTGAAGCACAGGTCTGATGTAGAGATGTATTAAAGTAAACAAGCTCTGCTCCTGAATGATGTTCTTTGTTTCAGTCTGAAAGTCTGAACCTGCCCCCAGACTCTAATTTACAATTGAGAAGCTTTCTCCAGAATCCCTTTCAGGATAAAAATTCTTCAAATCAGGTGATTAAATTTAGGCTTAGAAGTGTATACTTGGGTAGTTGAGAAGCTTGGAAGTGACAGATTGCTCTGAAGTTGGTATTGAGCTACAGTTTATAGAAAACTTGAAATATTCTAGTGAGATGGAAGAGACAAGGTTTAATTAGCATTGTAATGTGTATAATTTTCACAGCTCGCTTTGTCTCTCCACCCCCCTTTCTGAAGCCAAATCAGGCAGTCTAGCTCTAGCTATATTTACTTCAGTCTTTTGCATTCTCTGCTTCACTGACTTTAAACAATGTCAGTTTGCAAGCAGTGAAGGGAAACCTCAGATATGGGAAGACTTATTATGGAATGCTGGAACACAGAGACTAGCTCTGCGGGATTACGTGGAGCTCTGAGCAGGGAAATGAAAGCCCCCAGATCTCTGAATTCTGTAACATCAGCAGTGGCTCTGCCAGAGCCCAAGGAAGTGTCCTTGCACGGCACCGAGCACCTCAGGCAAACACGGGAAGCTTTAGTTTGGCTTTCCCTGAGAGGAGTGTGGCACGGCCCAGCAGATGTGCTGTCCCTCAACCTGATTAACTCTGCCTAAAGATCTGTCCAGCAGGGAAGACAAAAACCAGCTGGAAATGCGAATACTTGCTTCCCAGAGGAAACTGCTGTGAAAAAACAAGGTGCACATGTACCTTACTGGTGATAAGTTAAAATACAGGATTTTTTTTTTTGCCCTCCCCCATCCCCTTTTTTTTTAAATGGGAATTCGTAGAATGAGAACTGGAACTTTGTGGGTAAGACAGACCCTAAGATACGACTACCTCCTGTTTTTCATTTCCACAGTGGTTGTGTTGTGCTTTTCCCTGACGTGGTGTAGTATGTAGTGCGTGATCCCAATGTGTGATTGGTTTGTCTCTTGCCCTGTAACACCAATTTTGAGAGGAGCAGCTGTGTTGTTTTTGGTAGTCAACCTCTGTTTATGTGGTACTTGGTTCTTCACAGTCACGAAATACTTGGAATCTCTACAGCCATGGAATGTAACCCACCTTCTCATCATCTTGTTGGCGTATGTATCATGAAGTAACATTCTTGCTTGTCTTTAGGGAGGCCAGGCAATTAATGTATCTCTTCTGTGTCAAGCTTTTTAACAAAGAATTTACCCAAAATTTCACTTGGTAGAAGAAGAAACTCTTTGCTTGTAAAAAAAAAAACCTGTTTGATTGAAAGGAGAGATGAATTATTTGAAAACTTGTGGATCTCCCTGCATTCTACTGGGTATGTTTATCTGTGGGTAGCTTAAGGGTTTGAAAATATCAAGAAGACTAAAGGAAAAATGAATAGCATATAGTTGAGGAAGGAAGAGATTCTTGCCTTGAGAATCAGGAATGAGCTCCAGAGGGAGCAGAGGTATCCCATGGATACTGCAGCTGATAGACATGGGATGCTTTTACTTTAGTGTTTGTAAAAAGTACTGTTTATAGACAAATGTTCAGGAATATTGTATGAAAAGTAAAGTTGAGCTCAATGGGCATGAGTGTGCTTCCTACCTTCCCCTGCTACAGTACATTTCCCCAGAACAATCTAGAAAACATTGATTAAAATACATTAATAGTTAATATTACGATGCTCACATTCTGTCAGATTTATCTTTCTCTTACATGTCTGAGCCAGCTTTGGGAACTGGTTCCTGCTCTCATGCCCTCCAGGTTACTGTTTGTAATTACCTTCCACTCTATTGGTATTTCATTAAACAGGAGACCTACAAGAATTGTGATAAAAGCCTTATGGCTATGCTGTGCAGTTTTGAAGTGCTTTCTTGCATTTGTATCTTGAAAATAGCAGGAGTTGTTGGAGATGGGAGCAGAGTCTGCTTACTGATACTTGCAAGGAGGGCTATTTTTTTTTACTGTATTACAACCAAAAGAAATAAAAACCCCCTAACAAACCAACAACACAAAGCTCCACATATTCCCAGTGCTCAGTAACAACTTATATTACATTAAAAACATTACTATTCACCATTAACTCAAAATTATAAAAGTGGTTACATTTTAACTAATCAAACATACTTAAAGGTATACATACAGCAATTTTTTTTTCATTTTCTATCTTGATATCCAGTTACTTTAACATGAGATAATATACTCTTTGGTTCAGTAAATGTGACATTGTACACCTGTTTGCAGAGATATTTAACTCCAAGTACAGATTTATAACTGCTTGTAAATGTAATCAGACCCAAAATAATACTTCACTCACTACCTTTGAATTGAAGTATAATAATCTCTAGTTTTAAGGAAATACAGGGTTTTGGTAAGACAAAAGTTGTGTTTCTATTTTTTTCAGTCATAAATGGAAGGGAGTACTGCAGTGCTGTGGTTTTTTTCTTGCTAGTGTTTTAGCTGGTAGACTAAACATGCTTTGACAGAGTGACATTGCATGAATATTTCAGGTTTATTACGAGTTTATGTGGTCTGTATATTTTTTTGTACAATGCAGTTTTCTGCTTCTTTGCTTGTGCTGTGTACTGTAAAATAGGAATTAAGGGCACATCAGGACTTTTTCTGTGCCTTGCTAGCTATGGGCTAGAGTTGGTAGTATTTTATCTAAGGCACCATGGCTTTCTTTGTACTTCCGTTGTTGATCTTGTAATTCCTGTTGTCCTTCCTGCCACCTTCTATAGGTTTTGTCTGTGACCTTGAGGTATCTTTTGGGATGCTGGTAGGTGTACCTGCCTGATGAGAAGGAAAATAAAAATTAAGATTTGTGGCTGGCTTTCCTGCCCCACTGTTCTCGCCTTCCCCCTAGAGCATTCCCTGGCCTCTTCCGCGGGTGTGCTGGGAGTCCTCACCCTGCCCAGTCTGGGGCCAGGCTGTAGCAGAGTGCAAACCAGCAGACTAGAAAAACACAGCAGAGTAGTCTTGGAGAATCCGTATCATCTGGGAGAGCAAGGGGACTTAAAAAGATGTGGAAATAAATCTGTCTCTTCCTGTTACATCTTTATAGGGTGGGTACTTTGCATTTTAATCCCTGGTTGCTGTATCTCAGGACGCAGTGGAAACACATGCAGCATCCAAGGAAATGGTAGCTGTCTCCTCTCTGTGTGCTGCTTGCCACAAGTCCCTGCTGCTTCTCTTGTGTGAGTGCTCATGTTAATGCAGTAAATCAATTTATTGAAAAATTAATCCTTTCTTAAGAAGAAAAGGAAAACAAGCTACCTTTGGGTACATTTAGTTCCTGGATGATGTAGTCATGTGAAAGCAGAAAAAGACTTGGAGGTATGTTAAAGAAATTTGGGTTCCATCATCTGATTCATGATTTCCCAAGATTTCCCTGCCTGCAATGCAGGTACATAAGAGAAGCTTCCTTTCTGCCCTTCCCAAACTTTGTCACCACTATGAGCTGTGTGATTCCTAACCAGCAGAACGAAGGGGGATACTTTGGATAATTTTACTTGGGCAGCCAATGAGTTGTTATTGTGGGGCTTTTTGTGGTGTGGGGGTTTTTTTGGTGGGTTTTTTTCCCCCATGTATTGTTTTTTGAGTTTTCTTTCAACCCTGAATCACAAATCTTATCATTATTCAGTAAATGTCAGTATGTATACGCGTGGATGGGCTAAGTAAATATTCTTTAATATAGACGAGTTTGCTGTACATAATTTGGAGACCTGCCAAACTCTACAAGTAAAATTAAAAAATCTAAAATTCTGGGGCTACAGAGTAGGATTGACACTTCTTCCTGATGTGTGAAGTAAGTGTGCGGTGTCCACAGAAATCAGAGTGGCCGGGGAATATTTACAGTGATTGGGCAGTAATTGACCTGCAAGCCAATGTTCCATTTTAGTGTTTCATATCCTTTCTGTGGAGCAAATTGTCTTGCTAAGGCTGAGTCTGAAAAGCAATGGCTGCAGCAGCCCAGGACGGGATTTGAAAGTAAGTGCAGATTATGATTCCAAACATGGGGCTATTATTCATTGTGCTTTCATATTTTGAACTCAATGGGGGAATGTCAAGCATCTATGAATATAAACGTGGAAAAGTTCTGTAACATCTGCTACTAATTTCTGCCAGATGAAAGTGGTAATCATGATGAATTTTTTTGTTGATGATGCTGATACATTGGCCTAAATAAATTCACTTGCAGACTGTGAATACCTAATTGAAAATACATGATTGTATCACCAAATTGTTGACTTAGTTCTCATTTAAATTTTAAATTTGTTTTCATTTGCTGGAGAGTTTATGGCTTGCTATTTTAGCGAAAAAATATTGCAATGAAATCAGGCATTTTTAATGTATTAAATGAAAAGAATGGTGGGAGACTACATATTTGTGCAGTCAGATTTTAGGATTGGGTTATGATGTTCAATTATTTTGAAGTGGTACAATGACCTTGTTAAAATAACCTTGTGTCTTTTCAAACAAACCATACTACACTGAGGCTTTGACCATGTCTGCTGTCAGCAGTGCAAACCCCTGCTACTATGGGTGGTGCTCTTCCATCTTTCTTTTTCCTGCACTGTTGTGGAGTGCTTATGGCATCTGAGGACAGTGACCAAGTGGCAGAAAGGCTTTTAAGTCGTTGAATGCTTGGTGGTGTTTTCTGTCAGGTAAAGGATTTCTCTGGAGAGACCACAGCGTGGACACAAAACATGTTTATTTTCTAGATTCCTGAGAGTGTAACACAATTCCTGTTTCATAAGGATGCCTGGGATAAGAGACTAAAACATTTAAGCTGTGTATGGAAAAAGTGTAGCTCATGTTCTGTCCTTGTTTTCTTAGATTATGGGTGATTTTTTATAAAGTGCTTTTGAGTTCTCCTGTTTGTGCTCTTGTGGTCCTAGTGGGACTCGGGTTTTGGAAGTTGATAGCGAGATGACCAAGACTTGGCTGGACCTTGGAATGATGCTGTATTCATAAAGGGTTTGTCTTGCCTCTCCTGTGCTCTCTGTTCTGGTATGTACATTTACCTACACAACAGCGTAGGGACTTTGAACTCGTGGGTACCTGAGATAGTTACAAAGTGCAGAACTCTCAGCAGGAGGGAACTGACTCGGGTACAGTTTCACTGATGCTGACTTTCAGAATTGGTTGCTGCTGCCATCTGATAAAACACAGAGAATATGATTTCAGAGCTGTAAATGTAAATTGGCTCCTGTTTTGATACCATATCTGGGGGTCGTGCTATAGATTACGTGGGATATTACCTTGTGATATTTGTATTACAGTAGTGTATCAGAACATGTGAATATTTTGCAGCAGATGTATGAATTTGCACAGGAACCTGATAAGTCTTGAATATTTTATGTAACAGAATATATTAAATAATACAGCAATATTGCCTCTTTCTACCAGTAATTGTAATATTAATAAGAGATACTTCCACATAGTCAGTGTTAATAAAAATGTACATTTTCAGAAGAAAAAATAGTTGTGCCGAAAGAACAAGTATGTGACATGAAGAAATAGAATTTTTATGAAGCAGGTTGTGCACGGCAAAGCTGGTGGGGCAGTTTGTTTCACTTGGAGAATTATTATGTGCTGAGAGAAGGTAGGCAAGAAAAGAGAGGGGCAAACAGGCCAGGACTTGGGTATAATATTTGGTGTAATGGCTCCCTCATGATATTTTTCAAATGGATGTTAAGCTGGACTCAGCATAAAACCTCTCATACGGAGCCTTCTGTATGTAGAACTGATGCAGTGTAAACCAAAGACAGGCCTTTCCCCCACCCCCTTTTAATACCCAAAATAATTGGTAGTTTGAGAGGGTTTTCTTGTTTATTTTGATAGAATAAAATGTCAATGCATTTTCACTTGTTTGAAATGTCATGCATTTTACTTTCCAATTTTCCCTGCTATCTAGGGGCACTTCCTTGGATGATCTCATATCTTTATTAAAATGTATGAAATAGTTGTTTACAACGAGGACTAAAAGTGTTTCATATTTCATCTAGTCTAGTTTGCAAATGTAAACAGGAACATTGAATCTTGCTTTTCTTTGTTTCCTATTTCACTGTTGTTGTAGCATCTCTTGAGATTCAAGTAAAATATCTTTATGAAAATACCTGTGAGTTCCCAGCTAGAGAAAAGCAGCTCAGCCAGGTTTGATCTGGATGGGAACAGCATAAAAGCAAAACGATTTAACAAAGATTCACTAAAGTGCTTAGTTCTGAGTGGCATCTAAACCTTTGTGTTATAACCTTTTCACAAATTCGTTAATGTAGCCAAGAGGTTTCAAAGTAGGATTGCATTTGAAATTAATTGTTGCTGTTGAGACACCTTAATTGCCAGACTTTTCGGGCATCAAATTCTTATTGCTAAGCAGCATTGTCAGCTACTCTGTAACTACCATAGGGATCGTGCTTCATCATGTTCTAGTTCTTCAGCGAAAATACCTGAGGTTTCTTCTGATGAGAACCAAGTGTAACCTGAACCTTGTCACTTCCAGGAGTGGAAACTGTAGCTAGAAATCTGAAGTTTAAGAGCCAAAAGAATGCTAGACCACAGATGATCACAGGTCTGTGGGTCAGGTGTTTTGAAATGATTTCTTGTATAATCAAGTGCTGTGCCAAGGTGCCGAGGAGAATGAGTGGTTCACAATGGTCAGTGTTGTAAGCAAAGTCTCTAGACAATACCCAATCATGGAAGTGAGTTCATTACTGCAAATCAACAAAGCTGAGGTGACTTTGCTGGGGAAAGTCAGCTTTGAAGACCTCACTACAGCATGTGAAGGATATTTGGAATTTTTTAAGACTTCTTTCCTAAAAGCCAAACGCTATGTCAGTGCATTTGTAAGGTTGCTCTTCTGAACTATTCAGATTTTGTGGGCTGGACTAGAATCTAACTGTAGCATTTTAAACAACCTTAGCTTTGCTCTGCTGGACTGTAGCAGCTTGTGACAGTCCGAGGCCTCCCTGGTGTGGAGAGGCTGATGTTGCTATAATAACTGAGTTCTTTGAACCTCATTCAGTATCATTAAATATGTTCACTCTTAGCTCTTCTGCGAAGGATTTTAGTCTTCCCTCCTTACGAGAACATGCCTTGCAGTGTCACCTAACTTGCTCTGTGTGGGAGGTTCTGTGTGTGGCTCTGGCAGGTGTGAAAGCCCAGCTCCTCCTGAGCTGTGCCTTGCCTTGCACAGAGCTGGGTCCTGCTGCTGGCTGTGACACCCTGAGTGCACTGGACTTTGAGCCCTTGCATTCAGTTCCACTTCAAAGCACTGTTGGGTTGTGCAGTTTGGTACTGTGGCACTTGTTTTGCACATGGCAGTCTGGGCATCATGGTGCTCAGGGATTTATCTTGGTATTAAAGTACACATCTCATCGCTAAGATGGCAACAGAAAGAAACAGAAACGTTTTACGGCTCTCTTCAGTATGATCACAGGATTTAAATCCTTGGATCACAATATCCCTAAATGAATCTTTTGAACTTTTCACAGATCCGTATCTGGTATTTCTGACACGGTAGCTTTTATGGAGGTGAAAACTGAAAAATGTCAGACAGAATTTAAGATATCTGAAGCTACAACTACATGACTTTCGTGTGGAGGTGTGAGAAATAAAGCAGGCATTATCACCCAGCTATAACTCTAGCCAAGAGCACATAAACTTTCTGATGTACAATGTGCATTAAAGTTTGCATTCTATGCTCTGCTTTTATCAGCTCTTTTTTTTTGCACGGTGGGAGGCTGCTGGTGGTTTGTTTCTCGCTCGTGTGATCTCTGCCAGCCCACAGAGCAGTGTCTGAGGTATGACATGGAAGCCCAAATGCTCTCAGCTGCTGTGGAGCCATCCCTGGTGCTGTGCAAGGCCTCTGAAGGGTCCCTGTAAATGTGCTCCCTTCAGCCTTCCTCACGGAGACGTGGAGAGGGAACGGTATCGCTGGCACTCACATGACAGAGGGGTCTGCTCAGGCTGCAAACAGCCACTGCAATTTAGACTTCATTGCTCTTGCACTCCGTACATCTTGGAGAGTATTTTGGGTGATTTGATGCCTCTTCTAGCTCTTGCCTGCAGGCCCTTTGCTGTCACTAACCCTAAGTTTGTGGAAATAGCATAGCGCTGAAAATAGTTGAAGCTTTATGAAAGCAAAAAGGCTTCCCTGTATTTCAGTATGGTGTAAAGGGAAGTCTTCTGTGTAATGCCAAGGATTTCAGAATTAGGTATAAACCAAAAGTTGTTTTACCAGGAGAGAAACATTGAAGACATCTGCAGGATGAGTTTCTGACAGAAGAACATGTAAGTTTTGTATTATTTTGACATTGAGAACTGAAGGCTATGCAACAGGGACCCATTTTTCATCAGTAAGAGTAAGCTTAATTTAAAATTGTGTTAATAAATGTCATAGTTTCAATCTTAAAGACTCCCTGTCAAAATGCATAGCAAAGTTAATTATAAGGAAATAACTGTACTACAAATTATAGTTTTTGTTATTAAATTTCTCAATCATTTTGGATTGCGTACAGGTAAGTGAGAACCAACCAGTTTATTATAAAAAATAGTTTACAAAGAAAAATACATCAAAGACTGACTTTGAGGACTTTCAAGTGGATATAAGGTAAAATGCCATAGAGGAACACATAGTCAGAGAGTGTATATATTGTGCTATAAGGTTGTCATCAGTTTTGTCTAAAGTTGTTTCTTCCTATCCTGTTTTTCCTTTAGTCATGTGCAAGAATGTTGTTTTTTTTTTAAATTGTCATGACAGTAAGAGTGAGACTCATTGCATTAATACCATTGTTTGAGCTATAAATACACAACAGATCATAGCAGGAGTCAGTGTAAAACTGAGCTTTAAGCAAGGTCTATGGTTTTATTGGTAATTTCTGGAGCAAATTTATTGCTGTATCTATAGCAGTAGGTTTTCTGAAGTAAAGGTCATAAAATATTGGGGGGGCAGCACGTTGTCCTGATGACTGAGATAAAACACCTGTCTTTTGGTAAAACTCAGAGGATCTTTGGACCTTCAGACACTGTGTGAATGGGGAAGTATTGAATTGCTTCTGGTAGTAAAATATAGTGATCTCCCTCGAGCGGGTCGACCAGAAGTTTTGAAAATTATAGTCCAGGGTCTCCATCTGAAAACTGATAACAGTTTAGAGTTTGTGTGGTTGAAGACTATAGTGGCATGGCTTTTAAATGCTTGTTCCTTTTTTGAAACAGAAACCTTGACCCTGGAATTGCTATTTGTAAATTTTTTTCTACTCCCAGCCTTAAAAGGTTTTTATTCTTATTTCAGAAACACAGTACTTTACATCTTTAATTGTAAAGTTCTTTGTAGATTGCTCTTTACTGACTTAGGAAAAATAACTTTACAACAACATTCTGAGGCAATCTTAAAGCCTAGGTCTGCAGTGGCAGGCGTAGAATGGTGCATGCAGCACCAGTAAGACATTTGCAGCTATGTTTTCGGTCCTTGTGATACTGTTGTATTGATTGTGTACAGCTACAAAGCAGTGAGAAGGGATCAAGGCACCGTGAAGTACTTTGTTTACTGGGCACTCATGGGATGCTCCCATTGCTCTCCCACTGCTCTCCTGTGCGTGTAATTTCCATTAGGTTATGTAAGCTGGCTTCACGCCATGCCAGCCTATTTAGGGAAACTCCATCCGTGCTGCTGTGCTGGAGGGGGCAGAAAAACAACCCTACGTGGCAGTTGGTCTGTTTATTCTTTTCTTGTTTGCTTGGAGTTGAGTGGTGTGTGACTAGACAGGGCCAGAGGTCTCAGGCCAGAGTTCCATGTGGTTTGCTTTGTTCTGTGTGGAACTTGACCTCCAAAGGGAAATCAACAGTCATGAAATGGAGAATTAT
Organism: Melanocharis versteri; assembly: GCA_013397845.1. Classification (NCBI taxonomy): domain Eukaryota; kingdom Metazoa; phylum Chordata; class Aves; order Passeriformes; family Melanocharitidae; genus Melanocharis; species Melanocharis versteri. The sequence continues at coordinate 439,045 of VZTG01008963.1, forward strand.
GGAAAACCTTTGCAAAGGAAAGCTTTCATCCTGACTCCTGTTGAACTGATGCTGCCTTGCAACCCAGAATGTTAGAAATGTAAATCATCTACCAGTGGAAAAGATTTAAAGTTATCTCCTGTTGCAGCTTGGGATGTTTCCCTCTTCCCTATGAAAGATCTGTTTTTTGGAACCTTACAAAAGTATCATAGCTTGAATGACCCAACTGAATTTTGGGCTGGATGTATGAGCACTTTGAGATGATGTGCTATGTCTAAATCGAAAGGATAATAAAGGGAAGCAAGGATGGTAAAATGTCATTCCTGATAGGAGTGATGTCTGGTGTTTCCCAATTTGTCCTAGTGAACAGTAAAAGAAAAAGAATATGTAGTAAAATATTTGAGATAAAATATAGTAGTGTTAAACTCTGAGTTTGAGAAGGCATTTAAATTAAAATTATAGAGCATAAAAAGTGTTCATTGACATCTGCCAATAAAGCAAATGAATTACTGAGTTCTCAGCCAGACGTAGGATATGCAAAGCTTTGGGAGGCAACAGCCTATGTGTTGGGCATCCACTGATTTCAGAAGCCTTTAGCATTCCAAAGCAACTGGCCTTGCTGTTTTCAGCTTTTCCACAAAAGCTTCATTTAACTGGCAGACTCCCGCAAGAGAACAGTGTTGCCAGGAAGAAATTGATGGCGTGCCCCAGTGTCATTGAGTGGAGCTACCTGGTGGTTTCTGGAGACACTACTGACACAATTCTTCAGTTCCCCTGCTGGCTCCTGGGCTCCAAACAGGACCTGATTAGTGCTGCCAAATGCTTTCTGCTGCTGCTCAGCAGATCTGTCAAAGGCAGCAGAAACACAAACCATTTTGTTAGTATATGCTGGATGCTTGCTTTCCCCAGAGACTCTGCACTGCATTTTGGGGAGATTTTTTTAGAGCTCGGAAGAATGGCATGAGCTTAGAAAACCTTTGGGATTTGTGCTGCAGAAGTTGGTATATTACCCTTCCTCTCTGCTGGTGGTGAGCAGGGCAGTGGATTCCCCGTGGCCCCTGTTTGAAAACAAAGATTCAGAGATAAGGAAAACAACTTCATTTAGTTTAACAGTTTCAGGTAACACAGGTGCATGCTCTTTCTACAGTGTAATAGGATAACTGAGTCAGTGCAACTGGAAAGATACTACTTGAATGTTAAGAATGTTAGAGTTTTGAATAAAGTAGTGCTGGATAGGAGGCATTCTTGAGCATGTAGTCAGATAGATGATATTATAGAAATTTATGAAGGATTAAACATTTGTTCCCAGAAAATGGGTCAGAGCAAAACCACAGCAGTGAATATACACAAGTGCTAATTCTCCCAGGAGGATTTTTGCCTCATTCCTAGTCTTTGGTTTATAAAAAGGTCTTTAAAACTTTCTTCACGTTGGTGAAAAATTGCATTGACCCCAAAATAGTTATTCATTTGTGTAGATTTATTCATGTGGTTGAGTCATTGCAGCCAGGGGATCTTAACTAGTTCTGGTTGCATTGAAATTTATAACGAACTTCAAAAGAATTATAGTGACTATTGATTTTTAGCCATTACATTTACAGAAAACTGCAACTGTGGGAATCACTACGCTTGCAAATTGGCAGGCAGAAATGTTTACTCAAATAAGTAAAAGGCATATAAAAGGGATGGTGATGACCTGTAGTTGCCTAAGGTAAAACATAAAGGAGTCCCAGGAGATATAATTACTAGGGGAGCTCTCGGTTTTGTCTTGTGATCTTCCTGATTTTCACTACTGTTTCATTAAATGTGATCAGTAGGGGAAGAGGTACAATGGGGCTCTCTGTTAATACGGGGATTTTTAAAGCAGGACTTACTCAGATCATGCTTAAAATCAGGTCTCCTTTCAATAGTAGTATAAATGTAATAAGCCATGCCTTATGTTATATACTCTGTTACACTCCTTCTTACAGTATTCAGCTGTCACGTGCTTCTAAAGATGGAAGATAACAAGGTGATATTTAAGTGTAAGTCTCAGGTAGCATTTGCTTGACAGGGGAGAATTGCTGCTCTTTGATTTACTCCCCTCCATTTTCATAGACCAAACAAATATTTTTGCTTGGCTTCTGAAAAATCTCCTATTTAATTCTATATGGCAGCAACACTGGGAGAAGTTCTGTTCACAGTGATATTTATAATTGTCAGTAATAGAGTATAGATATACTGCCAAATGGGTATGGATGTTGCTGGCATGGGATTTAACCATTTCAAATAAGTAGGGAAAAAAAAGTTCACTGAAGAACTTTCTTGTATATTTTTAGGCTGTTATTACTGGTAATATATGCTTTAGAGGGAAAAATCTTAAGGGTGAGAAATCTATTTTCAAAGATGCTGCAATTTTGTTACATAATTAGAGTTTCTTAAGAGATAGAGCACTTCATGAAAAACAAAACAAACAAACCAACTGAGAGAAACACTACCGCCCCCCCTAAACCCATGTAAAGAGATAGAGATAATATACTCCTGGAATACACAAGGTTGTTATATCCAGCTTCTTCATGTTGATTCGAGCCAAAGGTATCATGAAAGGAGTAAAAGCTGTATTTTGACTCTGTCCAGTAGTACTTACTCCAGTATTGGAAAGCTGACCAGGTGATTTAGACAAGTGTGAAGGCTTAGTCTTTTGAATATTCTTGTGTCTTGGCCCTGCTGTGTGCATGGGATGAGGTAAAAATCTCAAGTAGAATGTTTGATTACTTTAACTCCAGTGTTGAGTGTCCAGATTGCATTGTTATGCCCCAAGTCTTGTTGACAAAAAGGAAACACACCTTATATAAAAAATAATTTATTGCTAGCATAATAGAAACCTTCACAGTCTAATCAAAGAATCATTAATAGTCCACATCCATTTACTACAGGAAAAACAGAGGAAATCAATGCTGCATACAGAACTATATCCCAGTAATAAATAACACAGGTAAAACTGTTACTTACACACAGCACTAACTAGTTTCAATCCCTTTTCCTTGTGTTATGCTCACCATACCTTGCTCCTCTGAATACTAAAATAAAGAGCTCCAGTCAGGTATTTGAGGGTAGGGATGATGTACCCCTTTCCCCTGGAGTATATTAGGTTGATGGTTTCTTTTTCTTCTTTCTCTTTTTGCTTTTTGTCCCTTTTAATTTATGTGGTAGGAAAATTACATATGGGGTACAAAGTAAGAGTTTTTAAAGCAGATCCCTTCATCTGTCAGCTTTTCTGCCTGCTGGATTTGTTACCTCTTGTTCAAACAAATATGCTTTATTTTCTCCTGGGGAAGTCCGAGACTGTGTTGTGTTGGGATCTTTTTCAATGATATTTTTGCTTGGAATGGGCTCCCTTTCTGCGTTAGGGGCAAACTTCAGTGATAAATAGATCAGAAGTCTCCAGGAGCAAAGAGATCTGTGTGCTGTAACTTTCCTTGATACCTATTCAAGAAGACTTAGGAAGAAAGCTTATGATGAGATTGTATTTTAATTTTTCTAGTGACAGTTCCTTTTCTTGTGGAACACTTCCTTTTGTTGTTTGAAAGAGTATCAGCAGAGTTGTGAGCTTTGGGTGCCACCTCTTTGTGGTGTCTGGAGAGTCTCTGGATCTTGAAGCACTGGCTGGGCTCAGGTGTCAAGCTGTCTGCTGCTGTTAGAATGGGAATCTCCTGCAACTCTAAGGAGAAAAAAGTCTGTCAGGGAGGGCAAGAGAAAACATGTTTTAATTATTAAAATAGCATCAGCAGAGGAAAAACCTGGAGAAGAGAATTGCTGTGAAGCAGCAAACCCCTTTCTTTGATGTACTGTACCATGTCTTGTTTAGAAGCTGTATTTCCTCAGGCATGCTGAGCCTTCAGAGCTGAAGCAAAATGAAGCTGCCCTTCCTGCGAAGAAAGGGGCCGTAAAGTGCGGGTTTTCCTGGTCTCCGTGTGTGCGCGTGAGGTGCGGCACTGAGGGCGCTTTAACCGCGTGGCACGTGCTGCCCAGGACGGGCCATGGCTGCGCCCTGAGGGCGGGGGCGTGAGGCTTCTGGAAGGTTCTGGGGGCGGCGCCTCTGGGGCGTGAGGGCAGCGCCTCTGGGGCGTGAGGGCGGCGCCTCTGGGGCGTGAGGGCGGCACCTCCCTGGGCGTGAGGGCGGCGCCTCTGGGGCGTGAGGGCGGTGCCTCCCTTGTGTGAGGGCGGGCGCCTCCGGGGCGTGAGGGCGGCGCCTCTCCGGGCGTGAGGGCGGCGCCTCTGGGGCGTGAGGGCCGTGCCTCCCCGGGCGTGAGGGCGGCACCTCTGGGGCGTGAGGGCGGTGCCTCTGGGGCGTGAGGGCGGCGCCTCTCTGGTGTGAGGGCGGCGTGCAGGGGCCGCTCAGGGTGGGCTCTCTGTCCGGAGGGAGGCCTGGGCGTGCCTCAAGGCACCTGGCTCTCTGGCCTCAGGGAGGGATTTACCTCTCATCTTTGGTCGTTTGTGGGCCTGGGCGCTTTCCGCCACGATGTCGGCCTGCCTCGCGTGCTGAGGCGAGCGCTGCTGGAATGGGGGCAGGGTGCTGTCCAGAAAGCTCTTTGGGAAGGCATTGCAGCATGGCCGAAACAGAGGGGTGAGAGGAAGGGCGGCACCATCGTGTGCCGAGGCAGCGAAGAGAGCAGCGCTTTTGGCAGGAACGCCCGGGAGCAGGAAAGGTTGTGGCAGAAAAAAGGAGAGTCTGGGCAGTGAGGGAGGAGGTGGGAACCGTGCTGCAAGGGTTGGTGTGGGGAAATGGGCGTCTGAGGGGGAGGCTGCTTCCTGAGCTCCCCGTGGGCTCAAATGGGCCTCTCTTGTCAGCAAAAGTGGTTAAAATTTAAATTCCTGTTTTCTTTGCCAAACAAGATGGATGCCTCATGGGAAACATGGGGTGGGTGGTTTACGAGTGGCCACACATCATGCGACAGAAGACATTTCTTCTCAAGTTGAACAAAGTTTAGCTGTTCTCAGCGTCCGTGTAATAAGCAGTTTTTCCCTAAGAATACACATTAACGTGTGGTGGAAACTGTGTCTGAATCCAGTAATGTGAAGCATAGAGATGCATTACAGACTGTGCTTAAAATTAACAGAAAAAAAGAAAAGCAGATGAACTTGGATAAGGAAGAGCTGAAATCGCTCGGGACTCCATGGCTGTATAGTACACTGCTGAAACGTTTTCCACCGTTGCTGTAGCAGGATCACTGCTGGTTAATAATCCTGGCATGAGGTATTTTTAGCTGCATTTTTATTGACTTAAATAACTTGAAGTTAATCAGATTAATTTGTTTCTTTTAACTGCAAGTTGTCTTTCAGGTTTAATGTATTTTTACATATCTAACATATGTAATAGTATAATAAACCAACTCTAATCTGTATATAAATTAGTTGATGAAGAAAAACTGTATACAGAATATCTAATTAAGTATAACAGCATTCATATTTTTAACTCTGTGCTTTAACTGCAGAAGTGGCTGCCAACTCTTCCTCTACAACATAAGATGTAGCAATATTTGGCGGGGGGGAAGATTGCTGTACCAGAAATCATCAAGTCTGTCTTCGTGGTTAATTAAGTTCCAGCAAATGTAAACCAACAGCAATGACTGTAATACAGATGGGGAACTACATATGCTTTACTGCCTTTTAGTTATGCTGCGGTATCAATCACATTGGCAAAGGTCACCAAGTGTTAATTCATTTGTAGTGCTCCAGGCTCATTCTAACAGGAATGGAAATTCCTAATGAACAAGGCCAAAATATAGCTCAGATTTTAGAGGGAATGCAGTTCCAAAGTCAGTCATTCTTGAAATGACCTGATAATCCATAAAGTTAATCTGCTTTTTTTTGTTTCTTGTTATACGTTCTCTTGCCAGTGCCTATGTCTGTATCTTGCCTTTACATGTGCACAGTGTTTTGAACGTACTGTGTCTTTGCAAAACTTCATTTATTAATATCAGAAGTGATGGCTGGGTGTCATAAACCATTGCCTCAGTTGGAAGAGGTTGAAGTGGTTGCACCACTTATTCACTTATTGGAAGTGTACAAGAAAAACAGCAGGGTGCCAGTGAGGTTTAGAGCTGTAGGAAGATTTTAAGAGATTGCAATTTTCTCTCAACTGACTAGGCTCGGAAGAGTGGGTTTATCACCAGAAACATGGTATCTTTGTTTAGAGTAATTTTATATGTATCTATTAAATAGTTCCCTCAACACCGTTAAATGTAGTTTTGATTTGGTGATCTTTATGATCTAAAAATGCTAGAAGTGATGAATGGAGCAGAATTGACTCTAGCCAATAGATGCAGCGATTCACTTAGGCATTATCTGATTGTAAGGGCTGTAAATATCAGCAGCAAAAAGCATTTAACAGATTGGGGTGAACTAAGTGTGCATTGTGGTATTGAAGGGACTGTATGCCATAAATGTCAGATGGTGAAGAGTTGTTGCAGTTTTCTGACAATTTCCACAGTGTTCTGTGCATTTGGCTTTCCGAAGCCTAGTTGCAAATGGGCGCGTGCGGAGATCCCAGCGGCAGAGCTGCTGGGGGGACTGCAGTGCTGCTGTCCTGGTGTGCTCCCCTCGCTGCTGGCTAGCAAGGAGCAGTTCTTCAGAGGTGGTCTCCTGCTAAGTAATTCTGAGTCTTGTTCCCCTCTGCGCCCTAACACGCACCGCTTTCTGCGGCTGTAGATCTGTTTCGGCAGTTACTTACTGCAAGTGTATTTTAAGTGTTTTTCTTCATGCGAGGTGTCGGTGCATTGGAGCCATCCCTCAAAACCATGTAACAGCTACTAGACTAACTCACAGTTCAAAATTTGAAACTAGGTAGGTAATTGTGGGTTATTAAAATAGATATGGGAGACAGTGACTGAGTCTTAACAAAGATAGTTTGAAACTTCAGCAATTAGAATCTAATACTGTCTCCTTGCATTGCTAAGGTTGTCTTTTGTCACGGAACTGACATGCTGGTAGCATAAGTTTATAGCAGACAAGAAAGGCAGAAGTCTGCTCAGTGGAGTGGAAGCAAAAACATCTTGTCAACTTTAAAACAATTACTGGAGTTTTTCTCTATTTTTCTCAAACTTTTTGATTCCAGTAACTGAGGATTTTACACTGAACAGTTGTGTGCAATTACACCATGGCACTATCCAATTAACCACCCAAGGTAGCACAGCTCAAAGAGAGAGCTAAATGATGTGTCTCAGCAGTGGTCTGTGTTTGTTAACCAGGGGGCTGGAGCAATGTTCCTTTGGAGTGCTGAATCCATTTTGTGGTGCCTGCATGCTGTTTGAAGAAGTACAAATTTCCTTGGTGTCCGCGTGTTCATTCTAATGATGTCTATGTTTGTGCCTAATTACTTCAGACTAGAGAGTTTTTCCGTGGTGTCTTTGTTCCTTCCTTCTGCCTGGTGCATGTACAGGAAAGATGTGGACGATGTGATCTCAGTGCCTTTCTCCTGCCCATCTGAAACAGAGAACTCTGCTTCTGAAGTTCTCTTCCAGCAGAACGTCAAATGGTTTGTGTCCTTGACCCTCCCCACTCCTTTCCTGATTCTTTTTGCCAGCACAAAGTCAACTTTTTTTGCTCTCGCAAGATTAGTAAACCAAGGATAGATTATAGTGTTGTACACAATCGCACCAGTTTCAAGTCTTCAGGATCACCCTCTGAGAGTTCTGCCAGAGGAACTCCAAGCTCATTCTCTCACTTTGGATCTGTAACATGAAGTAATAAGGCACCTTCCCTCACACCCTGCCCTTGCCCCCACAGAAAACAGCCAGCCAACCAAAAAGCCAGCCAAATGAACAACCTCCCCACCCACACAACTCAATAACCTAAACTAAATTCAAATCAGAATTGAATATGATTCGATGTAATGTGAACACTGTCTTTATTGACACGAAATTCAACTTAGGGTAGTAAATAAATAAATTTCCTCGTGCTATGTCACTGAGAATTGGGAGGTTCTGTGGAAAGACTCATGTAAAGTAAGGCAGAAGGCTTGGAGACCTTTTGTATGTGTTCCCACCAGCTCCTCCTTTTGCCCTGGGGGTGAAATGGAATAGCCCCATCTTGCAGCATTTGTTGCCAAGATACGCTACTTCCATACAGATATAGATGACATTTTTTTCTGGAAGGAGCTTTTCCTTGTGCTCTTGGAGCTGTTCAGTTAATCCCATTTCTGTCGCCTTCTGCATCACTTGTTTGGTTTTTCTTTTCATTTTTAACTGAGCCATCTATGCAGAACACAGATGATTTGATTAGCTTGGATGAGAATGAAAGAAATCAGTAGAAAGCTTCACGTTTACTTCCGTCAGCTTTAGGTTGTAACCACCAACGTTTCTAGTATGAGTTTAGAAAAGCAGGCGTTCCCTCTTGCCTAATTTTACTGGCCCCCTAGGAGGTTTGGCTGTTATAAGAGTTGTGTAAAAGTCAGATCTGGATGTTCTGTTTGCATAACTACACTTTAATGAGTTTCAGAAAGCAGTCATTGACCTTACAGCTTGATGTGCAGTAGAAATATTTTTATTATAAAATAAGGCATCTTATGATGACAAATACCGTAAGTAATTTTTTTTGCTTTATTTTGACCTGTGACAGATGTAGTCTAAAACCCAATAACTGATGTGATGCATGTCACTGAAGGTACCCAGTAGGGAAAGAAGGCACTGAATAAAATGACATGGTTAAGTTATTAAAACTCAGATATCCACCAAGTGCATGTCTTGTGAGTGTCATAATCAGTTTATCTTTAATTAGTTTGGAAAGACTGTAGGAGCCGTAATGCCGAGTCAAGCAGTCAGACTTCATAGAAGTTATAACTGGTAAAATATTCCCGTTTTCTTACGATGCTGATCATGTTTCCTTGCAAAAGCAAAATAAGCTAGATTTTAAGCTCACTTCACTGCGCAAGTAGAACACTTACTTACCGACATAATTAAGTTTCCTGAGATGACAAACTTTTGTAACTGCTTTTGGAAGTGAGTCACTGTCAGCTTTCCAAAATGATGGGTCTCTTGACAGTGTTCTTGGATAGCTGGCCAGTCTCTTCTCAAAAGAAGGCAAAGCACGAATCACTATGCTATTACCTCTTTTTAATGAGCTCATTAACCAAGCACTTTGTGTAGTGAAATACCCCTTCCCAAACTGCATCTGTCCATACTGGCTGTGATCTTCTCTGTGTGTGCAAGCAATATTGCACTATTGTTCCTTTTTAACACTTTATACTGAAGTGCTGCCTTTTGCTTCACAAACTAAATCTGCTGTAGGGAAAGGAAAAACATACAGAGTTCTAGCCAAGTGTTCAGGGTGCTAAACCTCTTGCAAAACTGTTCCAGGGACTCAACAGCCCATCCTCATTGCTAAGTCTTTCTTGCATCACAGTGTATTGTGTTCAGTTATGTACTGACCAGTACTAAATTCTGATTTTGCCCAGCAATTAAGCTTCATGTTGCTACCAGTTTTTAACTCCGATGTTGGCGTAATTTCTAAAACTTTTGAGTCTTCCTTTTAGAACCACTTCCTGCTGTATCTAATTTTACCCTCTTCATCACATTCAGATCAGCAGCATCTTCATTAATAAAATTATTTCAGAGGTGCTTCCTATTGGATCCTGTGGAAGGTCTTAACAATCAGTCTGGAGAGATGGGGCACATTGCCAGCATCAAAGCACACAGTCAAGTAAATACTGATTTTTCGAGTGTGCAGTGTACTGTGCATAAAAATGGATCACTTTTGGTTGTCAGTTGGATTAGACTAAGACCAGACTACCCAGTTTTCTTTGCCTTTTACTGAGTTTTCTTCAGACATGTCATGGTAAATTGTTAGAGAAGAGCACAGGTTCATTGCAGCAGAAATGTAACACCTTCTGGTTATATTGGGAGCATGGTGCAGTCTGTGGGGCTGAAGGGACAAATTAGGAGATCTCTCCTTCCTCCTCTAAGCATTCCTGAGGCACCTTGTTTTATGTACTTCTTCTCTCTAAATATATAGATATTTTAGTTTCATGTAACAATAGAAATTCCCCTTTCGCTTGGAGTGCTTTTTCTGTTAGACATTTGCCTGAGTGCGTTCTACCCAGACTTCTGTCACTTAGCTCATTTTTAACCAAAACACGCTCTTAACAATCCGAGTGGGCTGCCTTGGAGAGACCACTTAGAACAGAGAGAATTGATTTTTCACTTTTAACCAAAAAGGTTACTGTAACCTTTTTGAGGCAGTGGACTCAATATGTCAACAGACTTCTCTTAGGCTTAGCTTTTTTTTTAGTTTCCAGAACTGAAGAACCTTTCTTATGCAGAGGTATGCAAGAAGGAGATGCTAGGATGGAAATTACAGAAGTTGCTAACTAATCTTTCAGTTTAGGATTTTTTAAATGGTCTTACCTCTTCTTTAATTGCTGGGAGTTGTTTTTTTAATGACATTACTAAGTATAAACTGTTTTTATAAGAAATATCTCCTATTTAATAGAGTAAGGTGCTGCTCAATCTGAAAGTATTTTCTTAATCTTTCAGATGAGATTTATGATGAATTTATTGTATCTAAGCCAGGTGCCCATAGCTTCTATTGACCTTGTCAATTCCAGACTGATTTCTAATTGATTTAAAATCGTGTATTACAACATAGGTAGTCTTTGATAACAGATTAAAAAAAAAGAACAATTTAAAATACACAAAGAGCATAACAAGTCTAAATGGGTTCTACAGCCAGTGAAGACATCTTTGTAGGAATACATCAGTATCTACTTACAGTATTCTGCTGAGATTATTCATGTATTGAAATTATACTTTAAAAATAATTATATCTTTATCTGGAAAGCACTAGGGGCTGGGGAGAAGAACACTTCTATAAGCCTGAGGTTTTTATAGCTTTTGCAGTCTATTAGTTAGAAGATGCATTACTCATTTTTTCAGTAGTGGAAGATTAATTGCTTTCAGTTAATTGCTCATACTTCTGATTTTAAAGCGTATAGAACATTCACTTGAGAGTATTCCTTTAGATCTGTATGGAAAATACAAACTGTACAGCTATACAGAAACTCCAGTGCGTGTACTGTGAGGCACAGCTACCACGCACGTTTGTTATTCGGGGTGGGGAGTTCCTCCAGAGTCTCTTCATTGTGTGATGCTGGGCTGTCAACCCCCCGTGTATACGGCTGGCATCTTGGAGAGTGCTGCAAGGTGAAAGGAGCTGAGAGGTGGCTTGCTTTTTTCTGCTAGAGCAGTTACTGGGAGCTGCAAAGCCCAGATCCTGCGTCTGTGTTGTGGTTGTCAGCATCATAAATCTGCTAATTAATAAGAAAATAGGAGTTAAATGTCATCTTAAAACACGTAGGATTTATTTTCAAAATATGAAGGAAGAAAAATGGCAGCCTCCTGCAGTGATGGTAGTTACTAAATTGAAGAGAACAAAAGAAGGACTTTACAAACGCAGATGATGTTTAGGGACAGATATAGTCACTCATCCCTTTTAATGTAAGATAGCACAGCTGCGTAATGCTTTTAAAGCTTTAAAATACATTGTAATATGAAATCTGATAAAAAAGGATTCTGAGAAGCAATTAGAGCTGGAGTAATTCCTGTTCGTGCTTTTGGAAGTTCAAAGACTAAGAACAAAAATTATGAAGAGTTAGCTACTTTGAAAGTAATTATGTTGAAATGTGAAGGCATTTCCACTGGTTTGCTTTTTCTTTCCCGAGACAGTTGTAGCATTTTTTTTTTCCTGGAACTTACTGTTTCTCCTTCATGCAGCTGCAGAATTCTGAAAGCCGTGATGTAGTAATAAGCACTGTGTTTAGAGAGCTCTGAGATTTGCAGCTCTTGGGAGAGTCTCCAGCAGCAGCTGAGTGCTACAGGCTTCGAGGGCCTGGCCCGTGTGGCTCTGCCCTGGGCTCTCAGGCCTTTCATCTAGGTTTGACATTTTAGATTTTCCAAGAAGGAAATTACCAGCACCAAATTACTGTATGGGAAAAAACTAAAGGTTTGGGTTTTTGGTTGTGGTTTGGTTTTGTTTTGTTGATTTGGTTTGGTTTTGATAAGCATAGACTAATAATTGAGAAATAGTTGAGTTACTACTTAGTGATCTGAGTGACCCATTTGTCTGGGATAGGTGGAAGTACAGCCCTGCCTGTTTCTGTGTAGTGACCTGAGCAGCTGCTCCATCCTGCACTGAGTGAAAGCTCCTTTGAATTTGTGGTAGTGCTCTGTGCAGTGCTCATATATGTATATATATATGCTCCTTGTGGGGCCCCTTCCCACTCAGGCATATGCAGAGTAACTACATGTGCAGAGAGAAGTAGGAAAGCAAAACCTGCTTGAGAATTCAGTCCTGCGGGGTGGTGACAGTTTTCCTCATGCCTTCGCCTCTGAAACCATTTGGAAAACATTATTTGGCCAATGTGCCTTTGATAGAATTTATCACCATGAGTGTTCTTGTCTGTCATGAACAAACCTAATAGTTTGTAAATTACAGTCTGGTAGAGAAGATTACTTCTGAAACATCTTTTCAAAGGAAAATTGTTCCATTAAAGGATCTTTTTCATATAAAGTAAACCTGCCTTCAAAAAATTATTCTTTTTATTCCCATATTTGAATAAAGTCAAAATATTTCAAGATGAGAATCAGCTCAGTGCATGACTTCACTGAAAGTAGTTTTCATTTCCTCCTGTCCTTTTGCTGCGTGAGTGGGGGTTTCTCACTTGATACTGGTGATGTGCTAGAAAGGGTCTTTCATGTGTGGTACTGTGGGGGCTGCGGGAAGCCCAATAAAGCAGGTCTTGCACAAAGACAAACCCATTGGCAGGGATGGAGGATGAAGTACCTATTTGACAGCAGTCTTTAGCAAGGTATTTTAGCTTTTTCAAATTTATTTATTTTTAAATTTTTAGTAAGAATTTCTTTTCCTAAATAATTTCCAGTGGAGTTGAAACCTAGCATTTAAAATCCAGGTCTGATAACTTGCTGTTGTTACCAGCACTTCAGTGCTTTTAAACTTGTTTTGGAGTGTAGAAAGTTGTCTTGGAAATCTGCTGTTTTGTGAAATGTTTTCACTGTCATATAAATCAAGAAACCAACATACAAAATCCTGTATAACAAAACACCCACCGGCTTTTAGAAAGTTCCTGAGGGTTCAAACAGTGTAAAGCACTGAGAGGACCTTGAGGACTTTCTTTCCTGGAGCTGATTGTAGTTGTTTAGTGCATGGATGGTTTGTGCTTATGAGCTTCCCAGAGAAACTCAGATTTCAATTTTCAATATTTTTCCTATTTCTGTCTGGGCCAAGGGCTGGGTAAGTTGTTTAAATGATTCCCTTCTTTCATATTTTACCTTTTAAATGCAAGGCCTGTGCTGTGTCAGGAAACTTCCCAATTTGCCTCTTCACTTTGCACTAACACCCGGCTGCTAATACCTGTCATGCATTCCTGGTGATCCAGGGGAGACTTTTCCACTTCAAATTAAATGGCTTCAAATGTCAGGAATAGAGCCACTAACTAGACTGGGCAGCACTAATAATATTTAGCATCATAAACCTCCGAGATTTTGCCTACTCTGCCAGAATGTTGTGACCTCTGTAAGGGGCTGCTGGTGGCTCTAGTTGGACTGATATTTGCTTGTAGCCCTACAATGTTCCCAGTCCGAGTGCCTGGGCGCTTCGGGGTTGACCAAAAGTTAAAGGGTGTTGTAAAGGGCACTGTGACATGGCTGTAACACTGCCAGGCTTGGTGCTCTGAGGGCTGGCAGGATGCTGCAGCAGGACATTCACCTCTGCAAGCTCCACTGAAGTCCTAGGGCTGCCTTTGGGTCCCGAGCCAGCCTGATGGCACCTTCCCCTACAGCGTCACTGGGCTGCTGATAATGACAGCAATCCCCTGGTGAAGTTGACAGAACCTCTTTTAAGATGCCGTGGGAAAGAACACAGAAGCTCTGTAGATTACGAGGTCTGCAGTCATCGTTGCAGTTTGCTGCATTGTTCTTCAGATATTTTAGAGGATTGCTTTGTGTGAAGCATCCGTTCCATCACTAATTTTCTTATATATCTTTACATTATATATGGAATGGATTGATGGATGGCTCAGTGACACATCGAGAGTTTGATGGGAGTCTGGTCAAGAGTGGTATTGCCAGTTGAGCCTGAATTTAGCACAGGAATGAGGAATTGTACTTGACAGAGTGATTAATTACATCCGATAAGAATCAATAATGCGTTGCCAGTTTCTCTATACATCCTCTTTGAAATGATGGATCTACAGTATCCACAGTGATTTTCAGTGGTCATTAGCTTATGTGTAGAAATGGAAAAGGGTACACGTATGTGAATGCCGTGTGAAAAACTTCCTGAAGCAGTTGATTGTATAATTAACAATTACTTAATCATGCTGGTGAATGTTAATTGCATCATTTGCTGCAAAGTAAAGGACTGTGTTCCCAAAAGACATTCATTAAGTTTAAGCTTAGAATAGCTAGAAATTAACAGCAGTAGTCATCTGTGTTCTTGCCTTTTTTTTTTTGAAAGTGCTGTGTTTATTGAAAAATATAATCAAATTTTTTAACTGACAGATAACTGATTAAAACAGAGGAAGGTATATGTAATGATAACTAGTTTCAGATCTTGGCATCTATAAGACACAATTACTGTTACATCAAATGTAGTAGTTTCTCTTATTTGGTGGGATTCTGGGGGGAGGAAAAATTCCAGTGATCATGATAGAATTTAAGGTGGATGTTTCAGTATTTCAAGATTCTAGAAAAAGAAGTTAATGAATAATTTTAAGTATCGGGCTTTGCATTTAAAAAACCCACAAACCACAAAAGGACATTTGCATCATCAGGTCATGACTTGCTTTGTGAATGATGAATGCTCAGAAAGAAATTTTCTCTGGATATTTTTTAACTAGGTCTCTAATTTTGGTCCTGCTGCTGTAACATTGTTTGTGTGTCTTATTTTAGCCCTGTATTCCCTAAAGTCCAAATGGAGCGTGCTGGAGAGATGTAATGTCTCAGAGATGGGGTTCACGTTTATTTGTGCACTCATGAGCAGAACACAATATGGCAGGGACCATATGAAAAGTAAGCTTGTTTTTTAAAATTCTGCATCCAAACTGGCAAAAAAATGCCTGATGAGTTTCTTTGGCTCTGCCTGAACTCTTCCACCTCTCTGTGTGAAGCATCATCAGCATGCTAGAGATTAGTTGTTCTGGAAAGAGAGATTGTTCTGAGAAGAGTGAAATTGCTGTAGAGAGCTTTTAAGCATTGGTAGACTGGCAGTATTGTGTTTCTCCTACACCATTGTAACAAGAAAACCTTTTTGGCTTTTAAATAGGAAGTTGATTCAAGTCTCCAATCACGCTTCCTTACATTGGAATCTGGAGGAGATGGTCTAAATTGGTGGAACAGCTTGTGCCAAGTGAAAGATGTGATCTCACTCCTTCCCCACTTGTGCCTGAGTGTGGCCCTCTGACCCTCAGGGAGCTGCTGCAGCTCTCTGAGCTGCACGGGAGTGACACAGGCGGGAAAGGTGAGCAGTTTGCTGCCGTGTCACTGGGTTGGAGCAGTTGGCACGGCTGTGGCATGGGGGCATGGCAGGGGACAGTGCTGCAGAGCCAGGCACCGAGCCAGCTGGAGAGAGACAGCCAGTGCAGGCAGGCACGCGGTGTGCAGCGATCTCCCGTGCCTCCAAAGCCTGAGCACCAGCATTGCTGGCTCTGGGGTTAGAACTTACCAGGAACGGAACAAAAGACAGCTTTTTGTTACAGAGGACATTGCTAAGCAACTGGTAGCACAGTAGCAGTTTGAAATACTTACGTGACATAAGGTTTATTTTTTGCGTCAGAGTTTTGTATTTTTGAGCCAGCCTCTTCTACCCCCAGATCTGTGTTGTTTGTTCTGAATTCTGTAGCTGAAGCTGCCTGCCTGTCAGGTCTGTTCGGAAGGTTTTCTGCAAAAGCCTTGTGTGATGTAAGATACTTCCTGTTCTTTCTAAGTCCATAGGGCTGCTATATATATATATATTCTGGCAGTGGTGGTTCTCATGAGCAGATTAATGCTGTTTTGGGAGATGCAATGTCCATACTAATAAAGCTAGTTTGAAGGTAGAGATTGTAACTCTGGCTTCACAAGGCTGCTTCTCCTATTGTTTCTATCATTTTTTGTGATCTAAATGAGTGGTATGTGGACTGAATGAGACGGCTGATTCCCACCTGTTGACAGACCTCATCTCCTGATACAAACCATCACACAGCTGGCCATATGTTCTTAGAGTGTAATATTCGGAATTTGTGGAGATCCTTCGAAATGTTTAAACAGAGACATAATATGAAGGGCATTAGAGAGTGACAGTATGGTTTCTGAAATTTGCGCTTTAAAATTCATCTGCATGTTTACTGCTTAATGTTCTTACTGCCTATCAGAGAATGGATATGTGGCTACTGAATGAAGGGCCAGATTTGTTTTCAATTCCTTGACTTCAGTGAAGTTGCTCCTGATCTAGACTGGTGTATCTTCAGTGCAAATCAGGTGGTTATTCTACTCCTGGAGTCAGATGTAGACTACTTCTGATGTAGCATTTCCGATTCCTACACAGGAAAGAATTCTGTCTAAATATAGACATTTTAGAAGAGTTACTGGATATTTGTTTCTCACAATGGTGATTCATACATGTGTTACATAATTTTGGGGTTTTTTTCTTTCTTTTCATTTAGTAGTGCAGTAATTTAAATGCCAGCATTGCCAAAACACCTAAAATATTTCTTATTTTTTACTTTTTTGACAAAGATTTTTCTCTAGAGTTTTTAATTGTTTGTGTATTTTAGACTTTTTTCAGTATTATTTGTTCTTGGTATTAGCTTCCCTTTTTACTACCTAAAGGATATACTTTAACCCTCACACTGCAGAATTTCTACTGTTATGGACAACTGGTTCTTTATAGTACTATGTTTATATAGTTCCCTAATTCCTAATCATGTTGGCTTAATTCTAGAGGACAGAATAATACTAAACATGCATTTCCCTCCCTCGCCCTCCCTTTTATGTTTTTAATCCTCTATGGCTTTTAAAATGTGGACATCTCTGAGATGCAGGAAAAAATGTGTAGGCAGGTGGATGGTTGAATGACCTCACAGACTTGCAGAAGTCACTGTGCAAACTGTGTGAACTCCCTGGTGCTGGCAGTCTTGTGAGCCTCCATCAGCTGTACTTTAATTGCCAGGCAAGAAATACAAGGGAAAGAGGGATCTTGCTTAGGTTTGTATGAAGGTTGTCTAATATTGTTGACACCTTGAATATAGGTGTCAACAATATTAGATTTTAGGGCTCTCATTTTCAAAAGGTTCCTCACAAAGTTCTCATGTTATTTCAGAAAAACAGCTTGTGGAAGGTAAGAATTCCACAGCCAATCTATCTAAATAGGCATGGATTGAAGGGACTGCTAAAATAAGACAATACAAAACTGGTGTATTGCACTTCCTTTGGTCTGTTCTTAACTTTCAGAGAGATTCAGCAAAATCTCCAGAAAGAAATGAATGAGAAAAATAATTGTGCTAAAAGGTGGAAGTTGAACATGCTGAAAAAAAAAAGAAAGTGAATTAATTGGGCTATTACTGTATCAAAAAGAAAAATTCCAGGCAAAGGGAAGCAGAAACTAATTTGGTTTTGGTGCAAGTGTCATGAGTGTCCAAAGGAAAACTGTGGAACAGGAAATAAGTTCTGTACGTGGAGAGAAATATGATGTAGTGGGGATAAATGAAGCGTGGCTAAATAAAGAAGCAAAGTTAAGGTGTTGAAACTTCACCAAGGTGAAATATGGAGATAGTAAGAATTTGGAGAATAGATTGCAAAATAACATCTGGCCTGGGTCTCGTACGGCTGCTGAGCTGCAGAGTGACTGCAGGTACTTTGTGGCTTCTGTGATGTGTCTTCAGCAGCACGGGAGGGCAATGTGCTAAACTGAACTGAAACTTTAATTATGTTATAGGAGTGGCAGGAGGTCAATAATATTTGTAATATGAGCGTTTGTAACAAATCAATTGTATAATGGAAGCAATTATAACATCATTAGAAGTCTGATAACCCAATAACTTTGTGATAATTACTTCTCAGTTACAGGAAATAATTTACCACAGGAGATGCTGAAATACTAGATATGAACACTAATAGCTGTAGTCACATCTGAGACATATGTGCCGTTTAATAGCAGGTTTGAATCCCATCATTCATTTGAACATAGTAGATTTTTGACATGCAAGGCATGGATTTGGGAAGGTAGTTAACGCATATATATGGGTCTTTGGGTCCCTTAATAACTTGAGAAATATTAATTTATTGTGCCTTGGAATAGCAAGATGATGGGGGTTGTTCTGATTTTTGAGTTTGCTTTTTTTGTCAGATCAGCATGTGCCCTAGGGCGGAGAGGGTTATGAACGAGTGCTTGAGGGCAGAGGGTGAGAGTCTGCTTTTCTGAGAGCAGTTAGCAAGGGCACCGAGTTACAGCCAACATGAAATTGTACCACGTTTCAGTTCTGAAAAGTGACTTACAGCTGTAATTAACTTTTGAGATGCGCCCCTCACTTTTATTTATTTACCCTGTGTAGCCGAATAAACTGATTCCTGGCAGCTGCGCTTGTGAGGCAAATGCTGGGTCATGCTCTGAAAAGGACAGAATCATGGAATGGTTCGGTTTGGAAGGGCCCTGTAAGATCACCCAGTTCTGAGCCCCTGCCGTGGGCAGGGACACCTTGCACTATCCCAGCTTGCTCCAAGCCCCACCCAGCCTGGCCTTGGACACTTCCAGGGATGGGGCATCAACAGCTTCTCTGGGGAACCTGTGGCAGTGACTATAATATGATTTATTGTTTGTGAAACTGTCCTGTTTGAGTAAAGGACAATCATTACCTTTCAGAACAGTTTTTATTCCAGTCTTCTGATGATCAGAAGTAAAATTAATTTTTAGTTTTACAAGTTTATTACTTTCTTTCCTAGCAAGTGTTTTCTATTGTATCTATCATGGTACGATGGGAATTTATGGGGATAGGATGCTGGAAAAAAAAGTACATGAAGAAGAATTTGCCAGCATTATTTCTGAACCTGATGAGGAAAGTCAGTGTGAGTGCAAATGGCTTCCTATTCACTGCAATTACTCTGCTGGCCCTTGGTCTCAAGATTGCACATAGGTTTTGTTTTGGCTTGGTACTTAGTCATGACTGTTTTGCAAATGGTTGTTTTGGGGATGCTTAAAATGCTGACCATGGCCACCTTCAAACTAGAGATTTTAAAGAAAGGTTTGATAGTAAGAGAGAAAACTAATATTGGAATTACAGTAATAGCTTGAGAATTAAATAACAGAATTTTGACTTAATTGAAGTTTTAGTTATCTTCAGCTGAGTTTGTTCTATCTTTTTGTAAATAAATTCCCCAATCCTCAGGAAGAGGTTGGAGAGAAGGAGTTGCTGGTTTTCACTGATTCTGGCACATTGTTTGGAGTGTAATGATGCAGGGATTTTTAATTTCATCTCTTAACTTAGTGAGGAACTTGTATCCATCAAAAAACTGTATCATTGTTACATGTTAATCCTTTTGTGTAAATAGCATGTCCCCTTATTTGTTGCCCCAAGGAAGAACATGCTGTTCTATAGCCGTGCATGTGCATTTAGATGAGCGCACACTTGCACACAGACACACAGAGTAGCCATTTAAAATTAAACATTTTAAAGAGCTGAAGTTCCTCTGGAAGAAGAAGAAGCAAGACCGAAACACTTGGGAGCTCCTACTGGTATCCTGTGACACAGCAATTCAGAAAGATTCCTTCTCCCAGTGTTAAGTGTGCCAAAATGTTTGCTTGTGTTTATGGTTAGAAGTGTTAAAGTGCAAGCTGCTCTGGTTGATATTTGTCCTTGTACATTCGTGGCACACCCTACTTCTTGCTAACTTTTTCCTCTGTCTCATCTCCAGATTTTACTGTTATTTTTTCCTATCAGGTAGCTAATTTTAAAAAGTAAATTATATAAGCCTGTAGAGCCTGCAGGAACCCATTAAAAGCCCTGCTCCCCTGATGAGGATTTTCTGCTTCAACTTTCAACTGAGATTTGTCACTTAATCGGTTTTTAATTTGATTAGCATGTGATACGTGTTGACTTTGTTTCATTTCAAGTTTTCAGTCAACATTTCAGGAAGTACAAGGTCTAATTTATCCACATAAAATTCTAACTACATCCAGCAATTTTCTTTTTAATATGAACTTTTAATCTCATCAAGTTAGTTGAGATGCTTTTCCCGTAAATACATCCTGGTTGGCATTAATTATATTACCATACTTTAATTCTTTGTTTATGAAGATGTAACTAGATTGCAGTTTATTCATGTAAACTATTTCATAGAGTGGAAAAATAATAAAGTTAAGATTTCTGGAAATAATTCCTTTTTTAGTCTGTTATCAAACTGATTCAGATTTGGCAAATGGGGTTTTTTGGTGTTTTTTTTTTTAATCCTACTAAAGGAGCTAGCACTGTAACACTTGGAATAGAGTATTTAGTGTTATGTGGGATTGGGATTGGCAAAGGGCATGAATGGGACTTTTTGTGTGAATAGTAAAAAGTTTTGTGTTTTAACAGGTGGTGGAAAACTGCTCACAGAAGTTGCAGGCTGCTGTTGGAACTTCAGGTGCTTATGGATGAGGTAAGAGGCTTGTCTTGCCCTCTCTTTTGGCACTCTAGATGTGAAATGTTTGTTTAGACTAAAATATGTGTGTGGTTTCCTTACAGTAGTACTAAACTGAGAGATGTTTACTTTTTTTCCAAGTTCTGTGACAGCAGGTTTGAAACAGATGAACTATATTCCCTGATATTTATTCAGTGCTATAAGTGAGGATAAATTGAACCAAAAATTTGCACATAGCTTCTAGTTGTCCAAAATCTGTGTTGTCTGTCCCCCTGAAGCCCCCTCCCTACCCCAAAAATGTTTGTTTGTATGTTTTCACTTACCTACTCTAAACCTAGTAAGAAATGGTTTTATGCATGTCTCTGATACGGCATAATTACATGAATCAGTGCATTGAAACGGTGCTGAATTTTTGAGTGTAAAGCACTACTTGGATCAAAACTTCGGTAGAGAACCATAGTGAAAAGTAACGGGCTGTGTATGACAGTAGCTGGGTTTTGAAGGCACTTCAGCCAGTAGAAGATTTGAATCTTCTTGGCTGGCATAAATGAAGTCAGTGGAAAGAGAGCCTGGATGCTCCCTAAAATGCCTTCAGGAAAAACTGTCTTTTAGAGGCTCCTAGGTCAGCTTCACATTTGAACTATTTCACATTGGTTTCCTCCTGACATTTTTAAGGAACCTAAAGGTACAATGCCACTGTGCTTTCGTGTCAGCAGAAAGGAAAGGTGAGTCCTGTTTGTTTCAGATATAGTACTTTGCCAGGAAGTGATGTGCTTTCAATAGGAAATTTTGTATCAGCTCATACTCAAATAGTCCTTCCTGGGTGTAATGGTTGTTTGTCTTCACTGCCGTGTGTTTCCAAGTAGTCAATTTCCCAGAAGTGTTGATTGTAACTGTGGCCGCTCAGGCTAGTGTCCAACGGTGGAAGGGGACATTGAGATCTTTCTTCCTCCCCCTCCAGCTGGAGGAGATCTGTTTTGCTCAGGTTGCCTTTGTTAAACTGTACTTGCAGCTAAGGAACAACTCAAAGGGTTGCTGCACATCCTCCCGTGCATCCTGTGGTAGAACAGTGCTGGAAACGGTGAGGAAGAAGCTGCGGTACAGTGTGTACCGCATGGTTTCTCCCTCTGAGAAGATTTTTGCACAACTTCTATTTTTCCAGAGGTTACAAGTCACATTTGGCACCAATTCTTTATTATCTAATCTCTGATATTTCTTGTGTTATCATGTTTACATGGGCACTTGAGATTCTTTAAGCTGAAGCTGGCATTAGTGGTGCAATTATACATAGTATTAGCTCAAATGCTTATTGCAGTAATATGGTTCTATGTGTTGATTTTATTCCTAGTCCATTTTTCAGCCTCTTTGGAATGACTACAGACTAATTTACTGTATGCTCGCACTGCTATTGGATTTCAAAAGACAACACAGCAGGGAAAAATACAGCAAAAACAAAGCATTTGTGCTTTGAATTAAATGAAAATGGTAGAAAATGTGAGGCTTTCAGACTGAGGATACGTAGTTGAGGCTGCGTGGATTTTTTTCTATTCCTTTAAGTTCTATGTCCAGTATGTGTGAACAGTGACGAAGTTAACCACACGCTCTGTCCCCGCTCTCACGTCGTAGGAGCATCCTCTCTTCAGCGCTTCTAATCCTGAGGTCTCAGGCATTTATTTGCTTGGAACTGAAAAAGCCACTACCACTTTCTGAAATTCTTTTGGAAAAAGTGACAGGAGCTTTTTTAGGAATGGTTTTAAAACATCAATTGTATTCTATTTCTACGTCCTATCTGAAAATTGACTTCATTTAAACGTGGGTAAGTAGTGGGAGTTTTCTGCCTTCAAAACCCTTTTCCATTCCTTTTCTTTTCAAGCAAAACAGTATGTGGGCCTGAATTAAGGGCAGGACAAGCTTTGAAAAGAGAGGCCAAACATGCAGCTTACATAGAACCACGGAATGGTGTAGACTCTAAAGCATCTCCAGGAGTTGTTGTGTCTAATTCTGCACTCACATGTAAGCCAATTTACAGCGTTCCTCGGTAAAGTCACTGTTCAGCTTGAGGACTGATATTTCTTTGAGTTTGTGGCTTCATTGTTTCTGTGTTTCTCTTCACTTTTTGACATGGGGTTTGTTGTAAATAAAATTGTTTGGGAACAAGAATTATGCTTTAGTAGGGGAAACCTGCCCATTTTTTGGAACCAAAGAATTTATCATCCATCTTTTGTCACAATACCCAACCACAGCCTAAGAGAGCTGTGCCATCCCATTTGCTATCCGGACCAGGGGACAGCCAGCCCTTTGTTTGGAGTTTCCCACCTCTTTCATCACCCATAGAGTCTGAAGAGTGCAATCAGACATCAGCATCCAGATTTCTTACCAGGACATCTCATGCATTTTTCTCATTCTCATCTAGTTCATGTGGAGCAATTTCATCCAGTTGCTATAGCAACCACCTTATGCTACATTGCATTTTTATTATATAAAGTATACTATTAAATACTTGGTGTGGTGCATTTTAGGATCTAAAGTTAGGTGATGTAATTTACGTAAGCGTTAAAGAGTAGTTTTAGATTATTTTTACTCACACTGTCCTCTGTTCAAACAATACTCCCAATATCCTGCAGTTTTTACTGGAAGCTAATGGGGCTACTCTCGGCATAAATTTCAAGGTATACGAATCTGCTGTGGGAGATGTGCACCATCAGTTTGGACAATGGAAAGAAATCTACTGTTGATATTACTCATCCTCACTGTCCACTGTATACTTCTAATTTCCCTAGTAGTCATCACATGGTCTCCTGCTTTTTTCTGGGTGATTTAGAATTATGCAGTAGTTTGTGTTGTACCCCTCAAAGAAAATGCAACCAGGAAAGTACAGAATCTAGGCGTGGCATTCAAGGAGAGTGACAGAAGATGATTAGACCTGCATTCTGTATAAAAGCTTAAGGCACATTACTTACGACTACTTTGGTTGCTATGCTGTAATTAATAGAAGGTAGCCGAGGGACACTCTCTTTGACAAACTGATTTAGGGTAATTGAGCAATGGACAATCTCAGTTCTAAAAATGTCAGTTTATTACTGCAGTTAGGGTCAATAGGAGCTATATCTAGCACCTCCAGAAATCACGTCTGTCAACTTTATTCAATGCAGTAACTTAGTGTGGCTAATGTTGAGACAATTTTGTTTATCTAGAATAAGTCACTAGTTAGAATTTCTTTCTGGCTCCAAGTCATTTGGATGGGTGATTGAGTCTTGCATGTAAAAGTGATGAGTTTTCATTAGTAGCAGAACTCACAGTTGCCTTTACGCTACCAAGTTTTGTTGCCTTATTTGCAGTAAACTCTACAAAATCAAAATTCTTATGGGGCAGAGGAAATGCTGTGGCTATTCTGAGTGCAGAATTTATTCATGTCTTGAGCTATGAATTGCAGGAATTAAGCCCTTGCCATGGGCAGACAGAGAGAGACAGAATTAATTCCACCAGTATCAGTAAAGAAGAAACATCAAATGTATATAAATAAAGAAACCAGCAGCAAAATTCTTGGCTGAAAAGTTTTGATCTTGCTAGTGTTTTTAATACGGCAGCATAAGACTTCTTGCCTGGTTAACATTATCATATGTGAACAGAAATCTTGACCTAAGAGCTGGAGAATGAATTATTCAGAACTGAGGAGAAGCAGCAAAGAAGAAAGTTCAGCCAAAGGTGAGTGAAAATGCGACCTATTAGGAAGGGAAGTCTAGATAGGGGTTGTGTTTGCGTCCGGCTCTGTGACCTTGGGCAAGTAACTTTATCTCCAGCTTCCTCCACTATTTCTCCTACCATTTGCTAGTCTGGGCTATTTAACCCGTGATCTCTCTGAGGCAAGGACTGTGTCTTGCCACGGGGGCCCTGATCTTAGCTGAGGCTTCGGTACATGACTGCAAAGCAGGGAAGAAGTGGCACGGTTCGGAAGCTGAGAGACATAAATAGAGTAGCTGCAGCAGTAGTTTACCTTCATCCTGGCAGTAGGACGTCTGCACACCTAACACTGACATGGGAAAACGAAGGCCAGTTGTACCAGTGACATTAATGGACTTCCTAAAATTGTAATGATGTATTTCTTTTAAAGAGTCATTCTGGCAACCTGACAAAGCACCATCTAGCTCTAACAATCAGTTTGATGTTTGTTCTGAGCAATAGACGTGTTGATTGCTTCGACTGAAGTTGCAGTTGTGTTAGACTAGAATAAATTAAGGAATTGAAGTGCAGGGGGACAGAACAGGATGATGAGCAGTCGTTGTTTCCAAGCTCCTTTTGCAGACTTTGGAGATTTGCATCATTCTCTTTCTGCCATGTAGGGTTTCTTCATACCTTATTTTTGCATGTCATCTCTGTTGTCCTATTAAAACTTTGAGCTCTTTGTGCACCTTTCCTATTGAATCCTTTGCACAGCACAACTCTCCCATACTAATTTCTGTCAGTATTCTCCACATTCCAGTGTCTCAGAAGAAAGCAGCTGTTAAACACATGTTGGGAATAAACTGTTTTGTATTTACAAATTTGGAGTTTCATTCAGAAAAACAGCTAAAAATCTTATGCATGTTACATTCTTACAAAATAGGGATTGGTTCCAGCAAGAACCCTTCAAAAGCAATTAACTAAAGGCTCTTAAAATATGTGTCATACATGAAACCCTGACCAAACAAAACCCAACAAAACGAAGCAGTTATAACTCCTCCGAATATCTCTCTCTCCTGTGTGGAAAGCTGCCTTTTAAGTGATGCTTTACCTTGGCTCTTTGTACTTGAACTGTAAGCAAGTTGGAGTATAGATCTCTTCTCCTCTCCTTTTATGAGGGTGGCAAAGCACATCAACCATGTTGTGTCCCAAACTCTTTAACTCCTACTGTATTTCTATTGTAGCTTTTGTTTGTGCAAATGTTTATACACAAGAATTCTTTAGAATTGCTTATTCTGAACTTCACTCAAGGGAAAAGACAGAATAATTAATCCTCACTTTAGAACAGAGAACACTGTGCATGAAAGCATGCTTTCCCTAGAACTGGACTGGGTAGCAAAACCAGCAAACTGGAAATCCAGTTCATATGTTTTTCTGAGGAATCTCTGTAATTTTGTGAGAAAGCTAAAATCCTCATTTTCAGTCAAAGCAGTTAGCTTAGCTCTTAATGGAGTAGCTCTGTATGTTCTGTGGAGTTGGGAACATGTTAGGGGAGAAGGCTGATTGCTTTTATCTGCAAATATTGTACTTCAATAAAAATTCAGGTCAGATACCGGGATAAATTCAAGCGTCTACAGTACACTAGTCCAATTCTTCCCATATTCCCCACAGAAACAAGTTTCTTTTACAGCAGTTTCCTGACATTTCTATAGAACTGTTAGGCTGATATTTCTCCTGAGTGAAGAAAATTAATTGGTGTAATTTTTTCGTATACACTTAATACCAAAATACCAATTCCTATTGCAGAATGAAGTCTTAGTACATTCTTCTTGTGCATTGCTTCTTGCCAGCTGTGCCAGAAGATAACTTTATCTTAACTGTCTGTCCATACAGTTAATATTATTTTCAAGGTTTGGAAAATACAGCCAGGGAAGTGAAACATATAGAAAAAGGGCACTTTACGTCATTATAAGATGCAGCTGACTTAAAATTCCATTTGCCAAAGGGCATTTATTTGAATTAATTTTAGTACTTTAAAAAGATGGATGTGTTGGGTGAGGAAGGAACTAGAATCTTTTAAAAATCTAAAACATTGTCAAAACCCTTATTTGAGCTTTAGTTATGGTCTTATTGTAGTTGCTTGTTTTCAGTTTGTGCCATCTATCCGAGGATCTAAACTGATCTCATGCTGAATAAAACCACAGAATTCCTCATGAGGCTTACTCTAGTTTGGCTTGAGAAATTAATTTTTCAGTATCAATAGTCTTAAATAACTTCTTGAAACTTTTTTATACAATCAAGTTACACTTACAGCATTTAGGTTGTCACTCATTGTCATTGGTTGTTGCCCAGGAAGAACTGTTTCCAGTTATTCTCACGAAAGAATCTGTCTGTTGGGCTTGACTGGAATGTGGAGATTAGGACTTTGCATCCAAGTGGAAGTAGGAATTTTAAATTAAATTGTCTACTTACGCGTGAGGAAAATGTAGGCAGAGTGGAGATCAGGCTCTATTCTGCTTAGTGTATGCTGATGTGTTCTTCTGAGTGTAATCTTTTACCTTGCCTAAATAAACTTTCAAATGCATATTTCTCTCAAGGTGCTCATAGAAGTTTATGTTAGTCTGCAGCATGCAGCAATTCCCAGAAAAATAATACTAGGAGAAGTCACTGTGAATTGTGTTGTCATAAAAGCTAGAATCACTTATTTCCCTTTACAATTTAAAACATTGCACAAGACTCTCCAGGGAAGAAATAACATCTCCAGCTGGCCTGATCTGTGTTACTAAAATTAACAACACCAAAAGAAGTATTGCCTTTTATAATTTAAAATTGAATGTGTATGCCTTATTACCAGAGTAGGAGGAATGCATTTCACTGTAGTTCTCATGGCAGTGTCCATCAGGAGGAAAAGGAGGAGAAAGGAAAACTCTCACCCAATCAGAGAATATCATGGATCATAAACATTCGGTAATGAAAATTACAATTCAGTGAAAATTCACATGAAACAGTTCAATAAAAAGCTGTCATTATGGAGGCTGAGTGTGTGACGCAGCTTTTCAAAATTAGTCTTTTAAAATTCTGCCTGTTTTGACATTCTGATCTGACTTTGTGGCTTCGTTGTCTCTATGAACAGCTTTAACTGTCTCTTGCTAAAATACATGAAAACACAAATTAGCCAAAACCTAGGTGAGCTAAGCCGAAGTTCTGCAGCCCACGGCGTGTGGGTGGGTGGGTGTGTTTGTGCCTGTGCAGGGGCAGCCATGCCTCGCGCTGGTGTGTGAAGGGTGTCTGGAGTGGAGCAGGCAGGGCTGGGCCCATCGTGCTGCACACCTGTCCATGAACATGGAGCGCAGGGAGAAGCAAAGGCTGCAGGGGCTGCACCCTGCGGTGCTGCAGGTGCCAGGCAGCAGGGCAGTGCCTCTCACCAGTTAGATAAAACCCCAAGTGCTGGTACAGGTAAAAGGTATGAGTCCATCAGCGTTTACGGTGTCGAATGTCTCCCTGATGTGAGGTAGCTCAGCTGGCTGGAAGCTGCTGGAACAGCATCAGAGGACTAGATGGGTGTCGAATGTCCCCCTGATGTGAGGCAGCTCAGCTGGCTGGAAGCTGCTGGAACAGCATCGGAGGAGTGGATGGGTGTCGAATGTCTCCCTGATGGAGGTAGCTCAGCTGGCTGGAAGCTGCTGGAACAGCATCAGAGGACTGGATGCTGTTACACGGCAGCACCCTGCTGTGTCACAGGGAATGGAGAGCGGGATCCACCCGCGTTGCTTTGTGGCCCTTCAGGAGCTGTGGCCCTGATGGATCCAGTGGTTATGGCTCAAACTGCTGCCTCAGGTAACTGCTGTGCTGCTGCACCCCTGTGCTCGGGGCTGCTGCTCCCCTTGCAGTGACTGGAGGGGGAGTTGCATTCCAGCCCGAATTCCCTCAGGGTCCTGTGAACTCTCAGCCCCTGCAGCAGCTGGCTCAGGCACATGCACGTTTTCTTCAATCAGCACTGCTATGGAGCTCCAGTTTGGGCAGAGAGCTGGAGCAGCAGCAGTTGAAATTTCCACGAAGGTTTGGTTGTGGTGGTGTTGTTGTTGTGCAAGAGTGACAAACCTTCAATTAATTTACCATCCTAATTGGTCTGAATTAATCCACAGTGAAACTCCATTAGCTTCAGCTGACCCTGTGACATCATTAAAATGATAGAAAGGTATTGATATTTCCCTAATGCAGCCAGGAGTTTGTAAAAGGAGTCATACCAATTCTTACATAACGAAGCTAAAAATCTACATATACCTTACTTTCTGTTTTGTAAATTTATTTTCTTAAGTAAAGCAGGGACTATTTTACCTTGCAGCACTGGGTTTCTGTTGGTATCAAATTCACTCATTTGCAAAAAGATGTTAAATGCAGTTAATGAGATAAGGAGAAGAATTGGACAGCATAACCTCTCAAGTAGAGCTTAAAAATCAGCAGTGTTTTAATGGCAAACTAAAAAGTGGGTGCATTGACCTCTTTGGAGTAGACAAAAATGTAAATGATGTTTTTCCTGTATTAGAATGAGATTTCTGTTTACCGATAGCTACAAAGGTTGTACAAGGGTGAACTCTTTATGTAGAATTTTGAAAGGGTTTGGGAACTACTGTTCCTTCCAAAAGGAAAATCTGATGTGCTCCCTGCTGAGAGCACATTCACCTTTGTCTGTCCTGTGCTGAAAAACAAGATAACCTGATGTGTGCTTGAATCTGGACTTCCTTATATTTGTCTGTATTATTTTTCTCTTCAAGAAATACTCCTGCAGCCTAGTTGTATTTAAGTTCTCAGTGGTCTTAAGTTATATTTGTGCTAGGATTTTTTTGTTGTTTTAAATTCTCCTTCCTTTAAAAAAATGGTTTACTCAGTTGATAATTGAACTTTGATCAGTGCTGCTCAACTCGTGTATTTCAGATACTGCTCCTTCTGTTCCAGGAGAGCTGTTTGGCCTAGTGAAAAGTGCTGCCGTGTTTATTATAGCAGTTATAAAATAAGCTGCAGCAAAATATTTTGGTGCTGTTGCTACTAGAATTAGTTTACAAAACCAGCCACCTAAATTGCTATTGTTTTTTCAATTAATATCTTTTTCAAAAATGATCTGGCATACGATAAACCTGAATCTTATATCAAGATTCTAAATGGTGAATCTGTATCAGTTTCACTGAGCTTACTGAAAAAATACTGAGTCACCTGAAAGGTATTTTGAGCCATGTTCATTGCACTGAGCATCCTTTTGGTTTGGTGATTAGTTTTCTGCCATCACCCTTCAGCTCTGTCTGTCTTTGTAAATATCTGCCTGACACTGTGACTGCTTACAGACCTGGAGCAAAGTAAACTCTTTCGAAGAGATGTAAGACACAACTTTTGAAGTGGGTATTTCCAGAACAACAGCAGAGTTGGGTATTTTTTTTCTTGACCTTGCAGACCTTGGTGCTAGCATAGCTGCGTAAGGTTGAATGCAGCAAAAGCAGGAGAAACAGTAAATGGGATTTTGCCTTAGGCAAGCAGTCTTTTTGTTTTTTTAAGAGGATCTGAGGGCATGCTCGGTCACTTCAGGTGGTGATATCAGTGAAACCAGAGGTTAGTGGGTCTCTGCTAACTGCTATATAGAGGATGCTTCTTTTGAGCTGTCACAGCCTCAGACAGTTCTTGTCCAGAATCTGTGAGTTAGCCATAAAACTCCACTTGACTAATCCAGTTCTGAGATGGGAATGTTTTGGTTTTTTTCCCTATTTTCTCCCCATCCAGTGATCTGGATGAGTGGAATACCTCAGCCTAATCATAGAATTGAAGAAGTATCAGGGAACAAGACAATGTTCCTGCTCTGGGTTTAACTCTAGGCTAACCACCACAGGTCAATCCTGTATGTCCTTCAGTGCCAAATGCAAGTAGCTAAACTCCTGATTTAGGACTTCAGATGTCAAAGATGACACCTCTGTTTGCCTGAAAAGCAGATTCTTGCCCCCTTCCATCTGGAGGCAGTGGAACCAGCTATCTTTGCAGTAGCAGAGGGGTGCTTCTAAGGTAAGACTTACTCATTTTCTTCTTGGCATCTGAAAGAGGATGTTATGTTGTTTACTGCTTGTCACAGCCCCGTTCCTGGCTTTGCTGAAAATGTTCTCAGCATGCTGCTTTCAGCATAGCTTGTCCTGTAGTTTGAGATTTGTCCATGTCCTTTCAGGGAACATGGACAGACTTTTATTCTGAGTAATAGTTTCTTGCACAACATGTCCTAAATATGGCAAGAGAAGCATAACAGTCTGGAGAAAAACGTCGGGTATTGAGGAGGGAAAATAGAAGTCTGGTGGGAAGATTGTCCTTCATTAATTCCACTTGCAATTGAGAGAGAGGAAACACTGAGTAAAGACCTGCCTTCCTTTCTTCCCTCTCTTAACTACTTCTATCCAAATAAAGAAAAAGCAACTATTCTCTTGCTCTCTCTTTCACTTTTACTGTTGTTTACAGAAAAAAAAATTACTCAGTTCAGTATGAAGCTTGCACATGCATTTCCATCAGATTTATCTGAGATTCTGCCTTCCCTTCTTCCTGCCAGTCTGTAAATGCTGTGTGACAACTGGGCATAGATATTTAGATTTTAGATATATTTCTCTGAATACATTGCTACTCCAGACTCTGTTTCTTGGTTTCTTCCTGCTTGTTGTAGGTGATCTGTGTGTTCCCAGAAGCTGTGTTCCAACCTTCTGTGATTTTATTTGCTTTTCTGTGAATGTTTGATTTATTTATGGCAACAGAATCAAAGCCTCAATCACTATTGCTGAATAAAAAGTTTTGTTGTACATATAAGGAATGGAGGGCAAATTTTTCACAGGATAAAAAAGAAGGAAATTGTTTTGTTGCATCAGAAGGTCATAGAATAACTCATTTTGGAAAGGATTTCCAGAGGGCTGTAGTCCAACCTCCTGCTGGAAGTGGTATGGAGACTACAGAACAGTCTGGGTAACCTGTTGCAGTACCTGGCTGGTCCAGGGGTGTGGGGGAAGTCTTAACCTCTCTTTTCCATCTCCAGTGTACTGTGTGATGTAATAAATTACCTCTCTCTTAAACTTGTTGCTTGTTTTTGAAAGTAATCCTGAGGATGTGTCCTGGAAATATAATGCTGAGTTTTTTCTGACTTTGGGGGGCTAGAGATGCTGACAGTACAGGGTGGGCTTGCTTGGAGTTTACAGTTGGGTCTCACTGCAACAAAGTAGGCAGCTGTTAAAATCCATCTGGTGTCGTGGTTAGGAGTTGCTGTCCTGCTTTGCTTCTGTGAAGCTCACATAAATTTATGAGTGTATCTGAGAAATTATATCAGTGAACTGTCCCAGTTCAGAGAGAGGGAAGTATTTCACTATTGATCATTTTGTTCTGTGGCTAACAACATGAGGATGCAGTGAAAAAAAACCTCCTCTACATTGGTTTTGCTATCAGTAAAGGGTTTGAAGGAACTCTAACTACAGGCTGGAGATGGGTAAAGACTAAAGAAAAAAACAGCCTTTGAGAGGAGTGTAATGTGCAAGATGAAACTGTGGCAGAGTGCAGAGAAGAGCTCAGACTGGCAGGCTGGCCAGTTTTGATTGACATGGGTTTTAGGCATAAATGCATCCTTTGAAAGAGGCACTGACTCCAGTGGATTTTTCATGACCACACTGAGCAGTTTATTTTCTGAGACTGCAGTAGAGACAATACTAACACAAAACTCAGTTTTGTTTGCAGGTACTTACCTGTTACCGTGGAACAAATTTAACTCACAGATGAACTTCCATTTATGGGTTCTGTTCAGTATTTTGATGAGAAAGAGGAATGAGTAAGCTGGAGGTAGTTCTGTGAAGCTGAGTAAGCTATCTCTGTCTGTCCCTTCTCAGTATTTCTGTGAGACCCATCAAGGTTTAAATCAACGCGCTCATATAAACAAGGCCTAAAGCATGAAAAATTTCAGACTAGGTTCCTTCTGTTATTACTGAGCTGAATTCCTGCTGTAATTCCTGCCTTTCTGACTAGAAAAAAAAAAAAACATTCCTATCTCAGAACTGGATTAGTCAAGCGGAGTTTTATGGCTAACTCACAGATTCTGGACAAGAACTGTCTGAGGCTGTGACAGCTCAAAAGAAACATCCTCATATAGCAGTGAGTGGAGACCCACTAACCTCTGGTTTCACTGATATCACCACCTGAAGTGACCGAGCATGCCCTCAGATCCTCTTGAAAAAAAAGACTGCTCGCCTCAGGCAAAATCATTAGTGATAAAATTATCTGAGATACAATCTAATCTGTATGTAAAATGAGCAGGAATATGTTTTTCTCTCTGCTAGGTAGATCTAAGACGACATGTTGATCCTAGAAATAATTTGCTTTGAAAGTGTGTACAAAGCAGTGATGGTCATGGTTGGATATGTAGCTCGTTAAAGAGAATAAGGATTTCTTTCCCCGAAAATCAAAGACACCCTAAGAAACTGGCGAGGTTAGGACAGTGGAGATGCTGAACACAAACTCACAGTATAGCCTGGATATTGGGGCTCTGAATTACTGGGAATACTTAATCTGAGGAAGACAATTGTCTGGGCGTTGATTTAGTACTGGTATGTGCTGCTGTAGGGTCGTTCTGGGGGTCTTTGTGCGTTTCTACAATAGGATCTCTGTTCAGCTGAAAGGGAAGAGGAAGAATGGTATGGAAGTAGTTTTACTAGAGTAGAATAACAAATGTATAATCCTGGCATTGTTTTAGCTCAACACTGTGGGATCATCTCCCTGTTGCTCTTTGCTTTTATTTTGTTTTTCCTCTGTAGGTGTCTGATACCCAAAGTAGACATAAATGCTTTCCCATTTAGCTTTGGAGCCAAAATTCTCCTTAGTTATCAACAGCAGCTGTGCTGTTCTCTTGTTAGTTCTGTGCACACGGGAGCAGAGCACAGGGGCTGCTTTTCATTACAGTTCTTGAAGACATTGCAGTCTTATCAAGACTTAGAATTATCTTCTCAAAAAGCCACGTAGTCTGGGTGGGAAATCAGTCCAGCATGTGAATTGCTCCATGATGAATTTATAATGACCATTTTTAGTTTATACTTACAACTGCATTAGATGGTGAGAGCAACGTACTAGATCGGCATTTAGAAGCCTGTCCTGTGTTATTTTCACTTAATAACGCAAATTTGAAAGATTAAATGTAATGGTCAAAAAGAAGAATCTGTTTTTAATGCCTCACGCTATCAAAATGTGTCAGTGTTTGTGCTTTAGCTGGCCATACCAGAACAAGGGACTTGCAAACAGGATGATCAAATGTGCTGTAAACCAGAATTTACCTTCTGTAGGGTTATGCTTCTGTTGACGTTCATATAATTACAAAAATGCGTCTGATGGCCTTGGGAGAGAGTTGAAGACAGAGGCTACTGTGACAGGAATGAAGGGACGCTGCCTGTGAGCATGGCATCATGGGGCAGGTTGGACTCTTGCAGGCACATCCACAGCTCAGTGTTGCACTGAGGAGACAGCACATTTCCCAGCTCCAAGCTGTGCTTCAGCTTCTTCTCTGCTGTGGGACCTGATGTGCGAGACTAGCATTGGCATCCCATGTATCATGTTAGGGAATTGGAGGAAAGCTGCCTTTGGGAGTGTGTGGTAGTGCTGAGGCACAGAGGGAGATGCAGCCTGATGATCCTCATCTCCTGTGCCTCCCACTTCCAGTGTGCATCTGATTTTGCCTGGTCACGCCCGTGGCACTGGTGCGATAGTTCTGTTTCACAAATGAGATGCATCTTCCCCAGTGCTTTAAAGCCATCAGCCTTCTGAGCCCACTGTGAATCTAGAGAAACTGTGGGACAGCCATCCCTGGGTGACACAAGCAGTGTAGCTTCCCAGAGAAGTCTCTGGAGTTGGGCATGAAGGTGCAGCAAAGGAATAATACTGCAAAGAATGGAATGCAGATGTGTGGATATCCCGAACATCATGTGACTGTGTCACACCACGCTGTTGTTAATCAGACCAAACCAAGTTGGAATGTTCAAGTCCTTTACGGAGCACTTTTGTGTTCTGAAGCAGCTATAGGCTCACTTATGACTGCAGAGTGATGCCAATTACACTTACCTGGAACATTGTTTATTTAAATGTTTACCAGGTTGTGAGAGATTTGCAACAGGAAATTGTAATGCAGTAAAATTCCAGTTTCTTTTCCTTTTAGCTGGGAAGGCAACAGAGCAAAGTCTAAAATTGCATCTTCAGCTGCCCCCTCTACGTTGTACCTGAAGTTAATTTGATCTCTTCAGAATAGATCTTATAGGCAGTGTTAGAGAGGCAGGTTGATAATGTAGTTTATGATTTCCTGTGGTTCGGGTTGCCGTATTATAATGCTTTAAATGCTTGGTTCTCAAGTGACTATAACATGGAATACATGTTCTCAAGTGACTATAACATGGAATACGTGAGTTGGTTTGGCGTCATGTGCACGTTGAGCTGTAACAATCATATTGTTGCTAAACAGTGGGAATCAAGGCTCTCATCATTCATAGGTCGTGGAAAGATGCAAGAGAGCTAAACATGCTGGTTAGGTATTTGCTAGACATGAGCCTCATCCTTTCCTGACACCATGACATTGTTGGATATCTGCTTTTATAAATTCTGATGTCAGTGGGGGTGAATTGAGCATAGCATATGTCTGTGTATAATCATCTAAAGAGAACAAAAGTGATTTTTTTCCTGCTAAATCAATGGAATGCATTACATTAGTTTATTATCTGCCTCATCAGAAGAGCCTGTAAATTGTGACATACATCATCAAAACATTCTTCCTGTGATGATTCATTATGGCACATGGTGTGTTACAGGTAATAAATTTTAAAATGGCCGTGAACCACCAGAATAATTTATACTACTGTTTTCTGTAGAAAGAAGAGCAAATCTGCATATGTTCTCTAGAATATGGAACTTACACCAAAGTTCACAATGGTAATGTGTATTTTTATGTTGCAAAACCTATTCATGCGTTAAGCACGCATTGTACCAGAGGTGAGTAGTGTAAAGCTGCCTTTGCTGCAGGATTGTTAAAACCATTTCATCATATCCATTTAGGCAGATACTGCATGGAAACTAAACATTATACCTAGGGTTGCCCACTTTGTATATGACAGAGAGGAAAAGAAACATGCTTTGACTAACACCATGACTAATTTGTGTAGTCATGCCATCAAAGAGCACTTGAAAGAGGAACCACGTAGGTTTCCCTGTCCCCTCTTTCATCTTGTGTTTCACTGTGGTGACATTGTTTGCTGAAAATCCCTGTCCTGTGACCAGTTCATTACCTTGCAAGGAGAAAGCTGGGTGGATTCTGCTGACTTGCAGAGAGACGTTTCAGTGTCTACCCAGGTAAACAGGCTACTGAGGAAGCTTAGAGCAGAACTGCATCTTCTGCAGCAGCTTCTGTTTAAGTCATGTTCTGGAAAAATAACGTAAGAATGTGGACAGCTTTGTTTGGAACTGGGGCCAAAATCTTTCCCCACAAACAAAACAAGTTCTTTTGCAAACACCAGCTTTGATGCAGTTGCTTGGAAGCCTGTCTGAGCATTAGGGCTATGTAGATCTGAGGACTAAATCTTCGGAGGTTATGAAGGAATGGCAAGCTTGAAAGAAGGTAAAGGAAGTTTACTCTGAAGGAATCTGAGGTTTTAGCAAAGAAAATAGCTACATACAAAAATAGCTACAACAATGGAATTAGAAAGATAAGAATTCTGTGTAGAATTAGGTAAATTGCTAAGCTGCATAAGAAAAAAGGAAAGGAAACTGAAGATCCTTTTACTTATTTATTTACTGTGGGTTTTTTGCTTACAGCTACTTATAAATGAAAACTAGTTATTTAGTCACGTAAATGCTTCCTTCTCTTCTTCCTTCCAATTATGCCAGTTTAATTTCTTGTATCTTCTTTGAAATGTTTTGTCAACTGAGTCATCTTTAACTATATGGCTACTGGAGAATTCCCATGGATTGGTGCTGTGCGACTTCTTTTACACAATCCATGCTCACCCTTTCCCAATATATCCCACCTGTCTGTGACCTCACAAATTACTCTTGGAGTAGTTTCTGGCAGTTTTCCATCTACAGGTATCAAATCTATTGGTGTGTACTCGCTTCTCTGTCCTGAAACTGTTTTTCAAAATGTGAACCTAATGTGTGACCCAGATTTCTTGTATTCAGACACTTTTAAGGCAGAGGTTTCCCAGCACAGTTGACAGTGCAGTTCTTTCCCCATGGATTTGCTCAGAAGGTCACAGGTGAGTACTGCCTGTGCCAGTGGCTTGTTATTTTTTAGTGTGCAGAGTAAAAGTTCTCATCTCTTACTACTACAGTGTCTTCCAGCAGCCCTTTGATTGGAAGGTTGTGGAAAAATGCTATCATATGCTTAATACTGTAAGGGAGTCCTGTAAAGAAAAACCTTTAAGCTGTCTTATTGTAAAAATGAGTTCAAAATTAACCAAAACCTATTTTTTTAATGCAATAACATCGTGTTCCCTGAGCACTCCTTTTATACCTTGAGCAGTAGCTGCTTCTGCAGATTCCTAGACAGCTATTCTGTTCCTTTTGAAGAAGGACATATTACTAGGTTCTATGAGTCTTGTAAGCGGTCTTAAACCACTTTCTGTGTTCTTTGTCTTTGACCACGGTCTGACATCTAGTCTGCCAGTATTTATGATACTTTGTATTTCCTTTAGGCAAACCTTCAGTTTTCCTAGAGATGACTTCTCAGTATTTTGGCCACTATTTAGCCATGTCTGGCTTTTGTGTGGTATTATAATGCTGGTTTGGTTTCAAAAGCAAGCACTTACCTTGAGCCTCCGAAGTAGTGCCTGTCTTTATTCATAAAGTGGTTTAGATTGGAGGGGACTTTAAAGATCATCCAGTTCCACTCCTGCTGCCATGGGCAGGGACACCTCCTTCCAGGCCAGGTTGCTCCAAGCCCCGTCCAGCCTGGCCTTGGACACTTCCAGGGATGGGGCAGCCTCTCTGGGCATCCTGTGCCAGGGCCTCACCACCCTCAAAGGGAAGAATTTCTTGTTCATAGCTAATCTAGATTGTCCCTCCTTCAGGTTAATGCCCTTCCCCCTTGTCCTGTCACTTCCAGCCCTTGTAAAACGTCTCTCTCCAGCTCTCTTTTACTGAAAAGTACTTTCTGGTTTTGTGTGCGTGTGTGAGAATTTAATGAAAGTATGTTGGAACCAAAACAAAACGTTCTGATGTTGTGATGATGATAATAATAGTCTAATGCAACATGATATTTAGAGTATACTAACAGAACAGAGAAGATGAAAGGATTAAATCCCGACTGGTATTTACCTCAAGAAAGAAAATCTACATCATTCAAGCCCCACACGATTAATGTACCATTCCATGATAGTTAAAAGAAATTAAAAGTGAAACTTCTTGATCCACATCCATGCCTGATCTCCCTAGCAGGCCTGCTGAAGATGACTGGTCTAATTCTCAACTAAGATAAAATTAATGTTGTGTGGAACTATTGGCCTTTTGGTGTAAAAGCATTGAACATAATAGGGCTAGGATACAGTGGCTGAGGTCATGGCAAGATATCTCCTTTTTTAAATGTTTGGTTAGTCCTGTAATAAGTACTGAAAAAAAAATAGAAATTATGTTTCTGGGATTTTAGTGAAGGATGGCTGGGAAAAATCCCAGAGGTAGCCTCTGAGCAGATCAGCTTGCAGAAGAGTATTGTTGTATACAGTAAGGAATTGAAGGATTAAAAACAAAAGTTACGATATCTTTGGAGAGAACATGAAATTTTTTAATGACTTGGTAGGAGAGTCATCTACTACATATGCTTTATTTGAAGGTAATTTTGAAAAGTGCTTGTATTTTTAAGTGAAAATGGGATTTTCGTCACAGTCTGAAATAGGATGAGTTAAAAGTCCAGTGGCTGAAAATTCATGCAAATGTCTGTTCATGTAATTTGAAGGAATACATTGCGGCATTAATACATGAAGTCAGTTCATTGTGAATTTCTCCAATGTTTAGGGCTGGATTTTAGTATGTGAATTACTTGAGACTATAAAGAAGCAGTTTTTCCCTGGTTCCCATATTCACTAAACTTGCGATGAACTTTGTAGTTATGTCTTACTGTGCTGTCTTTGATTCATTCAGGGTAATGTTTATGTGCCTGTCAGCTCCTAAATACATTGTTTCGATTATGGAAAACAAATCCAGTCTTGTCAGTTGTGCACAGACCTCATTGCTGTGTAACAACCAACCTCAGGAAGCTGTTTGCCATGATTTGCAAGTAATCTTATTTGTCATCTTTTATTCTGTACTGATAGAAATAGATCTAGTTTGGAACACATCCTCAGGTTCCCTGGTGCCCTCAAGCAATGTGAAGGGAACACAGCAGGTTGGGAATTTACTTTTCAAGCACAAGTACTTCTCCCTCATCTGAACTAGGTGTTCCTGCCATCATAAAGGATACTTTTGAACTAACAGTGCCTCTTACCAAATCTGTTATGTCATTTGGCAGATGCATTTTAAACTTCTATTTAAGCTATTATTGAGTATTACAGAATGGTGTGGAAAATCAGTGTAAAAAAAATTTGCAACATTATATTTTACATTTATTAGTTTTTATTTTTATCCTTTTTTTATGCTCTGTAGCATTAGGTGGCACTGTTTTCCAAGCTTACCTTTCACAAGCAAGTCTGAGAATGTGAAAGCTGAAATTGAAATGCCATCAAGTAATGAGGTTTTAGTGTATTTACTGTAAGATAATTGAATTAAAATGTGGCATTGTGAATTGGAAAGGTATTGACCGCTATCAGTTGGAAATATAGAGACTTTTTACAATAATGCTGTTACAGTTCTGGGTTAATACAGCATCCCCTCGATACACTAGACTTTGTACCACTCCAGTGCAGCCCAATAACGGGACCTTGGGATTTACTGTACTGTACTTGTGGCAGGTGTGGCTGGCACTAAACCAGTGAGTAGTTCATCTGCATTTTTACCTGGCTCACTTGGGGTATTTTTGTTCGGCTGTATGTGAGATGTTTTATTTTGTTTTTCTGGGTTTTGGAGGGTTTTTTGGTTTGCTTTTGGGTTGGTTTTTTTTGGAGAGGTATTGATTATTTTCCTTGCAGTCCATAGGGTTCCTACAGCAGCAGCTTCGCTTCTTTCAAGTGAAGTTCACCTGTGCTGTCTTTAAAGTAATTTGCCAGTCAACCATTGCATAAGTTAAAGTGAAATTAGATCAGTATGCTTTTATTAGTCAGCACAGCAACAAGAGGAAGAAGAATGTCTTGTAGCTCTGCTAGAGAGGTGTTCCTCTGCAGTTGCCTGCCCCTGCTTGCCCTCTGAGGGGGTCTCACTCTGTTGTCCCTTCTTTCCTGCTGAGGCAAAGCCAGGATGTTCACCTGAGCTGCAGCAGGAGCCACAGGTGTGTGCTGCTGCCAGGCTGCAGTGGGGCTGCAGGAGGCCAAGGGCACAAGGGCTGCTAAGGTAAATTCAGGCTGTGCTCAAAGCCTGCCTCGTGCTTCAAGGAGTGGACTTGATAAAATATTTCTGAGCTTCCCAACACTGGGACCTGCTTTGGAGGCTTTTTACCTCCAAATGCTGTGTGTTGTGTAGAAAGGCACAACCGAATCTAGCAAACACGAGCGTGAGTTGGAGCAGTGCCACGCCGTGCCCAGCAGATGGGCGCTGCTGGCATCAGGAATCTGCATTCTGCTGCTCTGGACCGGGACCGGGGGCCTCCAGGGATCATCTTCTTGGCTCACTGGTCCTTAGTAAGATTCGGCTGCATCCTCATGTGTGGACCATGCTGTCAATATCGTAGCAAACAGAACTTTGTGGTGGATGTGTAACAATAACATTGGGGATAATAATGTCAGTGTGTGGCTTAAGTTTTTAATAGGAATAATTTGATGGCTAATGCAAGTTCAGGTAAGACTGTTTTAAGAACATTCAATAGCATAAAAAAAAGCAGTGATACTTTTTCATTTTATTATCTAAAAGGTTCAAAAACAGAACAGGAAGAATAATTTTTTCAATCAAAACTCCAGCTTTACCATTCTGATTATTATTATTTTATATAAATTTTTCTCATCTTTTGAGATATCCTTTTACTTTCTGATTTAAGTAATCAGAAAGAGAATACTTCATTTCTATAGTGGCATGTGTTGCAAATATCTAGAAAAGTGTGTGCAATTACTGTGTTGAGACCTGGGTGGTTCAAGACAAGTGATCTTGCTGCAGGAAATGACTGCTTCACTTTCCAAATGTCAACGATGTTTAAATTAATCAGTGGAACTCCATGGGAGTGTGACTGGTCTCTTTTACTGTGAAAGCATTGTGTGAGGGTGTCGTGTTTAGGAGCTGGCTGGGGGGAGTAGGGGATTTCCTCCTTCTGGGGCAATAGCCTTTATCACACTGCTTTTCCACTGTGACTGTCAACCTTGTGCCCCTTTACAGTCAAGTGATAGCTTTGGTACAGCTTTAGTCCGTATCTTGAGTTCTGGAACAATTTGGGGACAGTGACAAAGTTAATTAAACACCTTTGCCAAGATGTGGTCTTTATGTACAGCAGGCAGCAGTGTGGAGCTGCTGAGTGTTGGGTCAGTAAGAGCCCGGACGTGCTGGCGGTTCCCCGCTCCCTGCAGAGGTGTAGGTTGTGCACCAGACAAACAGGAGCTCATTCCCCCCCTGGTCCGAGTCGAAAAAGGATTGTTTCTGTAACTGAACAAATTCCCCAGTGCAGGGCTGGCTAAGAGACACGGTCCGTTGTATCTGGGGTAACTCTCGCCCTGCCTTGGTCACACATGGCTTTCTCCTGAACTTGGAGCATTGACGAGGTTTGCTTGTAGTTGCTTACAAAGCACAAAACAAAGGCATCCCTGGATACACTAGTGTATCAGTTTCTCCTTTTGTTTTTTTGACTCAACAAGCATGTGCATCAGGGCTAGCCATTAATTCAGATCGTCTTTTGTGTTTAATTGACTTTCTTTGGTTCAGGATGTCTGTCCCCTTGCAGGAGTAAGAACTCAACAGTCTTGTCACTTGCTTCTGTAATTTATATTAATTAGCTGCTTCTTTCCCCTCAGACTGCAGTTTGCACAGAGAATTAACTTTGAGCACAAGTACAGATGATTGTAATCCTTGCTATGCTGAATATTAAAAAAATTGATCATTGTCTAGGGTATCAGAGGCCTCTGAGTGTATTTGTCATGGTAATGCTTTTAAGACTCTGATAGCTCTAATACAATAGCTATGCAGAGTAATAATGCAGTGTTAAACGTTTCTTTTTTAATACATGCGTGTTCATTCACTGGGGTATGTTTCAGGTGTATCATATAAACTGATTTATGTGTTTGTATGATACACCATCCTTTTTGCAACCTCCTCTGTGTGTGCATATGTTCTTTATGCCCTGCTCAGTAGAAAATCTTGAAATACACTGAAGTATTGGGAACTATTCTATAATTCAAGAAAATTCTGTACTGCCCTAATTTGCTTCATGAGTTTGTGTTACTAGTTGGCAGTTAGGTAAGTAAAGTGAGGTGGGAGGAAATAATGTTCAGTGTAAGCTGCTGTCTAGTAAGTACTTGAGAATCTTTAATAGATAATGCCAATACAAGAAAGAGCCCAAAGATATACAGTAAACCTAAATGCTTTGGAGAATTTCTCCTCGTTGCAGTAGGCTACAGGCATTTTCTGATGCGCCTGTAATATCCTGAGGAAATAAAACATCAGCAGTCAATCCTTCATCTCAAAGAAAACAGTCTGTAGTTCTGTGAGAAGGCTTTTCTTCAACTACAAAATTTAAGTTAGGTTGGTTTTGAAAAGGTTTTTCTGTTGCAGAGTGCACAGGGCTATGGGGAAATACTTAACTCAGTCTGCTGAGTAAAACCCCATAGGATCTGCTGGCCCTGAGTTTTGGAAAGTTGCATGGTTGTGCTAGCAGAGACAAGACCAGAGGCCTAAGGTAGCTGCTTCCTAGGAGTCAGGAAAGAAGCTGGCTGGGATTTGTGTCTCCACCCAAACAGGGGATGTTTTCTCCCACCTATCTTAGGTGGTGGGTACAAGAGCAGTTGCTGTGGAAGTTGTGCAGGAGGGTACAGGGAGGAGCTGTGTAAAACTTGCATATTTGCTCCTTTTCAAACCTGTTAAAGATGAGGGGTAACTGCAGCTTCTGTTTGTGTCTGTCTGTCTGATACTTAAAGAAAATCTGTGGAATTGAACTGTGGTAGCCTAATGTTGGTTGTTGAGGATGGCTGTAGGAAGAAATAGACTGACACCCAAACCAGAGGGGTTCCCTGGGTATCTTGGTACACAAATCCTTCTTTCATTCAGTTGTGATTAACATGGAACTTTTAAAGTTACATTCTCTTTGCTTTCCCATGCTGTCTTTTAAAATTGAACTGATTGCCAATTTTCTTTTAACCTATTACATGACATATATGACTGCACACATTCTGTAATTTGGGGCAATTGAATGG
The DNA here is from genome assembly GCA_013397845.1 of Melanocharis versteri. Lineage (NCBI taxonomy): Eukaryota > Metazoa > Chordata > Aves > Passeriformes > Melanocharitidae > Melanocharis > Melanocharis versteri. Next base: position 481,817 of record VZTG01008963.1, read on the forward strand.
GGGTCAGAAAAACATTTGATACACTCCTCCTTACAGCCTTTGCACATCAAAATAAGTAGAGAATCTCAGTTTACAGACAGCTTGGAATGCAGTTTATTGAGCAGCAGAAAAACCTGCTAATAAAGAGGAAAACCAAAAGCATGTTGAGGTGCTTCTATTTTTCTCCTGTACAGCTGGGTAGCTTTTATTCATCATGTCAGCATATGACAGCTAAAGGTGCAGGTGGAAATTCTGGAACTGTATCTTTGGAATAAATACAAATTTATATGAAATTCCTCTTAGGGCTAACTGACTAATCAGAAAACTTGGATATAGATCTGCACTTTCCTAAAATCTAGGTGTATTTGACATTTGGTGGGTTGATTCTGTCTCACCTAGAATGTGGAGAGTCAGCTGTGGGGTTTTTGTTGAAACAGTGTTTTGTTCTCATTCGTGTTGTGATTTATTTGAGTAACAATGCTGTCATTAATTTTAATAGTTGATGCAGCCAGAGCTTTATGCTGTTAGTGACACTTTATTTGCATAATGTTAACTGTAAAATTGCAACATCTCAGTGGAATAAAACCACGTTCTTAGTGGTCTGAGGATTTCTCAGCAACACCCAGCTGTACTAAAATTTTCTTTTAGATGAAACAATTCATCTCCCCCCTCACCCCTTGTTTGTGCTTTTCTCTCAGGGCTGTTTCTTGGTTTCTTACAGGTAAGAGCTATCTTTAGGGCAGAGTAAAAAGCTTTTTAATTTATATATGTGCATAACTGGATATATTGGTGCATTCAGGAAACAGTTTTCATTTGTGCTGGTCAAGATGTGATCTTCCCCTTTCTTATGCGTGACCCTGAGAACTAGCTTTAAGGAATTGTCATGCCTTGGGTGTCCAAAACCCAGCATTTGCATTAACAGCCAGTGTTGTAGTCAAAATGGGGTTACAAATTAACAAAAAATGAAATAAACAGTGGGCTTAGAAACAAGTTCAAGAGAGTGCATTCTGTTTGGTTGCAAACAGTCCAGAAAATCAAACCATTCTATGCAGTGAGTGACTCTTAATCAGAAAATATGAATATCATCCTGAAACAGAGCTGTTCATGCATCTTGGTTTTGCCTGCTTCTCATCCGTGATGCTGTATTCTCAGACGTGGCATTGAAGGATGTCTGAGAGTCTGGTAGATTTTTTTTTTGTTGGTTTTTTATTTTGTTGTTGTTATTGGCCTTTTTGTTTGTTTTGGTTTGGTTTTTTGTGTGTGTGTGAACATTGCTGTTGCATCAACATCAAAAAGTTCATCCCATTTCTTTTATTTCAAATGAGTTTTTTCCAAAGTCCAGCACAGAGAGCTCCTGCTGGAAAAGCAGACAAGTGCAGTAGTTCCAAAAAGCAACGTTTATAGCCTGGGTTGGGCTGCTACAGCAATGTGTATTGTAAGGATGACTGCCAGAATATTTGCTCAAATGGTGTGAAATCTCTGGCCACATTAGTTCTGAATAATCTTTGGGAAAATGTAGTAGCACTAGGCATCTTCAGATCTTGTCCTCTGGATTGTGCATGCCTGTGGTGGTGCTGGCTGCATCATCTCATTTTTGCTAAAAGTAAACTGGAAATACAGGAATCTGGTGTATTTTAGTTGTCAAAATGCTTTAAAAAATGATTATTGAAATATTAAATAGTTTAGTTCAGAATAAAGATTCATATTTATTACTGAATTGATTATTTTATAGTTTTGATGCTGTTCTACCTTGAGGGGAGCAAATTCAAAGCTTACTAGCTTGGCTTATATTTGTTCTTCCCTGTTCCTCCTGTATGGAAGCTTGGTCTCTTGAATATCAGGTGCTTGCATTCCCAACTGCTTTTCTGTGCAGAGCATTCCAGCACTGTATTGACGTTTGTGTCCGATAGCTTAACCTGCTTCTTCCACACACTCCAGACAGCCAGATGGCTGCATAATGTGCATCAATAGCCAGGCATAAAACTCACTTCAGTGGCACTCTCCAGCTTTGCACTGGCACCTGCCAGAGCAGGGTTTTCACAATAGCCATTATTACTTCAGAGCAAGACACTCTGATAGAGCACGTTCCATGGAAGTGGTTACAGCTTCCTTCATGGATATACATTAAATCGTAAGGCTGCTTTCCTCTTCTTTGTTTGTATGAGAGAACAGTTCAGTAACCTTCTTTCGTAACAGAAATCCTGCTCCAAAAGTCCCTTATTCCGCCAGGAGCTCCGCTGTGAGGGTTCTCACACTCTGGTTTCACCGTGTCTTGTAGTGACAGGCACACAAGTGTGTCTGGAGGGATGAGTGGTGTGAGCTCAGGGTGAAGGTTCTGAGTCGATGGCCTCACTGCAGGGACTGTGGGAAAAGGGTGCTCAGAATGGTTGAATCGTTCAAGTCAGTGGCTGCTCGCAGGGTTGCATGGCGAGTGTGCACAGTGTTTCTCATGATGGGAGACAGGATTTTTTCAGGTACTCAGCTTCAGGGGCGTGGTGGGAACATTGAGTCCTGAGATATTGTTGTGAGGTACAATGTTAAGGCTTTTCCTGATCAACATTTTCCTTCCCTTCCCCCTTCCCTTTAAAATGCTGAGTTTCCTGTGAATTCGTGTGCCTAAGAAAATGACAAGATACATCCAAAAAATAAGAAAGATGATTTAAGAAAATTACCCAATGTATTTTTTTATGCAGTCTATGGAAAGGTGTTTGTTACTGTGCAGTCTGTAACTGTAAAGCTCAACAAAGAACCATCTCTAACTTAGGCTGTGGCCTTGCTGATGTGGTACCAAAGGCAAACAAACAGATAGAAAGAGTGCAAGTGCTGGGGTTGCCCCTTGCCTGTGGTATTGCTCATATAATCTCTGTGCCTCTCGTCATCCTACCTTCTCTCCCCCACCCCCAAGCATAAATGTGAAAATGTTTCCATGAATCAAAGTCATCCTTACTGAGTGAATGTCTGAAAAGCCCCAGTATTTCAGTGATATAGTGCTCCTGAGAGCTGGTGAATCAATAATGATAAAATATTTCTTTAAAGGATAATACAGCTTTTTAGGGAGTTTCAAATATACTATGCCTTTTCTAAGCAATAAGGACAGAATAATGGTTCTAAATTAAATAATAAAATACCTTGTATTGTTAAAACCTTCTCATCATAGATGTTTTGAATCTGATCCTATATTGTCTTTTTTTTTTGTACTTGAAAGTCGGCATGGAAAAATATTTAGGGACCTTCCTGTGACCATAGATAATAACTTCTGTTACCTGATGGAATAAAGAAGCAGAATGCAAGGCATTGTAACTTGAACTTGAAAATTTAAGCTGTTTCTGGAGCTTGGATTCTAATCACAAATTGCATCAGTTTATACTAGTGCATTAGGATTTAGGAGGGAAGAAATTAAGTTTTACAGGGTGAACTTCTTAGAGTGGGGTTGGGGAAAATTAACCAAAGGAGGGGATAAAGAAAGTAACTGCAGAACCTGTCCTGTGGTTATATTGTGAAGGAACCACGGTGGAAGTGAGGAAAAGGCACAGAATTTGCAATGCATCTGAAAGGCCCATCCCTAAGAGCCTCTTGAGGTACCTCAGACAGGTATTTTGAGAAATAACGAGCACTTGGCAATTGCCACTGACAGCACCCCATGGCTCTCATTCCAAATTAGTAAATTAGGGAATGCCGTGCTCTGAGAGCTATGTGTGGATTTACCAGCCTAATTTTAGTTGTAACTTATTTTTGAACAGTTTATGTTAAACCAAGAGTTTTACTGTCTGAATTTAGAATTTTAAGGACATCTATTGGCTGTGTACAAGCTGCCAACTGTGAAATGAATAGGCAATTAAAAGGCTTATTTTTATGTTTCTAGTGTGGCCCATAACATCCAGCAAATAGCAGTGCTGTGGAGGGAACAGAGCCGTAGCATGAGATACTGAGACATTCTCGTAAGCTCTGTTCTTCCCTTAGCCCTGCTCTGCCTTTGCTGTCAATTCAGTGCTTTGGTGATTGCTTTCTTAGGTTGCCTTGTATGAGGCAAAAATTGGTCTCTTTGTGGGATTCAAATAGTTTTTAATCTTTGACAGGTTCTCTCTTCTGAGTCTGAGGTACAGACCATGTTTCCCAGTCCAGTTTCTGTTTTGTTAGGCTAATTTAGTTTTTCAGAGAAATCACCTCAATAATTACACTATGAATGCATGGACTGAATGTATACCGAGTTTAGCTAATACTTACAAAGTATGCATTTTTTCCTAATATTGTACAAAGTCCATTCCCCATAAAAGAGTACATAGCTCTTTTTTCAGTTGGAGAAATAAGTAGTTAAATTATCCAGATAGTTTTTAAATCAGTTGTCACACGCTTTAGCACACCCATTCAGTCCTTCCTTTCTCTGTTCCTTATTTTTTGTAATGGAAATATATTGTTTGCTGTATACAGATGATTTTTATGCGTTGTTTATTAAGTGTGCAATAGAAATTCTGAAAGAAATATAGTGCTAGGGTACACTGAGTTGGAGTATTCTAAATTCTTTTGAAGTAGTTTTGGTGAAATAAAATGATGTTTTTATTAAAAGGAAAATGATTACTCTGTGGTGTTTAAATGATGGTTATATACTACTGAAGACCTATTCATGTTTATGTACCTGTGCACCTTTTGTGTTTGTCATAATTTTGCTATACTGTGGAATAACTGAAAAGCGTAGGACTTTCTAGTAGGTTATGCTGCACTGTAGTATATCTGAAATAGAGTACATGAGTAGGATAGATAATTTTCAAGTATCTTAAGTTATTTTATTCTAATTTGGTGTGTTTTAAGAAAGGAGTAATGGTTTGGGTATCTAATGTAAGCAAAGGGCTGTGATATGTGAAAAAGGACTGCCTCCCCTGGAAGGACCTCCAGATGTGCCCAGATTTCCTTAACTGCTTGGTTTAAGAGAATTTGTGATATTAATTTCCAATCGTAATCTTTCAAACTTTGCTTAATGAGCTTCCCATAGGAGAGTGTTCTTAGTGCTGTTAAATGAGTTCTAGGAGTTTAGACTGGACTGTTAGGCCTGAGATCTACCAGGAGCCATAGGCTGGAGTGCAGAGGATGGATGCAGGTATTGTCTTCTATTGCCAGAGCACTGCACAGCAGAGTCATAACAGCAAAATCTCTTTGCGTGTGCCTGTGCAGGGTAATTCACACGCAGGCTGAAGGCTCTGTCTGTCTTCATATCTGTGCCTTTGGGGGGAGTAGGTTGTGAAAGCAGTAGAGCAGAGTAAATGTCGTGAATCCGTTCTGCTGCTCAGCTTTGTGTGCTGAGGTAATAAACAGTAGAGTGGTAGGATCAGTGCTCATTCTGAAAGCAGGCAGGTGTGGTGTGAAAATCAAGACTAAATCTCCAGGCTTTCCAGTTACAGCATTGCTGCTACTGATACACAACTAGTTACCAGCACTTCATTATATAGCCTATTATTATTTTAGTGATTATTAAATAAAGGCGACATTTGGTGCATTTAATGGAACTGGAGGGATTTCATTCCCCTTTCACAGGCCCTGCCTTGCAGGAAGTAAACTTGCTGCTGCAACACTTCAAGTGTCTGGGGGGTTGGGAAGCACATTTTTACTGCCTTTGATAATAGAAGTTTCCGGACACCTCTGATGATGACTTCTGTCTTATCATGAGGCAGTCAAAGAATATGGCATTTGGTAATACTTTTAATGGCTTATGAATATGGAAATCTGTATGAGTTTCTTGCTAGATAAATGAGGACAAAATTATTTATCACTTGTGTTCCTAAAACTACCCTTGAGATACCTTTTCGATCAAATGCAGATATACAATACTAGCAATATCAGTAATGAGGCATTTAGAAAAAATGTAATCTCACTGTTACTGTGCTTGCTATTGCATTATTTTTAATGCTGCACAGAAATTTTTGGAGATGACAGCCAAATACAATTTTAGGGATAACGATGAATGACTTCCTACAAGCAGGCCTGATTTTTCATTAAAGCTTTGGTAGGTATAATTATGCTGGGTGAGTGGCAACGTAGGATTTTGAGGAAGACATTGCAAGAAGCCAAGAGACAAGATTTTACAGTGCACAAAAAATACAGTAAAAACTCCCACAATAACAAAATACAGTAAAAATAGAGTAACAAAAATATAAATGAAAGGTATTGCAGCTAAGGCAAACAGGTGTAAGTTTAAGGGGGAAGTTGTGTTAAACTACTTTTCAGTTGTTTACAAATACTGAGGAACAGTTTGAAAATTGCAAGTGTCTGATAATTTTTAGGGGAGTTTCCTCAATACTTGAAGGTGGTACATAAGGCCTAAATTTGTGGCGAGGGACATATTCATTTTGTATGTTGTTTTGGAATTAAAATTGGTTCTACAGGGTGTAAGTGGGAAAAATGCCACAATCTGGATATTGTTTTAAATATGGACTGTCCAGCTCTTTTGGTGCGCATGTGGAAGGATGTTGTCGGGCTGTGTTGCAGTGTATTTCCTGGCTTTCGTGGATCTGGTGGCCCATTTAGGACATTTGATCCCATTTAGGACATTGGTGTGGTGTGTAGGATTTGAGTAACAAATGGATTTAAAGGTGGTAACTTGGGGAAAGGAGCCTGTATTGGGCCGGGTGTGGCAGCGTGTCTAGCGAGAATACAAACTGCCTCGGGCTCCTGCCATGTCTCTGAGCGTTGGCACGATCTTTTGGAATGAGACCTTTTCTGTCCAGAGCTTTGGCATGTGGGCACAGAGCTCTGCTCTCCTCCCTCTGGTCACTGCTTGGGTTTTTGATGTGGTAACGTTCCTTGGCTGTTTAGAACTACATTTGCATCACTGAAAAATAACCCAGCTGTGAAATGGTGTATTTTGTCCACTGGTTGAACCCTCTAACCATTTCAGAAGACCATTTACCAGTGACATTGAATAGACTGTGCTGGATAAAGCAGAGGTAGATCTTCAGTGTTAGACCCTGAGTGACGCCTTATTTCATGGTCCTTTTAAGCTTTTCCTAAGCATGGAAATAAAATGTGATTACTGTCTTTTTTCTCGTACATTCTGTTCATTCAAACAAAATGTTGTAAAATAGTTCATAAACTGCCTTTCGATATGTAGCTTGTCGTGTCTGTGAAGTGGCTAATTACTTCCCCTAATGATATGATTTAATGGTTAAATGTTTCAGTATTAATCTTCTGCAATAAAAGGATTCCTCGCCTCTATCCGGGGCTCTCAGATGACTTCTGTGAACTAAAACAAAGAAATCACTCACATGGGGTATCAACAGAAGCAACTGTCACTGGCTTCTCATTTGCATCTTTTAATAACTAAGCAGATTTCCTTATCAGACATCATCTTTCATGCATATGAGATCCTAGTGTCTTCAGTTCTTAAGTACTTCTAGAGTCAAATAACAAGATTTTTAGCAGCTATGAGCTCTTGGAGGGCTGAGGCAGTTAATTAAGGTGTCTCCATTCTGGTATTCTGAGAACTTTCTCAGCAGCCCAGCTGGAGCTGGACAGACCAGAGGAGCCAGTGTAGATTTATTTCTTAGCTGTGTAGCATGTGGTGGACAAAAATCCACAGAAGAGAAGCAATTTCCCCAACTGTCATCAGTTTCAGCAGAAAAGCTAAAAGCTGAATGAAAATACAGACTATGTTTTCCTTTGGATGAGGGCTTTTTTTTTTTTTTATTTATCACTGAGTCACACTGAAGAGACAAAGGACAAATAGCAAACATATTGTGGAGCTGCTTGTTTATGAATCCTGCACCTCCCTAAGCACTCAATAAACTCATTGTGTAATGAATAAATGTATGTTTCCAAAAAAACCAAAGGAAATGACCTGGATTAGTTGTTTTTTTGTTTTTTCTGGGAGTGTTTCTCTGTTAGAACCTGCAAGGAATGCTTGACACTAAAAGGATTCCTCAGAGCTACTAAGATATGTATATATGTATACAGACATGTTTTTTTATATACGCACGATTTCTCTTTCTTCTGTAGTTTCTCAAATCTGAACATAGAATTTTGTGAACGTGGCAGGTAGTTTATGGCAAATGTTAAAAAAATCGGTATATGAAAAAGGATCCATTACTACAAAAGTACTTAGAGCAACTTGTCTGGCACTGGAGGTTTTAACATGTTCTTTATTTTGCAATTTTTCATCCTTTAGCATAGAGTCAGTAGACAGGACTGTTGTGGGAGTACAGCCTGAAAGGATGTTTGGATAATCTCCTAACAGCAAGACTCTGCATGAGGATCCCGACGTACTTAGGTATTCAGCTTGAATAGGTTGATTGGAAACCCAAGTGTCAATCAGCTTTCAGACTAAAACCTATTTGTGTAAATCCTTATCAAAAAACAAGAAACGATGTCATTATGAAAGGCTGTTGTATTTTGGAGGATTTTGAGAGATTTAGTGCTCTTCTCTTAAGCCTCTCTTCTGTGAAGACAAGATGCTGGTTCTGGAGTGCAGCTGTAGATCTGATGCTCTCTCCCAGGGTAGTTATGAGCCTTCTTAATAAGAACACAAGTTTGAAAATGCTGATGAATTTTCTGTGAGCAGCATTTAGGTTTTGACCTGGGTGTTCGTCCCACACGATGCAGCGGTGAGGATGTTTCTCTGGTAGTGTCAGCTGGTTTTTGCTCCCTCAGAGGTGTTGGGATTTCCTCTGCACCGGCAGAACGCAGCTCTGTGAAAGGAACAGCCTTAGAGTCTTGTATGATGAGAGTTGCCAAAGGCATCAATAAAAGTACTTGCAGTCTAATTTTGTTAGAAGTACATAGTGGTTGTGTGTATTTCCAGTGCTCAAACAACTGGGCTTGAGGCAAGAGGATGAGAATAAAGTGTGTCCTAATCTTGTACTTTTTCTAGGCTATGGGCTGGTTTTGGCAAAGGCTGGCTGGGTGTGTCAGTATAAACTCGGAAAGCCAAACTTGTACCTCTCTTTTGGCATCAATCCCCAAATCACCACGTGCTGCATTTCCACAGAACTCGTGAGGTGCTCACTTCTGTGGTTATCAGGCGTAGGGTAGGTGTGTCCTGTGGCCTGTAAAGTCACAAACCTGGCACTTCCAGCTGCTTCACTTGCCCAGGTTCAGTGGTTCTTTGATACAAGCAGATCAGCTCAAGAGCTATACAGGCAGCAGTTTGGTGTGCTTTTGCTGGGTTTTGGTGCTGCTTTTCAGTTCTTGTAAGAAATACCAAATCATAATAATGAAGACCTGCACTCAAGTTCATAGTTGTCAGAAATATGTACTTTGTGGCATCCCCTATTAGACTGTTAATTCCTAAACTCACACTTTGTGGCATCTGACAATTGCTTGCTTGCAATTATGGTAAGCCCTGTGGTTGGTCAGAATTTCAAGTTTGTTTATCATTGACTTGATTCCATAATTTGTTGATTACTGCAGTGAAATTTCCTCGGTACATTGCATCTGTTCTTCAGATCTCACTGTTGATAGGCCTATTTTGTCACACTGTTGGAAGTAAATTTCTGGTTCTTTGATCAGAGAGATTTGAAATTCATTGATAATAGTCTTTGAAGAATAGAGAGCTAGCAGGAATTCTGAATTTTGATGTCTGTCTTAACAGAGATTTTTCTGTAATCACAGTGACATTGAGAGCAAAAAAGCTGTGAGAGCTGGGAATGGGACATCCTTTATGAAGATTTAATAACTTACAACAATCCCCAGAGAAAAGTATTTTTTTTCTGCTGTCTTTTACTTTTCATTTGTCTTAATTTTCAGCACTTTAAACTCCTCTTTTTAGTAGCTGTCTGAGTTTGGAAATTTTTGCTATGCACAGTTACAGAATAAATGCTCCATCCATTCATCCATCTTTCCATAAGATACGGAAATCTTCTGTAGCTTCATCCCTTCCAACACCTCCCATTCATAAAAGTCAAGGAGAGATGGATGCCTCACTGGATATTCTGGTCTGATACCCAAAACTAACCAGAGGTTAGTTGGTACTAGTTAGTTAGTTAACTGGTTACTCAGTGCTTACAGGTTACTCACTGGATATTCTGGTCTGATACCCAAAACTAACCAGAGGCAGTTGGTACTGCCCATCCTTCTCCTTAGAGACATACGGAATTGTCTGCAGTGCTTACTGTGTTGAACTGCATTGATTTCCAGCAAACAGATTTCATGGCTAGAAAGACTGCATTTCTCTCCATGACTCACATACTAATGGCATGGAACAACAAAACTGGTAAGGCAAAGCTTACAGGAATGCAGTGAGAGCTTTCAGTCAGACTGCAGCAGCAGAAGGGAGGCTAAGAAGAGATTGTGTGTTTATAGATTTTTGTTCTTAATGGATTTTATTTCCACAGCTGACAAACCCAAAGTTCACTGAGCCTTAGAATGGAGCAGCAAACAGAACAGCTGTTGGATTTCACATTGAGTTTCTTCCAAAAGGAAGTCACTTATTTATAATGCAGTTATTTGAGGGTTTCTTATGTGGCACAATGGAAGAGAGCTCTGTTGGTGGAAGACTGAAGGAATTTGTGCTCATGGGATCTGCCTGTGTGACTGTCTTGTGCTGAACTGCAGTGTGGGTGGGCAAAGAAAAGCAAGCAGCTAAATATGTAACCTTGTGGTTTGAGTCCATGCCTTAGTGCCATCAGAGAGCTGCTGTAAACGCCTGCTGGGGTGGTTAAAAAATTAACAGGTTACTCACTGCTTACAGTTTACACATCAAAGATAGAACAGTTCATTATTATTCAGCTGATGAAATAATCAGTCCCGTTTTTCTCTCCCACATGAATTCTATGTAGTTTTCAAATACAAAGATGATTTGTTGCTATATATGATTGATTTTTCAGACTCTCGTGCAAAGAAATGTTTCGGTGTCTGTTGAGTTTTTAATTAAATACTACCTTTCTGTGTTTCAAAGAAAGTGTTTAACATGGTATCTTCTGGAGAATGCTTTTGTGTGGAAACAACTTAGGATTCCTGACCACAACTAAATCAGAAGATTTAAGGCAGAGGTTGCCAAACTGCTGAAGGGCACTGCGGATCAGGTTTTAGTTGGTGGTACGACAGCTGCTGGCTGTGAACAGACACAGGGAAAAAAACACTTGCTTGGGCAGTCCTCACTTCCTTGCGTTGCTGGTACGCATTAGTTTAGAATCCTTCAGGCTTTAAGTGACACATTTGGCCTGCTGGCTTTCCTTCCAGTCTAAGGCTCACAAAAATTAGTGTTTGGCATTTGCAGTGGAAACCACATACGGTTCAATTCATAACATTTAAAAAAATACTTCCTGTTTCAAAGTGATTTGTGTTTTACTTTGCTGAAGTTTCTGCTGTATCTTCATATTTTTTTTTCAAATACTGAAATGAAATTTAATTTTCAAATAACAGTTTGTTGGAGACTTGGGTGGTTGAGCAGGTATGTGAAAAGAACTCACAGCCCAATAGAAAGGTTACTGCTTTCTGTTTCCAATTAGAAAACCCCATATGATTAACCCAGTTTTGTGGTTGGAAAGGTTCCTAATTGCCTACATTTCAATCTTCTGTCTTGTCTAATGAGTTAGTTCTCTGTTGCAGACAATTATTTCTTAGACATTGAGGGTTCCATGTAGTCTAGTCATGCTATTAAAAAAACCCTAAGCAACTAATCCAAAACCCAACAAAACTCTCCAAACTGATATATGACTGCTGTTTTAACAGAGCTGGTGCCCTGCTCAGTGCATTAGTTCAGTACTTTTAACAATACTGTATTTTTACTGCACAATGCACAGGAAGGACATTGACCTGTTGGAATGAGTCCAGGGGAGGCCACCAAGATGATGGGAGGGATGGAGCAACTCTGCTGTGAGGAAAGGCTGAGAGAAATGGGTTTGTTCAGCCTGAAGAAAGGATGGCCTGGGGGTGACCTAATTGTGGCCTTCCAGTACCCGAAGGAAGCCCACCAGAGAGATGCAGAGGGACTTTTACAGGGGCATGTGGTGACAGGACAAGAGGGAATGGATTCAACTGGAACAGCAGATTTAGATTAGGAAGCAGTTCTTCCCTGTGAGGCTGGTGAGGCTCTGGCACAGGCTGCCCAGAGGAGCTGTGGCTGCCCTTTCCCTGGAAGTGTCCAAGGCCGAGCTGGCTCTCTGAGCAGCCTGTTCTAGTGTAAGGTGGCCCTGCCCATGGCAGTGGGGCTGAAACTACATGACCATCTTGAATTCCCTTCCAAGGTCATTCTGTGATTCTGTGGATGTCTCTTAAGTGTTTGTGCAATACAGTGGAATCTCAAAAATTAGTTCATGGACTGTTGCTTTTTAACAGCTGAAGTTCTTCGTGTGTCACACAGCCCCCAGATCCCTCATATGCTCCCTAATGTGCTTTACAGTAGTGTCTTTGGCTTCACCCTCCACTGGTTGCACACAGGTATCATCATTTGGCAGCCTTCTGATTAAACAAAGGCTGTGATTGGGCTGATGGAGTTTGCAAAATCCAAATATTAATGGTTTGGTGCCATGCCTATTGCTATTGGAATCAGCAGTACGGAATGTTGGAATAAACTGATATTGATAGTTATCTCTAGATTAAGCCTGTTTAAAAGTTTTTACTCACAGCTTGCTCATGGCAGCTTAGTAGTATTTACAGATAAGCAACACCTACCTAAGAATGCCCCTTCAATAAAAGGCTTTTAATAAGAGATTTAAAAAAAAATACTTTACAGATCTCTAAGGAGTACTTGTCTTCCATGCAGTAATAATGGTGGTTGACTTTCTGTGAAGTAGAAAGATTGATAAACCAAATACACAAGTAGAGGGAGATAGTTGAGAAGGAGGATTTCAGTTCACTGAAGAGGAAGCTGGAAATGCTCTACTGCTTCTGTCCATCTTCCCCTTTACATCATTATCCTTTTTCAGCCTGTTGGAATGCAGTTAAAAATCTTTGGTGAGAAATCCATCCTACCTATCTTTAGACATTCAGAATATGGAAATGAGGAGGTGAGCTAATCATCTATTTCTGGGCAATAAATAGAAATAGAAGTTTCCTGAGGGCTGTGTATTTTACCAAAATGAGACGAATCACAGCTCTGAGAGAGGCTTTCCTCCTGTCAGATTACTTTGAATAGCTAAAAAGATTATTAGGGGTTGTCATCTTGCTTCTGAAATGCTTTAAGTGGCTCTCTGGAAGCCTTTCTTCCCTTCAGTACGTAGGGGACCTCTGCACGTTTTCGCATCAAATTTAGCCTGACTTAGGGCTGTATCAGAAATACGGAGTCCTAACCTTGTGCTTGGTCTTCCAGCAGTGTGTAGGGACTCAACAGTGTCAGTCAGATGATTTCAGTGGTCAGAAAGCCCAGAAGTTCCTGGCAGACCATCTGAGTAGTTCAGGCTGCCCTGCAGCCCCCTGAGGTCTGTGTTGGATGGCAGCAGGGAGTAGGACGGCCGCAGTTGCACGTGGTTTGGTTGTGCAGAACTGCCCTGTTCAGCAGCCAGGTGCAGCTGGGTGAGCTGATCGTGGCAAGAGGTGTCCTCAGGCCCTTGACTTCAGTCCTCAGCATCTCACCCAAAGTATGTGTGCAACAGATGGTTCAGGCTCACTGAATTGAATGTGCGAGAGCTCTATTTCAGATGCTCGGAGTAGGAGGTTGACTGGTTGGGCCTCAGAAGGGAAGGCTCCTTTTCACCTTACCTTGGCTCTTGTGTTCTGGGCTTTGAAGCATCTGTGTGCGTCTGGGGAAGGGGAATGTTGAAAGGAAACTTGAAATTTGGCCGGCAGATGCCTGAACAAAGCAAAAGAGCCTGTATGCAGTTAACTGGACCAAAATATAAGCCTTGGGAAATGGAAGGGGTCCTTTCTGGGAATTGAAACTGTTGGGACAGGAAGGTGCACCTGGAGAGAGGACAGTGGAGGGGTTTACCTGACCTCAGGCTCTGGGTTGTGGGTTTTGAAAGAATGCTGGGAAGAGCCACTCAGGATTCAGACATCGCACTGAATGTGGTCTTGTGCTCAGCTCTGTCCCCTGAGCCTTGGGGCTTTGTTTACTAATGGGAGCTTTCAGAAGCTTTTGGAGCGCTTTTTTCCAATACAGGGCTACTTAAGACTGAAGTTTGTGTTGGTTTGTGGTTGCATTCCCAGCTCTAGAAAATGAAGCTTGGACTGTGTTAGTTCTTGGCCTTTAGTGTATTGTACCAAGTGTCCAAAATAAGCACGGCTTTCTATCTTTTTGAGAGCAGTAATTAAGAGTAACTGTTTCCCCCTATGCAGTTTTATAAGGTAGCTGCCTTTTTTCTTAAGTGCATGGAGAAAATGAGCTGAAATCCTGCTGTTTGTGATGTACAATTCTCTGCTTTCCAGTACTGCAGAATTTACAACTCATTTGATATTTTGTCCCTCCATAGAGTGGTGTTAAGGCTGTGCAAAGTGTGTCATCCACATTAGGTAACAAGCTTTGCAACAGCTTTGTGTAAGGTTATATTTAAGGATTATTTCATTAAGCTGAGGTCAGTCTATTGCCATTTAAAATACCTGTCTTAATGATGAGCTCTCCCTGGCAAACTCAAGATGCACTGTTACAGGTTTTGAAGATATCAGCCCTCCTGTAAACTCCGAACAGCTGGGAGTCTGTGATCTTGGCACTGAGTTTGGGGTTGTATCTATCCCATTATTCCAGTTCCTTTGTGGACAAACGAATCCCTCATTACTGAAAAGAGCAGCCTGACACCTGGTTCCATTTATATTGCAAATCTGGCCACCCGAGTCTTGTAGATGTGATTTCTTGAGGGCGCTGAGCAGCAGCATCATTCATAGTCACCCACAGCTGATGTTTCAATTCTTCATATAATGGAACTGTCAGCTGGAAGCCTTGTAAGCTTGGGAAGAGGGTTAACTGCAATAGTTAAAACTAGATGTAGACAGCAGTGAACACTTCCATCATCCTAGAAAGCCCAACAGGTTTTTCTCTGAGCAGAAAATGTATTAAGTATACATCTGCAAGTTGTCAGAATCTGTTAACAGCAAAAAATTCCCATGAAGGCTTAGCAAGTATTTGTGTTAGATACCAAGTTTTATACCATTTATTTCAGATGCTTGTAAAGGTTATTGTACTGACCCAAGCGAAAATCAACAGCTGTTGCATATGTTGCCCCTTGACTATCTCTTTGCTTTCTTGAAATAATCTTGGTCTTGGTAATGAGAATAATTTCATTTCTCTTCTCATTTGGAAGTTTGAAATCTGATCAGTAAACCAGTTTTATTAATAGTTGCGTGATGATGCACTGTTGGTTTGAAGAACTGTAGAAAAAAATCTATATGGATATTTTTGGCCTAAAGTAGAATAATTTCTGTTGGAATGGGGTTTTTGTTTGTTTCTTGCCAGTGCTTAACACCAGAATATATCTGAGCTTTTGAAATCAAAACATGGACTAACTGTTAGAAGGTATGGAGGAGAGTGTCTGGGGAATAGGCTTGTTCGAAAGTTGCTTCTGTAGAATTTAAAAAATAACATAGTTTGAGAAGGACCTATGGATGGCATCTGGTCTAGCTCACCACTCGTATTTTCTGCATTTATGAAATGTAGACTTTGGTACAGCTAATACAGATTTACTAATTTCTAGAGTCAGTTTATTCTTCCTGTATCCAAACCATCCTTCCTGTCCTTCATGTGTGCAGCTCCTGTCTCCTTTCTCAGTGACAGTGGCTGATAGAACTGCCTTGGCTGCTATTCTAGTTCCCAGCATATCTCCTGGGTTTCAGTCTTGCTGTCTACTGCTCTTTTTTTGGAAAACAAACCATGGGTTTGTTTTGTTGCTTTCTTAATTCATATTTATAGCCAGATGGGGTGGGGGTGTGAGTGCAATTTTTAAGTTATTTCAAGTATGAAATGGGAAATAATTGAGAAGTTGAAATACTTTTTCACTCTTTCTAGTAAAAAGATCTGTTTCGTTAGAGAGCTGATTTTAATTCTTTTAATTTTTAACAAAAATTATGTTGACAGAAAATATACAGACTTGGAAGAAAAAAACCCAGTGCATTTTGTCAAAAACCTATTGGTTTTGACACAAATGAAACAGTAGTGTACCATGTCCAGGGCAAAAGTTGCTTTTCAGGTTTTATGACAAAGCTGAGTATAGCTTCTTATTATATAATAATACAGCAAGAAATAGTTCAGTAAGTAAAAATATCTGTGATAGGGTGAAGTTCACACTTGCTGTGGAGGGAAGGTGAAAGATTAAAACACTGGTAGAGGTGAATGAGTAAAGTAAATAAAATATAGGTCTGAACCAACATCATTACTCTTTTCTTTCCACAAGGGAAAGAATTCCAGGAAGCATCATAGATTCTTCTGGCCAAGGGCACAGCATTAACAATTTAAATAAAGGTGAAAAAATGAGAAAGACTCACACTAGTCTCCCTGTAATTTATCACTTGAGATTGTATTTATTACTTAAAGTAAAACAAACATAATAAGGTGCTCTTGAAGTAAATGGAATCAATTAATTAAAGTGCATCCACATTTAGATAGTGATTTATGAAATTCTGTCAATTTTTCAATATCTGCTATACAGAATATGGTATGTATTTTTGGACAGTAGTAAAATAGATCCGATTGGACTCTGCAGGTTTTTAATAAAGATCTAAAATGAAGCACCTGGAGTGATGAGGACAAAGTGCTGTCTATGACTTTGGGTTAAGAGGCACAGTAATATCCTGGCCTGCTGGGCTGCCATCATTGGTGTCAGTAAACACTTAAGAGCTAATCCAGGTCACATTTCTGCATTGCCAGTAAAGCAAAATCCTGGTGCCCTGTCTCAGTGTAAAATGTCTGTAAATTAGGGAAATGCCACAGACTGTCTGCAGAGCTTTTTGAAAACCTGCTGAGTTTACCCCTTGTTTGTGCTGACATGCGATTCAGCGCTTTTTTCCAGGTTTGGGGGCATCACATGCATTTGGACGCAAAAAGCGAATTCTAATCTATGTACAGAGTGTATGGGAGTGAACTGAGAAAGAAAATGGGAGAGGGGTCAGGTTAATGTCTTTAATGCATCATGCTTATCTCTGTGATAACATGCAAATTGAATTCCACAGCTGTTCACATTTCCTTCCAAAGAACAGATGTGGATTCTTGCCCTCACGTTTTATCCTCACATATGAGGGATAAGTCCAGGAGACAGAGTGGCTAGCTTGGCATTATTTGCCAGTTCTTGTACCATGATGTGTTGGAATTAGAAGCAGAATATCTTTGCTAATGAAGCAGTTAGTCCAGCCCTTGTTCTGTCTCTTCCGTAGCTTTTGTAGGGGTCAGAAGAGCTTCCTTTTCTTGCTGCTCTGAAAATTGTCTGTTTTTACTGGTGGCATATGTGCCTCACAGTTGTGAAGGAAGTGTGCTGTGCTGGCCAGCAGCGAGTTTTGAAGAACCACTCCTTGGCTTGTGAGGCTTCCCGCAGAGCCCGTTAGCCTTCAGTGCCTCAGCAGCTCCACTGCAAGGCTTCAGCCCCTCCGTGCTGCAGCAGGTGGGAACTTGGGGGCAGCCAGTGTTTAATAGCAGGGTCAGTCCTGGAACTACTGTCCTGCTTCCCAGGAATGCCTGAAAAGCACCGCCAGTGGTTTTAGAACAGCGCTTTCGTAATGCTGGTTAGAGGAGAAATACAGGGAGAGACACTGTTCATGGGAACAAAGGGAGGATCTGAGAAACAGGGCAGGAAGAAGCAATCCTGATGATGATTTATATTTTTGCTCAAAGAAAAAGCCTGCTTCTATATAAGCCTTTAAAAATAGAACTAAGAAACCTCAAAGGACATTTAAATTCTATTTACTTGGATAATTGTTTGTTACAATTTTTCTTCTATAAACTTACAAATGCAAGTCATTAAATTTGAGATCTTAACATGAAGAAAAAAAATGTTTCTACATTTGATTACACAAATGCTGTCTCCCTTTCAGCCCACGCAAACACTGTTGGCAATGTTGGATTTTATGAAAAAAGTCCACCCACACATATGGAGACCCTGTAACAACAGGCAAAATTTTGACCTCAAAAAGAATGCTAATTAATAATGTGTTAACTCCACAGATAAAACTAAAAATCATACTTTGGACTACACTTGCTGGTCTGAAATGTTAAAAATTATTACTGTCTGGAAGCATGAGGGTTTTCTTTTTTTAAACTAACATCTGTTTATTTGCCATGTCTGTGTTGGCATATTGGAGTTCACTCTAGTTTTCCTTTCTAGCCTTTTGGATGGAAATTTCCCCTCAGTGTTTGTGGTAATTCAGTACTGATCATAGGAATATAAGGATCAGATATCTTAAGAGAAAAATTTGAGATGTGTGCAATTGTTTAGTTATTGGTAACGCTGAGGTAAGTGAAGGTAAAGAATTTAGCATAAACTAGGACAGAAAGCCTCGTGTATGTATGGCTCTTCAGAGAAATACGTGCTCTGTATTGTGGTAATTTCCAAACAAGGTATTATTCTTCAAGTAATTTAATATTGGTATCTGAACTCTGATTTAGTGTTTGTTTCTATGTAGCAGGGTGTTACAGTTACTAAAGGGTGTCAAACTTGGCAGAGTGAGAAAATACGCTTGTGAAAATTCAGTGTAAATTAACTTTTTTTGCAGTATTCCTCCCATGTACGAATGCTGCAGAGAAAACACAAATACAGATTTCCAGACACAACCTTATTTTTGTCTAACCCTGGACAGGAACCATTGCTGCATGTGCTGAGATACGGGCAGTGGGACCCAGCCCATTTTGATGGTGCTTTGTTATTTTAAGTCTGCTAAGAGCCGTATTATTGTAGATTCCTATTTATTCATGAGGTTAGTCTTTAAAGGACAGATCTTGTGGAAATGATTTTACTGACTGTTGAATGTTTTAGTATCTTCATGGCGTTTACAGGTTCAAATAAACGTCTTCGTTATTCCTTTATATTTAGTGTGTCGTTGAATGCTGATTGGAGTAAACTTTTTCATAACAAGCTATTTATGTGTCTTTATAACCACTTGCTGTTTCTTTCATATGTGACAAGAATATTTTCAATGTAGTATAATGACGCTTCACAGTCCAAAATAATTGCTTTGAGAGGCAGCTTTAATAAGATTCTTAATCAAATGAAAAGACTGAGCACAAGCAAAGAAATTTATTAAGCTCCTTATTTTAATCCATCCTAAATAATTTAAATGTATGTATATTTGCACATGAAAGCTGCTGTATTATCATTGCAGTAGAATTGTTGATACAAATAATGCTAAAGACCAGTGCACCCACTAAGATCATCTATTCAATTTCTGCTGTGAGATACGGATTAGGAGGAGGCAAAGCAGGCTCAAAACTTTAAAGAACATAAAGAAAACTTTATTAACAGAACTAAAGGGAAAATAATGAGTCAGAATAAACCTTCAGAACACTTCTCTCCCCAACTCCATTCTTCTTTTCCCACTGACAACATAAAGAGACAACACCTGGAGTTTTCAGTCAGTTTACCACCTTCAAAATAGTCTTTCTTCAGTTTGCTTAGAGAGAATAGTCTCTCTTGCCATGCCATGGAGACTTCTCCACAAGAAACAGTTCTCTCGTGGCTTCAATGTCACAGCAAAGCAGTGCCCGGGTGGAAACCTGCTTGTACCGTGAACGTCCCTCCCACATTTGGTAGTCTTCCCACACCTACCTCTGTGGGCCACTGAGCCACGGGGTGCACTTTTAAGGATGAGCTGTTCAGAAGCAAAGGTTCTCTTCATTATCTCTGAGATCATCTTCATTTCTGAGAATAGAAATCTCCCCTTTCTTCCCCAGGGCAGGGGTCTTTTTCACCTTATCTTTCTCTGTTCAAGTTTCTCATTGGATCACAGTCACTTCAACATCTGCTGGCCTTAGCACGGGTGCCTTTGCTCGTGTCTGCAGTTTGAACGCTTCATCCCCCCATGTCTTTCATGAGTTACAGGGATAACAGTCCGATTGTTCATGTCTTCATCATGGCTTACAAAAGAATTTCAGTCCCGAGACATAGGACATCTTCTCATTCTCCCCCTTCTGGACTTCAGCTCTGCCCTCCTCACTGACCTTGGAGTCTCCATGTTGCTCTCCTCAAGTGTCTTCACCCTTCTCCCCGCTCTTATTCGCTGGAGGATTAGTATCTGTAGGTTTTATCTGAGCACGGAAAGAGTTAACATCTCTCTGGGCTCCGGCAGATGGTCAGGTGATCCGGTGCCGGGCGGCGGCGGGACAATCGAAGTGCAGGATTTCAGGCCGCGCTGGGGGGGCTGTGCCAAGATCTCAGGAGTCGGGCCAGAATGGTGGCGGCCACTATGGCTGCATGGGTGCTCCTCCGGCCCCTGCCGCGTTCAACTCCAGTCGCAGGGCTGCTTTCCGCACAGGCTGCAGACTTGCCCCCGATCTCAGCCGCATGATCTCCTGCGGCGCCGGCAGGACGGCTCAGCGGCTTGTGGCCTGAGCGGGGCCCGGCTCGGCTCCTCCCGAAGCCGAGCGGAGCCGGCCCGGCCCGGCCGGGGTCCGGCTGAGCCAGCGGGCCCAACAGCAACAAGCTTTGACGAGTCGGCGCCACACTGGAGGCCCGCTGGGCCGGGCTGCCCTGGCCGAGCTGGGCCGGACCCGGCCCCGCCGGACCGCCCGGGCTCCCCCGTTACCTGCTCCAAAGCTGGGACCAAGAGAGAACTTTTTCGCGGCTTGCTGCTGCTTTAAATAGGGGATCTGGAGGCATATTCAGCTTCTATTGGTTTGTCCAAACTCAATACTCAGAACTAACTGGCCATTAGTCCTGTCAGGAGCTTATGGCCAGCCTCTGACACAGTCACTGTCTCACTTCTGGTTTATTTTTAGCTGGAGAAGCCTCTCTGGCAAACACCAATTCCTCTGTAATTGCCTTAGAATTTTACAGATGGAAATGAAACCATTGATGAATCATGTGTTGCTGTGAAGTGACAGGATTGCTGAAGTGCCATGTAGTCCAAATTTGCAGGGAATAAAACAGCTTGGCAGCTCTTTTTCACAATAGTTGCTGTGTCTGTAAGTGAAGAGGCTCCTTGTTTGTCTTGAAAACCTTTATTTGTTGGAGACTATGATGCCACTTCGATACTCTTGTATTTCCATGTGAGGTCATGTCCTGTAGCACAGGTTTTGCCACTGTGACGATGGGAAGGCTGGTCCTGCTGTCAGATGTGCTGAGGAGGTGGTGGGACAGCCTGGCACAGAGGGGTAGGAGCTGAGGATTTGCCGTGCTGAGACAAGGAGATGTCCAGCTGTTCTCAAGGAGATGCAGTGAAACCTCAGTTTGGACAGAAGGGTGGGAAGTTGCCAATGGATGAAGATTCATGAGTTGCTCCCAGAGGTGCTGCAGCTCAATGAGGCTTTAGAGATGGGTCTGAAGAGAGGAAGAAGGGAGGGACAAAGGGCAGCACCTGGCTGGGATGATAAATGATTTTCAAAGAGCAATTTAAAGAGGGGAAAATTTGGAAGCTTGAGAGTATCTTAGTTTTTACAGTACCTTTTCCCAAATATGGGAAACTGAGAGTATCCCATGTAACTTTCAGATCTTGCTTTAGATCTATATTTACAATGTGCAGACCAGTAAATAAAATCTCTTGCATAATAATTGTGTATCTGCCTGTCAGATGTTCAGAAGTGCTGTTATTTATTTTGTTCTGTTAGAACTTGCCAAAAATCATTGATGAAGAACTGGTTTAAGTTGCTCATTTTATGTAATTAATTTCAATTTCTTGATTTGCCCATGTGAGCAAAGATCTATCTCACCAACTCATGGTTAGATGGAACTCTGGATTTAGTGGCTTTCCTGTTTTTTCAGGAAAATGTGAGGGAGAGGACAAGGATTTGCAGCTGACGGCACAACAGAACTCGGCCTTTAGTCAGCATGCTTTCTTCATACACTTATGCCTTGTGAGTACTCTATGCTAATGCCCTTAAGGACATCACAGAGGAGGAAATCAATCAGCCTTTGAGTTTGGAGGAGCTCTTAGATGGAAATCTTACCCTTGATGACCAGGTTGCCCCTTCAAAAGCTGGCAGTGCCACAGGAGTGCAATCCATGAAAGGCCTAACAGTGAGGGGCAGCTGTACAAGTGCTCTACTGAGGAACTCTACATCTGACCTAACTTGTTAGAGAGGGAGTGAAAAGTCAAGGGGAGGAAAGGAACTCTTTCAAACCAGAGCAGCTGTCCAAATAATCTTTCCCTACCTTCCTAGAAGATTTTTTATGTCAACTTTGTGCTGAACTAAATGAGGGGGGTCCTTGGGTAAAGTTACTCATCTTTTCCTTTTTTCTAATGGGTATAGAGAAGTCCTAGAATAAAGAGTCAAAAATTGCTTTAAAAAATCTCTGTAATCAAACTGAAACCTAGCATGTAGTAAGTGACAAAAAAGAAAGGGCATTAAATAAGATGGGAAAGATTCCCCATTTTAATTCTATTAAATGATTGTAGGGGAAACTGAGGATATAAAGGATGGTCCTTGGTCCAGGAAGTAATTAGGGAGCATTTTAGTGCCTCATGAGCCTGTGCTTTTGACTGCTGGCAGCTTGAATTGCTGAAGAACAGAGAGGCTTGGTTTGCTGACTTTTGCAGCTCACCAAAACTGAAACCATTATTTGATTGTTCTGATGTGCCCTACTTGGCATTGCCAGGTTAAAGGTTCCCTGCTGCAGTGTCTGAGACATCTTCAGGTTGTGTTCTAGCAGAGTCTGTCCCTGTGGAGAGAGCTCCAGTTTGGTGAGGTTTGGCTGGGATGGCCAGGTTTTACTGATGCTGGGCCCTGCCAGAGTGGTGGTCAGTGGAATGCCATCGGGGGAAGGCCACCCAGCTCTGCAGAGACTGCTGCCGAGGCCTGGCTGGCGCTGGTGTCTGCCCCCCCAGGGAATAAAACAGCTTGGCAGCTCTGCAGCTGCTGGGCTGCCGCGCTGATATTGATACACATTGTCTTTATAAACCGTGCACATTCTTTTCATACGTGATACAGTGCTTGAAATTTATCTACCTCTCCTAAAATCCATAGTTTCAGTGCTGGGGAAGTACTAATTTAAAAACTTGGCCAAAAAAACCTCAAACAAAACCAGTCCTTAAACTACTGCAAATCACTTTTTACAACAGTTCCTTGTGGAACATTATTGTGAATTCTGTTCTTCATTCTTTCTTTTAGGCTCTCTTGTATTCATCAAGAGAAAAGAAATTCAACTGATCACACCCAGGGCTTCTTTTATTTCTGTGGGAGCTTGTTTATTTGTTTCTCTTTTAACCTTGGACATATTTTTTTCCTTAGCTGTTTGTATCTTTCTAGACTGACTGTTATAGACAGATCTGCAGAGGGCCTCAGTAGTGTGCTTTATCTGTCTGAATTTCCATCATTAAAATTCATTTTGGTTTTCAGTTGCTGGTACTTCCTACAGTGGGAATAAATACCAGTGCCCACTGCTAAGTTGTGCGTATTGGATTTTCCTTTTTGATGGAGTTAGTGTTGCGTTTTTGAGAGCAGTCATTCTAGATGGAACTAAATAGCATGGAATTTGAAACATATCTTAAATATTCATTCTTTAATTAAGCATATCATTTTACAAATTATATTTTGTATTTCCAACCTATGCATGTCTGTCATTCCTTTGGTGATGGTTGAATTATTTTAGTAATTACTTCCCTTTCTATTGAGTAGCTGAGCAATTAGTAGAATAATCATTCAGGTAATTACTTCTTTGTTGACTAAGAGCAATCTTGATCATGAAAATCATTATATGTTAACAAATCAAAATGTGAGAGCTTTTCTGGTACAGAACTGGTTCACCAGACTAAATGGATTATATGATGAGATGGATTGAATCTGTGTCATCAACAGGTGGGTCATTTCTGGATCCCCAAATACATTTTGCAAATATATTTCAAATTGTATGTTGTGGTATTTATTTGTATTGAGGCTAGAGGTAAGAAATTAAGCATGTTTGTTCTTTTTGTGGTAGACATGTCAATGAGTACTGCAGTAATGGAACTGTTTTCCACGTTTGGTAGCATCTCATCTTCCCTACATTTCTTGAAAAGGAAGCATTTGTGAAATTTAAAATTGATAAAAGCACAACAATATTTTCATATTTTACATAGAGTTATATGAGTATCTGTTAAATACCTGGGTATAATATGTATATAAAGTGTGATATGCTAAAGAAGGCCTAGTTCATCAGTGCAGCAGGCTGCAGGCCAATCTGGAGGCAGTGCACGGACCCCTTGGAGGTCGCAGAGCTGTTCCAGCCCTGCCTGTGCATTGTGCAGCACAGAGATGGACACTGCCGTCTGCTGTCCCCGGTCCCCTGCGACAGAAGCTGTGCCACGGCTTCTTCTGTGGCTCAGAATGTTTCTGACTCAGGTCAGTTACAAAGAGAAGGCAAACCCCTGGAGCTGGGCAGCCTCGTCATTTTCCATAATTAGGAACTCTCACACCACAGGTAGAGCAAGACTGCTGGAGTGCTGAAAGTGCTGAGCTTGTGACGCTCACGCAGTACCTCATGCAGGCTTAGCCCAATGGGTTTCTGTGAGAGAATTGCTCACAAATTAGTAGATGACAATCCTGGCACTCAGACCTGTGTCCTTGATTGAGTAGAGCTCTTCAGTACCAGCCTGTGACTCAGAGCATGGGGACTTGAGTTCAGAAGGACAGGGAGGCTTTCACAGCAGCACAGTGGTACCTGTCTGTCCATGGGCTCGCACTGAGCTTAGAGGAAGATCAAAGCATTATTTCTGGCTTTCCAGTATACTTAAAACCCAGAAAAAAATAGCTACTGACATTTGTCACCCCCATGGCCCATGTGCATGATCTGATTGAGGGTACGGACCCCTTTATGATACAATAGACTTGGCTTTGCAAAGCCTTCACTGGCCATGTAGTTTATATACTGTTTCCTGGTTTCCTCCTAGCTTCTTTGGAGAAAACTTGAGTTTATTCTGTGGTGTTAATATTCATCCAACCTGCCTCCTTAGGCATTTTAGGTATCATGTATTTGAAAGCTTGCTCATGGGTAGGCTTTGAAAATGCTGCAGCTAATGTAACATAGACATTGCTTGTATCACAAAGAATATCAAGGAGCATAGTCATGGTATGAGAATTTCATAGCACTTAATTCTTGGAAAGAGATTTTGTCTTGTCTCTTCGCTTTTGTGACTTGCTGTGACATTGTGACTCTAGATAATCTTCGTGTTGGACTGTCTGCCTTAGCAAATTATCAGCTATAATGTTCTCCCTGTTTACATTTTCTCTTGGAACCTTAAACAGATGTAAAATCCCAAATAGCACTTCATTCATGAGCAGAGATGCTCCGGGATTGTCACATGTATTCCAAGGGACTACAAGCTCTGTGATGCCAATTTACATGGCAAACATTAGCACGTTACCTCAGTAACTGACAGCCTGCTGCAAGGGATGCAGAAATCCTCCCGGATCATGGCTGCACTTCTTTGCAGGTGTCAAGGATTTGTGTCAAGCAAATTTGCATTTACAATAAGGCTGACTAATAAGATACTGTATCTGAGTTATCTGTGTGTTGCTGATTAGTTTGGTCTTTATATAAAAACATTTGAACAGGATTTTAGTGCTACAGACAGCATCCAAAAAAATACATTTGGAAACATCAGGTTGCTCAATGTCGGTTTTTGACTGGTGTAAACTGTACTTGGCCTTTTCAGTTCTTTCAGATTTCCTGAAACAACTCTTTGTCTCTGGTTTCTTGCAGTATTTTCCCTGAGTACTGCACTACTCATGCTTCACTTTTACAGTTAATTGAGGTGGCTGGAGGTCAGCCAGCCTGACCAGGCCCTTTTAGAATCCTGAGCTACTTAGCACTGGAGATTCTCTGCAGAGATTATAGTATTGAGTTGGAATTGCCCTCCATATATCCAAAGTATATTGAACGTTTGTGCTTGAGTGACTGGTAGGGCAGGAAGTGTTTTATCTACGTTGAATTAAGATTGTTCTAATTGCCCACATGGGTTATCAGGGAAAGGATCATGAGGCCTGGGGGAATTGAGAGCCAAGCAAAGGAAGTAAAAATCCAGCAGGAGCATTGCTTTCAAGAGTTCTGGCCCTGCAGCCAGCCTTGCCTTTGCACTAGGGAGGGGGATGTCTCATGGATTTGGGCTGCAGGGAGCAAGGGGTACCACACCATCAGAGATGTAGTTGGCTGTATAATTTCACAGTACTGTAGAATATTTGGATAAAAGGATGACAATTATACCTTAGCGTTCAGTTTGTAATGAACTTTAGTCCTTAACTCGTAGCCTGTCTAGAAAGTGAAGCTATTAAATACAACTATTATTTTTGACTTGATTTCATTTTTATAGAATATTAGAAAAAAAATTAAAAGACTATAGAAAACCATCTAAAAGCATAAAAACCCCATTTCTGGATACAGTGTGATTTCAATTCTTTTAAGTTTCAAAATACTCTAGAATTCTGATTGATATTTGTTCTATTGTATATTTTCTCTGGCTTGTTTATACCAATCTCTCAGCTTATTATTGAAATTTTTAGATCAATGTTTAAAAATAGTAGCAACTTAGAAATGGCTTTAAAGACAGGTCTCAGTACACCATCTAAATGGGGTTATTCATAGAATTCTATAATCAGACACTTAGTGATTTTCATAAGTTTGTGAACAACAGTGAGATACAACTGCATCAACAAAGACAGACTTTTTAAAATTATAGAATAGTTTTCTGTACAAATTTACTTTCCAAGGCCTGTATGTGTTATGATAAAAGAGCTACTCCCAAAATACCAAGCTTCTGCATTAATAAGTACAACAGTTTTGTCTGAAACCTTGTGTTTTCCCAGCAGAGAGCTATAAAATGCCCAGTAATGTGAGCTGGGTTGCCTTCTCACCAGTGGCAATAAAAGGTATTCTAGAAAATCTAAGAAATTGGATGATAATGGGAACATAGACCGTAAAAATCCCAGTAAAATTTTCTTTGGTTTAAATAGGACTTTCAGGGGGCAGGGAAATTGGCTGGGGAAGGGGAGTTTATGAACATGCGGCAGCGTCTTTTCAAGAAACTGTTCTCATCTGGGAAAAGAGGTTGGTGTTCTCTAGCCCGTCAGGCTGTTCTTGCTGGCTTTAAGGTGCTGCTTCTCCTATGCTTCCAACTGGGCATTTTTGGAATAAAGCCAGTACCAGGCCTCTGGAAACCAAATAAAAGAATGAAATGGGAATGCTTGGGGTGGCTGCATCCTAAGGTCATTCCTTAGGCTCTCTGGGGTCTCAGGTCACTGCAGCTGGTCAGCACGAAGCTGATGCTTGGGACCTGAACAGTCCTTTTGCTCTGGCTAAGGCTGCTGCTTGTCTGCAGCAAGGCAAGAACTTGCCTAAATTCCTTGGTCCCTCAGGGGGGACCATTCTCAGGTGCCTGAGCCCCTGCTGTCCTCCATATGCAGGTGGTAGCGCTGGCAGCTGTTTGAGGAGATAACCTGCTTTTAAACCATTAATCCAGGAAAGTAAGGATGGGTGTGTGTGGGAACCTCCAAGTAGTAAAAATGTATGTTTTTAGAATATGACCAGTGCTTGTCATATCTGTATTTCAAATCTGTATTTCTTGGTTCAAATTTATTTAAATTTAAAATATTTGTTACCTTTTGGTTTACTTGCATAATATAAGGTCAGTATTCTGTAGATGAGTTGCTTGTGTTTAATGGACTCTGCCAAATCCATGAGACTTGTGACTGCTGGGATGGCACTGTGGGGTGATGACTTTCTGGGTTTGTGTATGGTCAAGCTCAACATAGTGTTTGAAGTCCTCCATTAAACTTGAGACCAGTTTTATTGTGTGGTTTGTTGAAGATATGTAGACTTTAATTTTTTCTTTTCATGGCTTTGCAGAAGCATGACAGTGAGTAGGGGTATTACCTGGATTGTATCTTCAGTAGCTCACAGAAGTTCCAGGATTCATAATTTGTGTTTTACAAGGCACCTGTCTTGGCTAGGGAATTCCTGAAACTTCTCTATCCTTGTCACCTTTGTTAAAAGGAGCAAAATGACTCTTGTGATGGTGTGTTTGAATTCTGCTGGCCTACATTTTTTCCCCTCACCCCTTCATGTGTCAGGATTTGCTTTTGCAATTTCTAGTTGGAACCCAATATATTTTTCTTGAATAGTACTGGAAAATTATCAGAGTTCTTTAGCATTATTAATCTACTGGAAAGTTTTATAGTGATCTTTTTTTACTGGAGATCATTCAAGTGAGCAATTCAGTCTTCACATTCAATGAAGCATAAGGCAACAGGCCTCCTAATGTAAATAATGATCTTTATATTCCACTTTTGTCAAGGTATTCAAAAAAGGAGTCACTTATGCTTCAGAGGAGAGGCAGTGAGTGTCTTCTCTACTGAAACATTTTTGTAGGTTAAACAGCTGTCAAAATCTGATTTTTTCTTGAGGGTTTTATTTTGTGTTTTTATACTTCTAATATTTATTACCTAATAAATAGCCTCTATAACATGTCTATTTACACTTTTCAGCAGGAATCTTAAATACAGTCTTTTGTCAGAAGTACAGGGAGCTTTCCTGCTCTAAAATCATAGTTAACTCTGAAGGAAGACAACAACCCTTAGAATAATAGCACTGCAATGCTGGGACGTGCTGAAGTTCAGCTGGAGCAGGATGGATGGAACCAGTGTAAAACACTGACCTGCTGTTACGGACACTGTCTGTGATTGTATGGTCAGACAGAGCAAGGGCAGGGGGTGGGCAGAGCAACAAGGACAAAATCACAAAATACAACAGGGTCTAAGCGTGTGCATCATTTTATTTGCCAGTGAACACTTCTGCAGCTTTAGCACAGTACCACTTCTGTGTCTGCAGAAGGCCTGTGACACCCTCACGGTATTTAGCAGTGACAAGGAAGTTACACTGTGAGCAGAGCAGATCTCACAGTTGAGAAATTGCATAAGTGTTTCCAGGTTGTACTACAGAAGAGCAGGGAACTTCCCTTGTCAGGGTTCAGCTGGGACGGCACCGAAGCCTGTGTGCTCGCTGTGGTGATGTACTCTGTACTTCTGGGAGTGCACGCAGCATTTAGGTCTCCGTGAGCAGTTCGTGTGGACTGTGCAGATCCCCTGCTGCAGATGAGGGATTCAGTGCCGTGCTAGGTGGGTGGGCCAGGCCCTGCAGCCGAGCAGCAGTGACCCTGCTCTCTGCCTGTCTCACAGGTGAAAGCATTAACTCACTTGTGCATGGGTTGCGGTGTGCTCCAAGTCTGCCAGAATTAAACCCACTTCACCAGAGCCAGGCAGTGTCATTAGTATACTCCAGGAACTGGAAACATAAAGAACTAAACTATCTTAGTTTATTGCCATACCAGCTGGACACCAACTGAATTTGTTAGGTGTAGTTTGGCATTGGTTTCCTGTTATATTTGGCATTTGTGCAGAGCTGTGCCTGCCCCAGGACTAGGTCACCTTCTTCTCTGGTTTTTGGAGGTGTTATATGGTGTAAGTGTGGGAAAAAGTGCAGATTTTGATGAACTGCAAGAGCCCAAAGTAGTACAGGTTTCAAATCTTTTAGCCTGAGTCATGTAAGGGCTTACTGCCCAGGGTACTCCCAGCCTGGGCATGCAGGTGCCCTGTGCTCTGCAAAATTCCCGGTCATTTTCCTAGCTTCTGGGCTGTGCTGTTCGGGCTGTGCCTGTCCGTGGCACCACGACGGAGCCCTGAGAGCCCACGGGACTGGCAGCTGAGAGTCGTGCTGTTCAGGCTGTGCCTGTCTGTGGCACCACAATGGAGCCCTGAGAGCCCACGGGACTGGCAGCTGAGAGTTGTGCTGTTCAGGCTGTGCCTGTCTGTGGCACCACAATGGAGCCCGGAGAGCCCACGGGACTGGCAGCTGAGAGCGAGCAGCACCTCTGCCCTCTGAAGGGTCAGGAGTGCCCAGGGCAGAAAGCAGCAGGGAAGCAGCGCCTGCCAGCCCCTCTGCAGCAGGCAGAGGCCACACTGGGTCCCACCCTGCCCCTTTGGGTGGGCAGTGCTGCTGGGACCGGCTGTGGCTGTGTTCTCCCACCGTGCCCAGCCATCGCAGATGGTTATCCCGCTGCCTGCCTGTCTCCAAAGACCTTGTGACATTTACCCCAAGGCACGGCCTGTTGTCATATGCATAGTCAGCTGTGTCATTTGCTTTCACCTGTTGGAGTTAATCTCCATTTTAATGACATGCTAACAATGTCAGGATTAAGTCAGGGCCAGCTGTAAATTTAACTCACTCTTGTAATGACTTTTGGAAAGATCGCTGTTTCATTAAAGGTTGCCACTCGCCCAGACTTACTTTCGTGGGAAAGAAGTGGGATGTAAAAATCTGTCTGTTAGGCTTTAGGAGCAAAAATCTCCTTGAGGGATGGTTCCAAATGACATGCCAATCTAGAAAAATCTGTCAGAATAGTTACACAATGGTATGCCACATAGGTATGAATTCTTCTGAAAAATAGTTGCTTTGTCATTCTAACCCTGTGTCTTGTCACCAGGTAGGTTCACAAATTCCTTGTTCTGGGTTGGAAAACTCTCAGTAATTGCAGCTGCCTCCTGCTTCATACATTTTTAAGCAAAATATGGAGATCTAAATATGGAGATTTCATAATTTTGATATCACATGAAGAAATGGACTAGTATTTAAAAAGCAGTGAACTAAAATAAAAAACCAACAAGCAACAGTATAAGTTGTCATCTTAATTGAAATAATAAGGGAAAAAAAATCTTCAGACATATTTCAGTTGTTTCTTCAGTTTATTTGCTCCTTATGTTGTTCTTTCCTGGCCTTCCTGGCAGGCTTTTAGCTGATCTGTAAGAGAGAAAAAAATCCCAACCTCTTCAAATTCAGATTAAAATCACAAAATATTTTTTAACCTTTCTAATTCTCTTTGCATAATAGTGCAGAGTCGTTTGAATATTTGATGTTATATCGTGTAATTAGGCCTTTGATTTTAGGCAGTTTTAATATTTGATAAGAAGCTTTAAAATCCTGCTATGAATTTTTCCCTGTCTGCAACCCATGTTCTAGGCTGCAGATTGTGCTCTTGGTAGAGCCTTATGCAAGGATTAATCTCCTGACCTTTGTCAGCGCTGTGGAGGGGCAGCTGTGATTATTATTATTTAATGTATTTTGTTTGTATAGTTGACGCGTGTGCGCAAAGAATTAAGGAGCAGTTGAACAATCAGTGCTGAAATAGCATTTAAGTTTACATGTAGTGTCAGACTTTGAATGCTGGTGAATTGATCATGAAGGCACACTGAAAATTTTGTGCCAGAGGCTGGTTTTTTATGATTTAGGATGCCCCTGAGAATAAGTATTTTGAGACTTCTTGTTCATTTGGACATTTCACTGAAAGCTAATGGAGACGTTTGATAAAGGTAAAATACTCACTTAGCACCTCTTTGTACAACGGCCTTCTGTGTTTGGAAGGGAAGAACTTCAGTTCATTGATGTATTTTCAGTTAGCTGGAAACTTGTCTGCTTTGGACAAAGCAGCCGAAAGGAGAGGGAGGCTTGGCTGGTGCTTGTGCTGTGAGGCTGCAGTGCA
Organism: Melanocharis versteri; assembly: GCA_013397845.1. Lineage (NCBI taxonomy): Eukaryota > Metazoa > Chordata > Aves > Passeriformes > Melanocharitidae > Melanocharis > Melanocharis versteri. The sequence goes on from VZTG01008963.1 coordinate 513,287, forward strand.
GCTATGCCAGGCTTGATGTGTCAGCCAGAACAAATGTTATTTTGTAAATCACTTTCCTGTTGCTTTGTCTGTCTCCTTTGCCAGCCGTTCTTTGAGTGGACAAAGCTGAATGTGCTGCCCATTGCCTTGTTTTCCCAGAGTCGTGGGGGCCGCAAGAGACCTCTGGGGATTTATGTCCCACCACCCTGCTCAACCAGGGCACTTAGATTCTGATTATTCTCTAAGGATAGGCCCCCACAACTGTTGCTGGGCAACCTGTTCTAGTGTTCAACCACCCTTACAATAAAACAGCTTTTTCGTATGTTTTAACTGAAAACTTCAGTGGAAATTGCCTCTTGTCCTAGTCCCTGAGAAGGATCTATGCCCATCTTCTTTCTCCCTCCTCAGGTGTTGATAAGGTCCATCTGAAGCTTTCTCTCCTCAGGAGTGAACAATCCCAGCTCTCTTTGCCTCTTCTTAAACGATCAGTGTTCCAGATTCTTAATAATATTTGTGGCACTTTGGTGGACTCTTCCTGCTATGCCCGTGTTTCTGCATAGCTGCTTTCCAGCCGTTCAGACCCCCTGGCTTGTGCTGGCTTGGGTTTGTTCCTCCTCAGGTACAGGGAGCTGTTCCCCTGGGCCCATTTCTCCATCCCCTCAAGGTTCATCTGGTCCATGGGCCATTCCTTCCCCCGTAGCACCTGCAGGCTTGCAGAGGTGCTGTCCCGTCATCCACTGTATTGGTCCCAGCACTCCAGGGTTCTCTGCTAATGACTGGTGTCCAGCTGCACTTTCTGCTGCTGGTCACAGCCCTCTGAGCCTGACACTTCAGCAAATCCAGCACATTCTCCACTCACCTCCTCCGAAGCCGGGTGCTTTGTCCATGAGGATGTTACAGGACACTGTGCTGAAAGGCTGGCCCATGTCCCACAGTATCTGCTGGCTCCCCCTTGTCCACCAGCCACCCTTCTTGTCACAGGAGGTCATCACTCTGTTCAAACGTAATTTCCTCTCTGTAAATCTGTGCTAACTACTGCCAATCACCTCCTTGTCCTTTTGTTTGGAAGTGGTTTTCAGGATTATTTGCTGCACCACGTTCCCTGTCAGCGAGGTGACGCAGGTCAGCCGGTAGCTCCTGGCTCTTCCTTCTTGTCTGGAAGAAAGGAGTGATGTTTATCTTTCTTCCAGTCCTCTCCCAGTGACCGTCACCTTTCTCAGAGGTACTGCAGACTGGCTTTGCAATGATCCCAGCCAGTTGCCTTGGCACTATGGAATAAGGAAAATGGAGGAAACAGTCGTAAAGTGAATGAACTGAGTTTTCTGACACCAAGACAGCAAATGAATGTTCTATGATTGTTGTGGTTAGTTCTTTTAGCACAATAAATAGCATTTTATGCATTAAGGTGTTCATAGTGATACCGGGTGTATGACTGTCCAGGTAAGAATTCTTCCTGTTGTCAGACTATGTAGGAGAAAGTTTATGTTCATTTCAGTACACAAAAAGGAGGGCTGAATATATGCAAACTCATTAAGAGAGATTATTCTCACGGTTAATTGAGATATATCAATCTGCAGTTGCTTTCTCTCTGACAATTTTCTGCCCGATTACCAATAGTAAATAGTCAAATACATAACACTTTTATTCGAGGCAGTTTCTCTAAGGTTAGGCATCCCAAGAACGATGGATTTAAGAGGCTTGGTTCAAGGCTGACGTGATTAATAAAACTGTGGAACAGGTTATTTGTAGGCTCACAGAAACCTAACTGGGAGGGGCACTGAGCATGGCTCTCAGGAGTCCTGGTGCCTCAGCTGGCCTTGGTATGTAGGCAGTTCTGGAAGGGTTAGCTTGCCACCTGAACTGCAGATTGCTTCTATCTGTGACATCATGGTTCAGCCTGAGGGAAAGAGCTTTCCCTGAGACTCATTCTTGAACTGCTCGCTCTGCACACGGGAGCTCCTTTTCTGTATTTACTTGGTGCTATTTGCAGGTTATCTAATTTCGAGAGTAAGGGCTTGAGCCTGATGAGCCAAGCGTTTTTCTCAAGAAAAGTGTGTATTTCAACTTGAAATCAATGGGCCTTTCATGGCCACAGCAGCCTCAAACTCAACTTCTAATGCCCGTTGTTGCATATTTGGATAGAAACACTGGAGATCATTAGAGGACAGTAATTAAGCACTTTCTGAAAGAAGTGCACATGAGAAGATATTTAAGAGTATTTATTCAAATACAAACATATACCAAAAATTAGTATTATAGGATCTTTACGTATTTCTCTGGACCAAACTGGGCGTTTTAGATGCAGAAATGTGAATGAGTTATCGATTGTTGTTTGTTCAACCAGTTCTACCAGTGAAGCAGAATGATGGAAAAACACATGGTAGTCTGGCAAAGGGCAGACTCTGCTAGCAAATGAATGCTGAATAGAGCAATTAGGCAGGAAATCAAAATTGAGGATTCAGTATAAGGCAACACATGGCACATGATCCAGAGCAGGTCTAGAAACAACTGGAGAAACTGGCAGGGCATTTTCAGCACCTGGTAGTGTCATCTGCAGCCAGCATCCTGTGCTGGGGCCTTTAGACTGGCATGAACATTTATCTTGTCTCTTTTGAAATATTTTGAGAGCGTCAGTTTGATCAGAAGTAATTTTTTAAAGAGAAAAATTTATAAGGAACACAGCTGGCTCTGCTGGCTCTGTGGGCTGTAGCTCAGATAGTTCTTGGGCAGGGTGCAGGACAAAGCCTGGTAAATGTATGTGGGGCATTTTCTGTCTTAGTGTGATGAACAGGATTTTGGCCTCAAGTTGCAGTGCTCCCGGGGATTTCTAGTGTTATGTGTAGCCTGTGAGAGGTGGTTTAAAGCTGGCATTTTAGTGAAAAAATGTGACTTCTTGCATAGTATCATCAGCACCACAGAAAAATAAAACTTCTGGAAATTCATAGAGCTTCTTTATAGCCTTTCATATCTCCTTTCACGTACTTCTCCTTTCTGGTACTTCATTACTACAAATAGTGAACCCCTTCACTTCAGGAGAATTTTCTCACAGCCTTTAGCTGTGGTGAGGTCAGGATGGGCTGCAAGAGTCACATGTTCTCCCACTCTTGGTAGACTTATATGAGAAAATGAAAGACTGTTTTCGTGAAAAATGAATGGCCAGGCTTTGCATAGTATCTCCTACCAGAATTTTTGAGTGTGGGATGCTAAATCATGGTGACCTGGCACAAATTCTCACTTGGTAATCAAGCACAGATGTGCTATCTGGTGAATTGCCATGTGCTAATAAAGACTGTTCTTGCCCCATTCTGCTGCAACAGAAAGTGATAGCTAATGCACATGGCTGAAATGTGGGGGGGACCTGTGCCACAGTGGAGCATTTACATTCAGGAGAAAGAGAGGTTCTTTCCACCTGCATGTTAAACAGAAAGTCCTGGAGAGGATTACAAACCATTGAGACTGTGTAACAGGTAAGAAACCCAAATACAGTTCAGAACAGCATTCAGTGATTGCTGCCAGTTAATGCTGTCTGAGCCTCCCTGTTGTGGAATGGAATCTTTTCATGTGCATCAGTGTCAATAAATGTATGAATGCAGGGACTGCATCTCAAGATGTGTTGAAAGCATGTGCTTTGATAATAGGGCACTTCCACGGTAGGTTAATTGGCATTAACTCACTTTGCTCACACGTAATAGGGAACTTTTCATGAAAAGAACGAAGTCCTAATTATTCAGATCAGCAAGAGTAATTAGAAAATATTACCCGCCTTAATAGAATGTGGGAAAGATCTTACCCACGGCAAGATTGATTCAGGTTGTCTAAATGGGGAAAGTTCCTCATGCATTTTCAGATTGGCCAGCATCCCTAATTTTTAAGGGAACTGGTCTCATCAACCCAAAATGCTGCTGAATTTCTTAAAGAATACTCTACACTTCAACTTTCAACCATGACTGCAGAAGGCACCAAACCCTTCACAGTAACACTCCCATATGGTTCCATGTCTTGGTGTTTCCTAAATGTGGCTGAGAAGACATTTCAGTGGCCCTCCCAGGTGCTTTTGGTAGTGCTTGCCCTTCAGGTTCCTTGCTCAGCACCAGGCGTTTGCTGCCTTGTGCAGTCTGTGCTGCAGTAAAGCTTTTGCAGGTCTCTGCTCTGAGTCACTTGTGCAAAGGCGGCATAGCTCAGTGTAGTTTTGGAGATGCTTTGATACAGGATTGACTTTGAATTCTAGTTTTTTTCCTTGATGACAAATTACACTTCCTCCGGATACAGTTTGTGTAAGACAATAGTAATGTCACTCTCCTACATAAAGGCAGAGCAACCAAAAGCAGATGGAACTGCATTACTGATGGGAACTGAGGGTGTTCAGAATAAGGAAGTGGAGGCTGATAGAGACTGCATCTACTCGATCACTGCTGAGGCAGGAGCTATAGACACTTTCTTACAGGAAAAGATTTTCAGATAAAAATGTCTCTTTGATAGGTTTGGGCTCATTAAGAGGATCAAGACCCAAGCCAAACAGTTTGTTTGCGCACAAGTGGTAGCTCTAAGTTGAAAGCTGAGAATTTTTGACACCCTTGAGACTTACTTCCACAGGTGGTAAAGAAAAGTAGAGTGAAATTTTCTTAGCTTTTCTTTTCTTTTTTTTTTGTCTGTGCCAGACTTTTTATTATATTCTGGGCCCAATTATTCTGCTAATACTAAGAGTATTCACTCGACAGCTCTTGACCTTCTCAGTGACTTGGGCTTTGCTTTGCTCTCTAACCAAAGGAACTCGAAGAACATTCAGGGACAAATGAACTTTAAATGCCTGCTCATCTCAGGTAAGGAATAATAAGGGTTCACCTGCTCCCAGCAGATGGTAGGCTTTTTTAGGTGTCAGTACAAATTTATTTCAGTGAAAGAGGAGAAATGCCTACAAGGTATTTGTGCAGAATCCTGAACTTGGTACCTAGATAGAAATTTACTTGAACAACGTTTTTTCACTGAGTAGTGGTTACCCGCAGTCACAGAAAAGAGTGGTTTCAAAGGTACAGCTGGCTAAGCTTTGTTCAGGTATTCCAGTAAAACTGTCCTGTCCTTCAGCCTTGTCTTATTTTTGAACACAAAATATATCTATAGTTTATGAAAAGCCTGATTTAGACTGGAATGAAAAGGAAAGCATTGCCCAATTCATCTAAATACAATTGTTTCAAGTGCCGATGGAAGCCCACGAAGGTTAATAAGGGTCTTCCCTTTGAGATAAGTGGAATTAAGTCAGTTTTTTATTACAGTACACCTGGCCTTCAGGCATCAATACCAGCTGTAGTTTCAAACAATTTGTTTGCATGCTCCTCATTTATAGTTAGAGGATGAAAATATAATTGGAAATAGAATGGGTCAAAAATCTTTATATATTCAGTAATTACAGTTCCTTCTATCCAGCCAACCTGAAAGTTGTACTACCTGGGTAGCTTTTGAGGTAGATAAAGAAATTAATTAAAACTAAGCTAGAGATCAAAATCTTACAAACCACTCAATCTGCAAAAACCGATAAGATGCATTTTGTTCCTGCCCTTCAAACAATAGGCGTAGTTCTTCCAGGAATTTTGTGTTTGCCACCCAGAACAAGCAGTAAATTTTTTCTTCCCTCACAAAGCAGCTCAATGCCAAGAAAGCCGGCGCAGCTGAATTCCTTCCCTTGGAGTGAATGGCCAAGCCAAAGGCAGCTCAGTGGCACGTGGCTGATGGCTGAGTGAGGGTGGCGTTGTGTCAGAGTTCTGTTGCTGGGCGTGTGTGCCCAAGGTCAGCGTGCGAAGGCAGCATGGCTCCATCGTGCTGCTGCCAGCTGGGGCTGCTGGCCCTGCTTCCTCAGCCTGCTGAGTAGCAGTCCCCCACCCACCACTGGAACACAGCATACTCCCGCTCCTTCAGAAAACCCACACTAGCAGAGGTTTTAAAAGAGCCGCTCACTTTGAAGAAAATAACATAGGAGGGGAAGCAGGATCAGTTTTTATGTCCCGAGTTGCCTCGGCAGGTCACAGAAAAGGGGTTTGTCTTTCTGCTTAAAACTGGTTCAAAGAATTATTTCACCTTTCTAGAGGAAACAAAAGAAAATTCAAGACTCCAACTCCATGCTACATCTTAGCTTCTTAGAACAGTGTGAGGCCATTTATAACTATTGAGACTGTTCCTGAATAGATGATAGTAAAGGACAATTCAGTGATAAGAGGCAGAGTCTTACCAAAGAGCTTTTCATACTTGGCAAGGAGGGGGGCATAGGAAGAAAGGCTGGCACAGAAGGATAAGGTGTACTGAGAAAGAATTTGTGAAGTTATCTTCAAAATGGCAGTCTTTGTTTTGATTGGCTTGTAATTTGTTGTGGTATACACTAAATCCCATACTGTTGTGAAGATCATAATCTTTCTCCTACATTTGTATGAGGGAAAATTTGAGGGCTCTTTGTAGCCTGTTTGAATACTCGTGTGTTAGCAACTGAGGTGGTACAGGTGAATACAGGAAGAAGTACTGTAGAGGGGGGGAGCTAGAGGAAGATACACTGGGTAACTTGAGGAAGGTCTTTTTTGGATCCCCTGTGTGATTTTGGCAGTCAGTTTAGAGCAGTGAGACTGCCGTGGATGAAGGTAACCAATACACTTGTGACCTGTAAAACACAGGAAGAATCAGGAAGCAGATGGTAGAAAGGTTAGTGGGAAAGACGTAAAAGTTCAGTTTTCCATAACTTGAATAATCTCCTGTATACTTGGAGCAAAAGAGCACAAGCAATGCTGCTTCTGCTGCTTCTGTGTCAATGCTCTGGTTTTTCTTTCCCTAACCTTTTCAGTTTTGTTTGTGTTTGCATTGAAGGAGATTTCCTGTAGATTCAGTTTGGGTTGGTTTTGCCAGAACCTGAAGGGGCTATGCACAAAGATGGTGGTGTTTTTTGGAAGATGTACTTAAAACTTGGGAGAAGTGACGACCTTGAAGACAAGGTGGCAACAGCTGAGCAATCCATGCTGTTTCTGCAGAGGCAGCTGCAGCTGAGGATGGTAAAAACCAGCAAAAGAGATGTACAGATCAGTGCTACTTCTGCCATTGTTTTCTCTTGTAGTCTTCTGCAGTCTGCGTGAATCCCCAGAACTGCTCCGTGAGCCCTGTGAAGTCAGCCAAGGGCTTAGTCTCAGCAGTGAGCAACAAGACACATCAATTTGGTGTTGTAACTAGGGAACAGAAACAACAAAATTTTTCTGCAGCTCTGCTAGGGTGTGCTGGCTTCCAGTGCCTCCCGTTGAGCTCTGCTGCTCTTCCCAGGAAGGAAATGCTTGTCTGTTCTTGCTGGGTTTTGGCAGTCTTATTTTGGAAATTAAGGATTCCAAGAAACACAGAGGGAAGTGCATAAAGCTTGTCACAGAAACCTGAGCAGACAGTGGTGCTTTCTGTAGCTTGTTGGGTCATTGTTAGCAGTGAGAACATAAGCACCTCTTGTTGTTTCCTCTGCTGTTTAACAGTAGCAGCCCAGGGAGGAGGAGGAGGAGCGTGGCTGTTCTCCTCTATGCCAGTGGAAGCCCCTGTGAAGTTGCTGTTCTGATAAAGTCATTGTTTCTCTTATTTTTCTTTTCCTTCAGATAATGAAGGTAACTAGAAATGGATCCAAGTGTGAAAATCTGTAGTCAAGTTCCTATTCTTCTAAAGAGGTTTACTCCTTGGCCTTTACTCTTCCAAGGGTGGGAGTCACTGCGTAGAAACCTGCCTGTTCCCAGTACTGTCACAGAGATGCAACTGGGATGCAGTGGTTTCCTTTCAGAGTGCCTCTCTAATAAAATCTTCGTCATCTTAACAAAGCCTGGTTGCCTTCTCAACGTTTCAGATTTTTCTGAGGATATGGATTATAAAAATACTGCCTTTAATCTGGAACATCCCCAGAATATCAACTGCTTATCGAAGCCATGGGATGCTTTGTTCAGGATGTGCCTACCATCAAACCTGTACAAGACCATTATCAGTCTTCTCTGAGAGCACCATTTTCTTATCTATGAGAGTACTTCTGAGCAGGTACTGGCATGTAATCACCACTGAATTGCTTGAGCTAAGAATCAAAACGGAGCATTTCTCAAAAAGCAACACTGAAAGGCCTCACTGAAACTATTTTTGAATGTGTGGTTAAGGCAGTTCTTGCCAATTCCTTTTTAGCCAAAAGAACAGTGAAACAAAGCAACAGATTTCAGGGATGAATGAGCATTGGAAAAAAGGCTGTGCCTTGATATGATTCGATGTGGGATGAAAAGAACTGGATCAAACAACCCACAGGCTGTCTGCCTATCAGTAAAGACCAAGAGTTCTAGCGAATTGTTTTTCACTTAGCATTTTACTTTTTATTAAATATAGCATATTCGCTGTAGTGGAGAAACAAGTAATTTGATTATACTTGTATATTACTTTACATTCCAACAGCTCATTTTCTTTCATTTTGCAGAAGCATTGTCATGTTAGGTAAAAGTATAGAGATGTGTGTTTTGTAGGACCTTTACTAAGTTTCATTTGCTGTTGCAGACTTATTTCTCATGAACTGCACATCTAAGAAACTTGGAAGTGAACATGATTCATTTGTTTTGAATGGAACTGGAAAACGGTTTTCTTGCCTTAGTTTTGCAGGTGAAAGGGTTAAGGCTTTGCCTGCAGTAGATTTATGAACGTTGCTGCAGGCAAAAATTAGCTTAGTGGTTTTTGCTAACAACTGCATCCTTTTTCTTCTGAACTCCACTTTCATCTAACAGAACTGCAAATTGTGTCCCAGTAGATTAGGTGAACTGAAGGTTGTAGAGGAGTGTAATGTGCTGAGTCACATGGCTTCACTTTCTGAAGGTAGAACAGGTCATAAACAATCTGAAAATTGTGGGGCTCAAAACCCTTTAGAAAAAGTAAATAACTTTTTCCCTGTATCATTTCTATAGTTGAGTATATGGTGGTGGTTTTTTTTCCTTTTTTTTCTTTTGTTGTTCTTTTTAAAATTTTTGGAAAAGTAAGAAGCAAAACTAGCATACTCAGTCAGCCTTGTGCCTTGACGCTTTCAAATGACTGCTCATGGAAATTACAAGCACAGTCACCTAGCATAGGTTTTATCCGTGGTACATAATACTGGTGGAAAACCCCTGTACCTTTTCTTCTCCTTTGAAGGTACTCTAAGGTCAGGTGCAAGAGCATTATAATTTCTGTTGTGCTGCACAAAGCTCTTTGTTTAACTCTACATTGAGGCTTAATGGAAGAAAAAAATCAGCAAGGCTTGGAATTAGAGTCATAGAATCATTGAGGTTGGAAAAGATCTTTAAGATTGAGTGCAATCATAAATCTAACACTGCCGAGTGCACCACTAGCCCATGTCCCTAAGAGCCACACGTCTTAGAAAGACCTCCAGGGATGGTGATGCAGCACTTCCCTGGGCAGCCCTTTCCACCTAGGACCTTTTTTTTTCTCCTAATGTTAAATTCAACCTCCCTGGTGCAGCTTGAGGCCATTTCCTCTTGACCTATTGCTTGTTACTGGGGAGAAGAGACTAACCTCTCACCTTACTGCAACCTCCTTTCAGGAGGCATCCAGGAAGCTGCACCATGGCTGGCACTGTGTTTCTGCTTCTGTGGCCCCCAGAGAGCCTGGGAAGGCTGGGGACTGCAGCCCAGCCTGGCTCAGTGCTGGCAAGCAGGAAACACACTCATGTCTCAACTCTTCACAAGTATGCCCACAGAGTTTGAGTACTTCTGCGCTAGAGGGTTAGTTTGCTTTTCAGTGCAGATGTGGGATGAATAAAGACTTCCGTGTCAGATTTATGTCTCCATCATTGTCATTTGCTCTGTTGGTGACCAGGAACAGGACAGTCAGTATTTCTCTTGTTTAAAACAGACCATCTCTAATTTTGTATTCAGAGCAAATTTTTAACTTTATTCTAAGTCTGCTCTTTCCCATTTGACATTAAACAAAACTTATCTTCTCTGCTTTCCTTTCTTGTTTCTAGTATTGACCTTCTGTCGTATCTTATCCAGTACAGATGTGATCCCTACTGCTTAACTGCTCATCGTGACATCTCCTATCTTCCCACTCCCCAGTGTTTTGAAATATCTTTGTATTTCTTCCAGTATAGCTAATGGCAGTGGGACCAGGTAGAGTTCCAGAAAGCTTCTTCTCTTGTTGTCCCTGTCGTTTGTGACAATGCTCCTCTCTCCCATAACACTTGGGCAAAGCTTGAGGGAAGTTACTTGCTGGTGTAATGAGTTCAATGGCTTTCACTGTGATCCATAATCTACTCCTTCATCTTTCTCTTTTCAGTAATAGGCCAAAGGTGAGTGCTTATTTTGTCTACTTTTACAGCAGTCACAGAGTCTAGGTAGCCTCTTTGTGTGGATGCTGAATGACTTGGATAGCTGGCAGCAGTGATAAACTTGTGATGTTTTTTCAGGTGTTCTGTGCTTTTTCACTTTGACAACAAGAGACTCTTAATTTTGTCTCCAGTACAGATATTTGTGTGTTTCTGCTGTCAGTGGCTCACTGTTATTGAGCTGCTTCTACTCTATTTTTATAGCATGAGCAACAGAGGTGCAGATACAGGGCTCTTACTACGCTGCTAAAAAGCTGAGCCAATAGCAGGACCAGCAGCTCTCAGTGTGACATCCTTGGGGACGGTAAGGTCTCTCTGCAGGACAGGGCTGCTTGCTGCTCGGGGCGTGCAGAGCTCTGCCTCGTGCTGACGTGGCAGTGGGGCACAGCCTGTGGCAGGGCAGCTTTCCAGACGTGGCAGTGGGGCACAGCCTGTGGCAGTGCAGCTTTCCAGACGTGGCAGTGGGGCAGAGCCTGTGGCAGTGCAGCTTTCCAGACGTGGCAGTGGGGCACAGCCTGTGGCAGGGCAGCTTTCCAGACGTGGCAGTGGGGCACAGCCTGTGGCAGGGCACGCTGGGCATCACCAGCCTGGATGCCACCAAGCACAGGCACCAGCCCCGTGGCACTGGGGCTGTGCCGTGCTTCTGTATGAGTCACAGGTTGGCACTGCTATTTCATCACTCTGGGGTTAAAGGGATTGTAGGATTTGAGGTAGGTTTGTACCCCAGGCTGGGGCGTTATTGATCACAACCCCATCAATTTCGCTCTATTTTGGAGGAAAAACAAAAGCTAGGTTGATTTTCACTGGCCCTGAACGAAACCTTAACCTGAGCATGAAAAGTCGGGGTGGCTGATGGAAGCCCTCTCTATGTTCCCTTCCTGAAGGGAGAGGATTTGTTTTGATGTGTTGAATGAGACTGCCAATATCAGCACTGCTTTTTGACTAGATCTTTTCTATCACTGCCTCAACATGTTTGATTTAGTTGAAAATGGAGTTTTTAGTTATTATGTCTTTATCTCAGTTGGGCTACTCTATTTGCTGCTAATGCTGAGTGAAGTACTGTGCTGGCTGGCTGATTTGGCCTCTTTTGTCAGGGGGAGTCTTTCAGTTGATATTAGTGGCTTTTGAAAAGGGCACATTATGCACAACTTAAATCCTAGTGCTGGCTACCTGTGAAACAGCTGATTTATTTCGATATCTTTGTCGTTTAAGGGCCTTAATTCTGTTGTCTCTTTGTTACTTAAATCCAGTGTTTTCAACCTTGTTTGACTGTATCTGAATTCGAATACCCAGTTCTGTCAAAAGCCTATCAAAACCAGAGAAACTTTTCTTTCTGTTAAATACTATTAACATGCCTTCTATTTGTTCTCAGTCTCTGTAAGTATTTTGAAAAGGGTACTTGCAGTATATGATGTATGTCAAGTTCATTCCTTTAAACTAGAGCAGTTTTATCATCTTCCTTGAAAACAAAACAACTCCCAGGTTTTGTGTCATTTTGTAATACTTGGTAATATTGGTAGAAAAACTTGCTATTTCTTGCTCAGTTTTCTCAACTCGGTTTATACTTCAGGTAAGACTGTGATGTACTGTATTACTGTTTATTCCTCTTAGAATTTGTATTTATTAATGGAGCTCTTATTGCAATTAGAGGAAGATCATTATTTTACATTTTCCTGCAGGTGTTTTATTTAATTGCCTAGAATTTTAACAACAAAGCTCAGCCTCATGCATCTGTAGGTTTCAACTAAGAAAATTTGTTCTTGTGCATTGAACTCAAGATAGCTCAAATTACTGTATGGGTAATCGACCTAAATAGAACAAAAGGTAAAGTGTTTAAATGTCAGTTGTAAATATTCACAGAAAAAAATTCTTACCCAGTTTTGTATCAGTAATCCCTGAATATGTTCAAAGTTGAGTCATTAAATGTCCATTCACACTCTTTCAGACCAATACACTGGAATCTCTCCTGGGCCTGAATTTTAGTGTAGATGTCTGTACACTGCTCTCTCTGGGTGCTGCTTCTCCTGGAGATGTTAGAGGAGCTTTAGAGATCACAGGGGACCTTTAGTTCCAGCTGCACATAATGATTCTCAATTAGGTCAGGTAATGGTGGGTATCAGCATTCTGCAGCAAATGGAGCCTGAAATGTTTTGGACATGGAAGGTGGGTTGAATTTCTCCATGACACGCTTTTGCTGAAGTTCAGGAAGGACTTGAGCAATGTTACTTTAGGCTTGGTTATGTAATCAGCCCCGAACAGGATTTTTGATGGGAGTGGGGAAGCAGAGGAATGCCCATTGTTTTGCATTACAAAAATCCAAACACGCCATGAAACGTGACCTCCTTTAATGCTTTGATTGATTTCTATTGAAGTTGGGTCATGTGCAACTGTGTTAATGTAGTTTGAAGTATTTGACTGTGTATTTTACTAAACTTTTTGCTGCCTTCTCATAATTTGATGTGTTCTTGAGAGTTAATTTCTGTGCTATTTATTCCCAGTTTAAGGATTATCATAAATACTCTGCTAGTAATTCTATTTTCTATTCATATACCAAATGGATTAAGAAGCTTAGCTATGAAAAACAGTTGTTAGAGTCTAATCATATGGCTGTTAATGTTTTCAAATAATAGGATGCTTTCATGCTAAAGCAAGACACTCCATCTGCAGGAGCTGCATCATTCGTCAGATTTCTTAAGTGGTGGCTTGCAAGTTTGCCCATAGAAAAGACTGCATTCTCATAATAGATTGCATTGATGTAGTGCATTTCATCTGAAAGCCTCATTGCTTTGATAAACATCATTATTATTCTTCATCCATATTAAATAACATCCAGAATCCGGTGCTGAGATCTCTTTGGTGTTAAGTGCAGTCCAAAATCCCAAGTGAAACAAATGCTCCCCAGACGTGCTCCTGTCTGGGAACGCATCCTGCGTGTGTGCCCTGTGCCCAGGAATGGCACTGAGCGTGGAACTCCCCTCCTGCTGCTGATGGAATGCTTTGGGCTGTGCAGTGCTGGCCCGGAGATGTTCCTCCAGGGAGCCAGAACAGGAGAAGGGCAGCTCTCACATACACTTGCCATAGGGTAATGTGCTTGGGAGACACGAAGTAGAACTTTCACCACATAATTCTGAGTGAACTCTTATAGGTAGGCGTATTAAAATGAAATGGCTAGAAATGGAACATTTAGGATTATTTTTCCCAAACCAACAAAAGTGTGTAATTTGATAGTTCATGGTATCTCAGTGTTGCATCTATACATACAGTACAACTTGGTAAGTTAAGTTCACTGAGGAAAGAGGAGGATCTGCTTTTTTCTGCTGGGAATAATCCTTAATTGTCTTTCAGTGTAACAAAGGGGTATTTGAGTAAGTTGATAAACAAAGTAAGTGAATTCCCATGTGCTTTCCTAGGGACAGTATTTTAGGTAAAAACATTACATGTGTGTTGGCTGCTTGAATGAGTACTGAAAATTCAAGGTCCTGTTCTCCTCAGTTTCTGCAGTAAATGGATGGTAATTTTTAATGTGGATGTGAGTGGATCCATTCTCTACTTTGAAAGCCATGACAGCTTATCATTTGGGTGTGCTGCAAGATCTCTGAGGCCATTAATCTCTGAGGGTGGAGATGAGAGTAACCCATTCTTCTCTTAAAATGACTTTCATTCCTCCTTAACACTTGTTAGTATCCAGTTACTGTGTGTGCTGAACAGAGAATACAACAGGGAGAGAGAGGACAGGGCAGCGTGGAAGTGCAGCACCACAAACTGACTTCCAGCATTGCTCTCCCTGCTTGTGCAGCTCCTTTGGCTGTTAGTAGGGAGAAGTGAAAAGATACAGGTTTTCTTCATTTTTCTGTCAGATGCATAGGTACCAACTATCTTATTTCATGGTAAACCTTAAAGTCTCTTGTAAGCCGTTATGTCCTTGTTTTCATATTTAGCTTAGATGCCCATATGATGATTATGGCCAGTTAATCACAGGACAGATCTTGACAGAAGAGATTTGCAAAGAAAATTACTTCTGTATTTCAGGGTCTTTTTCCTTGGGGACTTAATTTTTCTTTACTTCTGGTACTTTGCAGTGTGAACACTGTTACATAGTCCCTGAGGTTTTCCAGGTATTGTATTCTCAGTTTCTTGAATTCCAGCTTATAAGAAAAAAAAAAAGCTGGCTTGATTTTAGAGAGCTTGATTTTAGCCTCTCTATATTGCTGAGCGCATGTGTGTCTGAGACAATTACAGAGGTGGTTAAAATAATGAATCTCAGTTGTGTTGATCAAAGAGTAGGAGCAGCTCCTGTCTGTTAAACAGCTTCCATGGCTGTAGCTCCTTGTGAACAGATCTGAAGTTGAAAAGGTCAGTTTAAAATGATTGCCAGACTATGGGTTACAGATAGGAGTTTTTTTCTGGACTTTCTACTCATAATCAAACAATAATTTCTGGTGCTTTTTTTTCCCCTGACACTTATTATTAACCAATAAATGTTAACATCTAACATTTCACACCATGAGAAGCAGTCTGAAGTACGTAGTTAGGGGAATGAAAGGCTCACATTTGAGGCATTTACTTACCCAGGCTCTCTGTGATAGCAGTGATTTGTTAACTTGCATACCTGTTGTGAAGTCCTGTACCTGTATCTAGAGAATGTCACAGCACTGATTTCTCCCACAGCCAGTGTTTGGAGTATCATTAATGATATCTAGGTCTGAGATTGGTTCATGCACTCTGGAGTAGACTACTGCCAGGAAATGTGGCTAAAGAGACATTCTCGATCTTGCCACATCTTGTGGCCACTCAGGCAAGCAGTTGAAGTTTGGCAAAGATGGGCTCTGTGACCCGGTTCCCAGTGTCCTGCCGGGGCTGTGACCCCTCCTGCTGCCTCCTGAGTGTGCTCTAACCTGGCTCTGGGGCAGGGGGACCTTGCCTCTTGTTCCACACGCACCAAACAGAAAACACTGTGAGCCCTTTGGGCGGGTGGGTCATGGGGGTGCTCCTGCGACAATAATCCTGGGATAAATAACAGTAAAATCCTGTCTCATCTCCTGAATCCACTTCTCAGACGTGCATCTAGAAAATGAAAACCTTAAAAATCATTCACCTCTGAGAACACAGTGTTAATCACATCAAAACAATCTGAAATCCAGCGTTGCTTTCATTATCCTAAAGTCAGCAATATGCTCTCCTCATTGTTCTTTTCTATAGTGGAATTTATTGAGGCTATTCATCCTTCACACACACTGCAGAAGTGCACTTTGTAAAGCTGAGAAGGCTGTAGAGTTAATAGTGTAATAATTCAGCAAGAAAAACTGATTTGCAAGTGACCCATGTATCAGGCTGTCAATGATGCTTAAAGCTAGTTCATAAATTCCTGCCAAAGAAAGGTGTGGGCTTAGGGGACCACCCTTTTTTATAACTAAAATGGCCTTGTAAGAGTCGGTCACAGGAGCTTACTGCAGACTGTTATTCTTGCATGTAATTTGCACTCCACCAGAGGAGAGGAGGCAAGGAAAACCACATTTTGTGATCAAGAGCTGACAAAAAACACAGCATCTTGAAGAATCAAGCACTTACTTGACCCTAGACAGTGTCAGAGGTGCTGCAATACTCCTTCTACTCCCCCCCAGTTCCTGGGGATCTCGAGCAATCGGTTTTTCAGGGTCATTGTTATTTATGTCATGCTCAGGCATGTGACTGCCTCCTGGATGTGACATGAGGCCATAATTCTTCTGTGAGGACCCTACTAGGTCAGTAGTACTAAGAAAAAGCTGTCTCTGTACCTGCTAATAATACCACATTCAAATTAAAAATCATCTGGAACTAGAATTTGCCAGAATGGAAGTTATTTATAAATGCCTGGCCTGTTGTGCAGGCTCTAGGCACTTAATGTAAAGCAGGTTATGCTCTGGGAGAGAAATCTAGGAGGACTTTATTCTTACCAGCCAATGTTTGAGTAGGGAAAGGGCTGTTTTGCTTTATTTTCTCTGTTGGGGGGTCTGGCAGGTCTCAGGGTGGCTCTGCAGTGCCCTGGCCAGTGCCCACGTCACACATTGTGCTGGTTCCAGGGCACACAGGAATGGACCTCGCTGAAACCTGCTTCCTCTGCAGGGATCAGCAGCAGGGGCTTTCCCCCAGCCGTGTGTCCAACCAGCTGGGTCATTTTAGAAGCAGTTCCGACTGCTTCCGTACAAATTCAGGGTAGAGGCAAGTTTCCAGTATTTAAGGATTGTGTGGCAAAAGCATGTTTCCATGAGTTTATAGCCTTCCTATGTACAGAGTGGATCCAGCAGCTCGATAATTGCTGAAGTTATTGATTGCTGTAATAGGCCATTAGTCTCAAAGGTCCCATCAAGTCAATCATTACCTCATGTGATTTCAGAAAAAGTGCCACTTGGTAGGTTTATACACGTTTTAGCAGGCCTGGGATGCATAGATGGAAGCCTTTTTAGTAATTGAAAAGCTGATTTCTATATAATGAAAACATAAATCAGGGGTTTGCACTCAAGCAATGTATTCAGATTGCTCACCTGAATTTCTGCATGGGGCACTGGATGATTGCAAATACATTTCATAATGCCTCCTACTAGGCTTTTTCTAGAAACAGGAGCTAATGATCAAGGTACTAAGGTATGAATTATACCTTGAAGGCATCTCCAAAAAAATTTACTGAAGGGCGTAGTGGAAGAAATGATACCATGTGACAGAGTCAAATCACATCAGATGTCAGCAGCACCCATACAGGAGTCCAAGAAATTGATTTTCTTTAAAAGGATTTTTATAATTGCCCTTTAGAAAATGAGTATAATGACAGTGTACATAAAATATGTCCGTTTTAAGCAAACAGAATGCAATAGGAGAAGGGCTTTGTTTTGTAATCTGTTTTTATCACCTTCTTATCCTCCACAGGGCTGGGAAGTTAAGGTTCAAAAATGATTCCCCAAGATGGTCTTTAGTTGACAGTACAGCACCAGCTACCAGAACCTCCTTATGAGTGCTTTCAAGGATAACAGTTAAATGTTCTGCCTTATTTAAAAGTTGCCATTTAGGTGCTGTGACAAACAGCTGCTGCACTCAGTAGCGTAATTAGAAGTGGCTGGACATGACTGAAGTGTTTGAGAAGAACCCGAAATTTGTGTTACTCCCACTAGAAATGCTAAAATTCTGTTTTACCTGTGTTCTTCACTGACCATACTGCTGTTCCTAGGAAGAAAAGCCTGTGTTCTCACTGTTTACCTTCCAGACTTACTGAAAGAATTGTTGTGGAGCCAGTGAATATTGAAGTTTACAGTATTAAAAGAAAGTCAGAATTGTAGGTCTTATTCAAGCAAATCACTTTAAAGTGTGGAATTCCTTCTGTCTTCAACAAAAGCTGAGCAAAAATGGAATATAGATCAGTGACAGAAGTTCCAGAGCAAGGTAGTCATCACTGGATTTACATTTGCACTCTGAGGTGAGTGTTGCTCTTCAGCTGTGCTCATTCCATTCATACCTTCAGTAACTCTAGCAGCAATTTATTAAGGCAGCCAGTGGGAGAAAAACACCATTATCACTCTTGACATTCAGAGAAGTCAAATTGCCGCACTTCAGGTTGTTGCTCAGGAAGATGTGCCTGTAAGAGACAAAAGAGACGTGACTTGCAGTGTTTTGTAAAGGGTATTTTCTGCAGGGTGTAGTGCCAGCACATGGGTGGCCATGTATTCCTGCTGTAGATACACTCCCCTTTCTGGCAGAGTTGCTCTGCTGTCCGTGTGAACAAGAGCAGAGCAAACAGCTCAGAATTCTTCCATTTTCACATTCCATCACTTCAGGTCTTTGCTCATTTGGTGTTTTCTGGAGGAGCTGCATAATGCAGAGGGCAATCATTATCATGAGATCAGATTTAGTGATTTAACTTCACGTTTAGATCAGTGCTTTCCAAACCTTTTTTGATTGCACACCCCTATTAGTTAAAAACATGTTTGAGCACACCCCCTCAATACATTTATGTATTTATTATACTACTATACTTGTGATTATGTATAATATAAAGCACATGCAAAAACAGAAGTTGAAAAAGACTAAAACAACACTGAAATACATATAATTTAAAAAATTATATCCTATTTTATCTCCTCATTTTGGAGACACTGGATCAGACCCTGTATAAAAAATCATATTCCCAACTCCCACTGTGTCTTTCAAAGCCACCGCCTCTTCCTAACTTCTGAATAAACCCCGTGCCTTTCATCTTCATCTAATAACAATTATAGGATATATACCAGAAGATGTTTGAGAATCTGGTATTACAGGTGCAGGGGATTTTTAAAAAATGTTTGATTATTAGACTAAGTGCATAACTGGGAACTTCAAAATACATTTTTACTGTTTACTTTGTGGGAGAGTTTCTCAAATAAGTCTTCTCCAGTTTTAGGGTGTTAATTTTGAATATTATGGAAATCTATTCAAAACTGTTTAAAAGGCTTAGTACTTTCTAAATAAAGTGAAACAACTTGTTTCAGGACAAATTATCTATTTTATATGGAAATATATTCTTAATCCTTATGGTTTACTGAGAAAATTACAAAGAAATATTTTTCCAGTGAAGATGAAATACTATTTTGCTGGTGGAGAAGTTTGAGTTCAGAAAACTAGTCATTAAAACAGCCCCATGAAGGCAGAATGCTTTTCACAGTGACCTTCAAGAAAGCTTGTGTTTCCCAGAGAGAACAGCAATGGAGAGGGAATTTCTGGGAGCTCTGGGCTCAGCCTGGCCCTGCCTGGGTCCCTGCTTTGCACTGGGGCCACAGCTCCAGGAGCCTGGAGGTTGCAAGAACAGCTCAGCTGTAGTTCTCCTGGCTTTTCAGCATGAGTTGCTAAGGTTCTAAGACTTATGCTCATATAGGAAATATTTTTTCCATTTGCACTGATGTTTTCAGTGGGTTTTAGTGCTTGCTGTGAGATTAAAAAGAGCAAAATAAGCAAAACCCTCTAAAGCCTGTAGCTTCGATGGAGCAGCTACTGGCACAGGGCTCCTTCTCATATTTATGGGTGGGAGAAGGTGCTTGTCCCTGCTTTTGAATGAGGGGAGCCTGTCTGCACCATAATTTTCTGCAAGCGCTGTAAAAAACAATACAGTGTGTCTGTGTGTCTGTGTGCACGTACACTTACAGCTGTGTGAGCCCTGGTCAGCCTGGTAACCTCTGCATGTGCCTCTCCCACCACAGCCAGTCTCTGTGCAGATGGCATGCCATCTCTTCACATCCCTCTCTGAGGAGACTGGCATTGCTTTCTTGGCTGCTGGCTGGTTTTTTCTCGTCTGAAGGGTCTGGCTTTTGGGGGAGGTCGGCACTTGTTTGTGGGCATCCCTGTGCAAAGGGAGCCGGGCTGTGCTGCGGAGGGCGGCTATCCCAGCACTCAGACTGGCCCTGCTGCGTGCTGGAGAGGGGCACAGCCAGGGACAGGCTTCTGTCTTCCCTGACATACTGACCCAGTGCCACATCTCTGCTTGGAGATTGGACCAGTCAGACCTACATGTTCATTTCATGTAAATTCTGTAATAATTTTGGTTTTTCAAACTCGCTTTTTTCTGAGCAAAACAACTTAGCGCTTCCAAAAGAAATATTTGTGGTTTTAATAATCAAAATCTGTTCACCGTTTCATATTTCCCTCCTCCTTTCTGGGGGGGTTTAAATATCCACCTGAATCAGTGAACAATGTAGGAATTTAAGAATTTTTTTCAGACTAATTTCACTCAGGTCTGATTTTTGTGCCTATACCAGCCTCATTGTCATACTTAAGATACTTGGAGCTTCATGTGGAGGCTCAGAAAGGACCCCCCTAACCTTCCTGGGGAGGTTGTTGTGTATGTTGGTGCCGTTTCAGTCACGTTGAAAGGCTTCCCTTATGGTACGAAACATAGTGAAGCATGGAGAGGAGAGTAGGAACAAAGGACATGATATAGTACTTGGAAATGTTTGCTAAACTGGGTCACTGTAGTGAAATGAAAAGTTTTGTTTGCAGCCCTTATTTAATCACCAGCTCAAACCATTTATAAGTGAGCATCATTTCTTGCATCAGGGACAATTTTATTATCTTGCTGCCTCTAGAACTGCTAAGGATTTTTCTTTTGATTCCATTGGGAGCTGTTACAAAACACTTGTAATGCAGAGTTTACATGAGAAGGAAGTGTACGGATTTTTCATAATGCTATAGTATACAGAAGGGTGTATCACAAAGCCATTTAATAGAAGTTGTGAAATAAAGATAGGATGGTATTATTTCCTTTTTTAAAAAAAGCTTTCAAAAGGGGAGGCTTGACATGGTGTAAAGTCCTCGTGCCACCGGGCAATTACCATGAAACTGAAGTTTTTATACTGCCCTTCATTAGGGGCTTTGCCACGGCCTCGTCACGGGTATGACACAAACTGACTTAAAAGGCTACAGCTTCTCGTAGAAACTAAACATCAATATCCTGAACTAGAAAAAGTTTTTCTTGTCCTAGTTCCAAGGATTTATATCTCTGTCTGTTGGGGACACCCTTGCTTGAAACACAGAAGAGATGTTAAGCTGACCAGAAAATACAGCCATCCTCCAAAAAAAGAGTTACTCTTTCAATAACAAATTGACTTTAGAATTGATTATAAATCCAAAAGCAATTACTTACTTCATGAACTTTAGTTAAAGCAGATTGCAGGGTAGTTTGGATTTAAATAGGTGGCAATACGTATCTGTTACTCTGTTCAATATGCTAATGGAAAACGAGGTCAGAATAATAAAGCACCCAACGAACAAAAACCCTTGAGAAACAGTATCTGATCTATGTTTAGCTTTCTTAATTACAGGATAGCAGTAGTGAAATGCAGCCTTTCATCAGACAATATTTCATTTAGCAGAAAACAGAGAACCAGGACGCCTACAGTGCTGGAAACTTACCCGGAGTTCTGCAGAATTAAAAAGGCTGTACGAAACAAAACACTGCAAATGAGACTAGAGGTGGCAGGAATTGTCCGCCCTTGTGGTAGTCTGTTGCTGAAAAACTGAATACTCAGGTCCCCAGAGATGGCTGGGCAGGCTTGCAAGGATGACTTGCCAAATACACACAGTAACAAAGAACGATGCTGCTACCAAAAGGCAATACCCTGTCCACAGAGGAGAGATCAGAGGTGTCAGAGGCATGGTGGTGTTCCAGCAAGGGAATCCCAGGAATGACGGCAGTGGGTTGAGACAGATGATCTCCTTGATGTGAGGCTGTCAGAATCTGCTCACACCATGGATGTCATGCCTTGTACAGCTCTAGTCACTCTATGGGTGGCAGTGGGTAGAGCAAAGGTCTGTCAACAGTCAAAAAAAACCTCAGGAAAATCCAAGGAAAGGCAGCCTTCCCAAGTGACAGGGTAGGTGAGGATGTTAGAAATTAACGCCAATGTCTGTTGTGGGGAGAAGAGACAGAAACCATAGTAAGAAACAGAATGAATGGACACAGAGATGAAGATGATGTTTTGGGGAAAAGTCAGCATAGTTCAGAAGACAAGTCAAGCCCCACAAACCCATGGCACTTCCCTGAAGGAGTAGCTAAGCAGGTAGATAAGATAAAGCCTGATGATATAAAATCAATTTAGACTTTAAAAAGGCATTTGACGAGGTACCTTTCCAGTACTTTTAAAGAAACTTGGCTATGCTGTGTTTGTTGAAGGACTAAATAGTCAATCAGGGGTCCAAAGAAATGGTCAGGAGATAAACCAGTGTGATGACTGAACATCCATGTGAGATAAAGTTATTCATGAAGACAGTGAAGTGGACCTGGATGTGAATATGAGATGAAATCTCTCATGATACTGAGTGACTGTGTGATAAAATGTCAAATGAAATTGAATGTAAATAAAATGCAAAATAATACACATGAGAAAGAGTAATTCCTTAGAAGTGCTTGGCTTTGATCTGAACACAAGCACTAACAAAGATGCTTATAACTGGCAGTTCAGAAAAATTCTGGAGTTTTGCTCGGTAATGATCTCAATAAATAGGAGTATTAAAGATTGTTATGGTGGGAATAGAAAACAGAAAGAAAAAATGTCATTGTGTCCTTATATTTACTTAGGATACACATCCATTGCCTAACATGCACAGTTCTGATGAAACTTAGAGTCAGAAAGATGTAGTGAAATGAGGCGGTACAGCTGGAGGTAGCAAGCGTGATCAAAGATGGAGTGTAATCTGTATGGAAAAATTACTAACTTGACTCCTCTGCCTGGAGAAGGGTTTTTGTTCTGTAGCTGATGATGTTTGAGATATAGTAGGAAAAACCTGTCCCTCAGATGATTCCTGAACTTGTTGAAGACGGTGTACCTACAAATCCAGACTGAGGAACAGGGGACAGCAGGAAACCTGCCCCCCTTGTTCAGTGTTGCCTTTGAGTCAGGGCTCTGGAAAGTGCTGTTATAGGCTGAGGGGAGGTAGAGAAGTGTCAGAAGTGGAAAGAAGGCAGTAGTGGTCTAAGAGTGACTGAACAAGTTAAAAATGTCTCCACGCTTTCATGGCCAACTTTTTTAGTTGTTTGAAATGATCAGCAGGAGGATACATCTGTGTACTTGGAGCACCTGCAAAATGTGCTCGTCTTTAGAAATGAACAGCAGAGGAGATCAATGTGCTTGGGATTAGTCCTTCATCCCCTCGTACTACCCCAGGCAAGTGCTGTGGGGTGTGAGGAGGGGTGTGGGCTTAAGGAAGTGGCAGCCTGGGGCAGCTGTGCCAGTTCTTTTTAAAAGAAACAGAATTTTACGACTGATTGAAGGGCACTGAAGATACATTAAATTTGATTTGCCCAAGCAAAGTGTCATCTGCTTCCCCAAGGGTATCCCTGATTACATGCAGTCTTCTTTGGAAATCCCCGCAGTGAGGAGAGGCAGGTTTCCCCTCAGAGCATGAGTGTTGGTGTGTATCTGATTCTTCTGCTTTTCTGTGCAGTGGAAAGAAAGGTCCCACCCAGTAACAGTAGAGCTGAATAAAATGATTTTGTGCCCTACCTTCCTGTGCCTACGAAAGTTGAAAATGAAGTTTAGGGAAAAAAGTATGAATCTTCCTTTCTCAGCATGAAGGTTTTTCTTTTCATAACAGAGGTGCAAGCCTGGCTTCCCTGTCATTTAAAGCAAGCAATGACCTTTTGTGCTTTGGGGCGCACGAGTGCCTCTTGTATTGTTTGATTTCTCCTTGAAGAGGAATAGCGAAGAACATGGCTGCAGCTGAGGTACACTAAATCGGCGAGTTCCTGTTGCCACCAGGGGAAGGAAACAAAGCTGTCACCTGTTTGTGTCATTCCTTTTTATGTCCTTGAACCAAAGCACAGTCCTGGCGTGCAGAAATCCCAGCTGTGCAGTGCAGATAGACACAGAGTTGTCGCAGCTGAATTCCCCCTACTGGTACGGAAAGAACTTTTTAGACTTTCTCTCTAAGGTTTTAACAAATTTGGCCATGTCTGTCTAGTGCCCATGTAGGATACTGCTGCTTAGCTCATTTTTTCTGTCTCTGCATTGGTCAAACCACTTCTCTTGGTGGTTTTATTGTGTCAGTTGTACTTTTTGCCTTGTTAAATGATAGCATTCTCTCACATACAAAATAATGGTTCCTAAGTGGGATAAAACCTTTCCCGCCAGGCCCCCACATATGTGTTGTGCTTTGAAGACACACCTTTATTCCCCCTGCCCTGCTACTCCTTGCTCTCAGGGGGAGCTGCTCTTTGTGCTTTTGTACTTGATGGAAGTCATGAGAACAACCCGACCCTGCTGAGGCTGCTGAAGCTCTGGGGCTGTTGTCTCAGCACTGGGCATCAGTGTCACACTGCACTGCCCCGTTGGTCTGTTCCTACCTGCTGGGCTACATTCACACCATTCACAGAGCAAAGACTGGCTATTAATGAGAGGTTTAGTCTTTGCATAGCGTCTGCTGGGCAGGGTGCTCATCCCAGTAAGGAACTTAAAAAAGATCTGAGCAAAACCAACCTGCCAGCCAGCAAGTTTCAGGCAGTCTGACATTCACTGAGCACACGCATCTGATCTGTCGTAAACATAAACATGGAAACGCACGAGAAACCTGAATAGTAAAGAGTGAAACCACTTGCAACTGAAACATACTTGCACTAGGAGTTTTCTTTTAGGAACTGTTGTCTTCTGCCATGTACTACTTTTGTATGAAACAGGCAGCTGCCACTGGGCAAACTGTACTTAGGTTTTTTTTGGCTACTGAAAACATATGAAAATCTATTAATCCCATCTGGGAAGCATGAAATTAGATGTCTTTGCCAAGTTATTATTAGAATAGCTACGGTAAACCAGTATCAGTATTGGGTTTTGCCTTTACCTACTATTTATGTTGAACTGGCCTTATTACCCCCATAAATCTTGCTATACTTGGAGGAGTGCAGAAAATACCAGGAGGATTGGGCACGATCTGTGTTGTTTACCAAGACATTTATCTTCAAAATGTAGCACAACGTTCTGATCCAGGACTGACAGACTTCTGTCAGACTCAAGCCCATGTCAATCTAGTTATACCAGCAGCTGGAGAAGGGGCAGACAGTAAGAAGCAGAGTGAGTATAAATGTGATCCTGCCTGCTCTGCTGCAGCATCAGATAGATTCCTGTGGCAGAAACATTTCCAGAGAAGCTGGAAGCTTTATTGTACCACTGCTAGAGAATTGAGAGTTGTTTTAATGTGCACAGTGACAATCATCAGTTATCAGCAAAGGCTGGTGATACACTAGATCCCATGTATAAACTACCAAACAGAATGTTGAACAGGATAAAATGGTAAAATGAGTTCTAGCTGAATTTTAATAGTTTTGGAGTAGAGAAAGTAGAATCTGTGTGTGTGTGAAGATTGTTAGTGCCAACCAGCACATGGCTGAGTCTCATTTGAGACACCACTTGCTGTGTCACTGTAGGCTTTAGCCCAGTGAAACAGTTCAGCCTGGGAAAAAGGGAATAGCTTTTCATCTTTGTTGTCCAGAGGAGAGCCACATGTAAAGGGCAGCGCTTTTAGGTTTCAAAATCTGATCTGGATTTTTCGTGACGTCATATGGACTGACTTGCTTGTGAACTGTATTTACTATCCCAGAAAGCTCATGGCTTACCTAATAATGAAATCCCTGAAAAAGAATAGAGCATTGTTATGCCATAACCCTTATGGATGTGCAAGGAGCATTGGGAAGTGTTTTGCCTGAGCTGGACTTTTGAAATTTTTGCTAGACAATTAGATGGGCTGAGTATTAAGACTAATTGTAGTTTTTATTGGTTTGCTGTGACCAACAGTAAAGTAAACATTTAAAGATGGTGCTTGAAAGCATGTGACATTGACTCATAGCTGGAGTATTTCTCTAAGTAGAAATATGCAGCATATGCAAAGTATTCTGAAGTTCATAGGAAACATACAAGATAGTGTAGCAAGTAAGGCGCAGAATTGCTATTAGTTTTAATGCTTATCTGTGAGTAGGAAGCATATGTGTAAGAGTTTCAGAATATCTTTCCCCTTTTCTGAGATGAACACAGATACTCAGAAGTATCTGCTGATACGCTCTGTAGCTTCATACTCCGCGCTCAGCAAGGCAGTTACGATCTCAGCTGATGTAAAGAGTAAGTGCAGTGTGAAGTACTCTGCCGTTCGACCTCGGGCATCCTGCTGGATGCCAAAATCAGCTGGGCGTCGGCAAAGCCAACCTGAGCCTGGAGTGGTGGAACATCAGAGCACCCCCAGCCACCCGGGGACATGGGGCTCATCAGAGAGGAGCGCAGTCCTGCCAAACCCGGGCGCTGAGGGGAGCCCTGCTGTATCCCTGGGCCCTGCAGGTGCCTTGGGAGCGGCGGGTGAGGGGAGCGACAGTGCCTGCTGAGGGGCCGTGCCCGGTGCGGGGCCCGGCCGTGCCCGGTGCGGGGAGCGACCGTGCCTGCTGAGGGGCCCGGTGCGGGGTCCGGCCGCTCCCGGT
>VZTG01008963.1:539751-595334 GCA_013397845.1 Melanocharis versteri
GTCGGTGGTCCTGGAATTTGGGGAGGGGTCTGAAAGGATGAAGTAAAACTTGTTTTCCTCATTCTGACCTTTCTACCTTTCTGGTTTTCAACAATACCTATTACTCTTGGGGAACTTTCAGTTCTTCTCCTCATTACTCTTGAATAGTAATTGTTTAAGTTTCTTTAGATCTTTAACCAGTGAAATTTGTTCCTTATAATGAGGGCAGCTGAATAAACCTAGCATGACAAGCTATCATTTATTTTGTGTCTTCAATCTTATTTTAAGCCTGGCTTCTTAGCTAATTATTAACCTTTTAATTAGCTCCAGCTGTATTTGCTTGCTAATTCTATTCTAGCTAATTTCAGCAAAACTAGCCTCTAGCTAAAATGATTAAAACTCTTCGTTTCAGTGCAGGCCCCGGCTGTTCCCGGTGCGGGCGGCTCCCAGGCAGCGGTTACTGCGGTTACTGGATTCCAGAGTTCAGTCCACATCCTGAGCTTATGAGCAAGCTTAACAGTCTGAAACCTGCTTTGCCTAGGTAGGTTTTACATTAACGAACCCTATTATTATTGTTAGGAATTGACATCTGAGATATTTAGAATAGGTTTAATTTCCCAGTTTGTGTATTTCCAGTCACTGAATGCTTTTGGCACAGAAATCTGAATTTGTGAGATCTTAATGTTCTCAGTATTCTAGCGAATCTGTTACTTGAAGACCAAACTGCGAATTGTATTTTAAATAATTAAGAAGGTTTTTCTGTTGAATATTTCAGCATTAAGTACTGGGTTTTTTTCCATTTCACCAGGTGTTTATGGAGATGTGAATAATACCATCTTTTACAGCACATGGTCAGGTGGGGTCTCTTTTTTCTTTTGATGATGTCATCTTGCTCTCAGGGAGGTAGAAGTGTTGCTTTAGCTCTGTTAAGTTTTTAGAGTTGGAACTCTATACTGAAGGTTTAACAGTAAGAATTACTTTTATTTTTTGTCTGGAAAGGGCTCTGAATTAGTGTTTCTGTCAGATGACTCAAATAACTCACTTGTAAGAAGTAAATAGTTGTGTCTGAATCAATGAGGGAAGACAGATGCATTCATTAGCTGTTAATATTTTGATGAATCCTGAAATCCAGAAGTACTGCTGAGCAAGTAGGGAATTTCATAGTCTTAAACAGTTCAATGGCTCCTTAGACCTAAGCATTCCTTTTGGTATGTTACTCTTGCAGTGAGCTGCACCAGCGAGATGTTCCAGTCCCAGATGTAATCAGTATCTTTACAGACCCTTTTATTGGACAATCCAGTCTTCGGCTGCTGGTCCTGACTTCAGTAATTGCATGATTCAGTTGTCTCTGCCCGTTTTCTGTCTGTCAGATAAGCTGCATTCAGCTTCAGAGCAGCTTCATTTTTCCTAGATGTAATTCTTGTTCTTTATTGAAATTGGTTCAATGACATAAAGTGTCAAAATGGGAGTTTTACATGGCAAAAAGGGAGAAGAATTAATTTCTTCTACTGTGAAATAATCAGAATTGTACAGGGCAAGAGGAGTATCATTTTCTTGTTCTCCTTCTAAACAGTACATAGACAGTTTTTTTGGAAAGGAATAAAGATGATGCCCAGAGTTGATAAAAATCTGTCACTCAGGGTTCAAGAAAAATGACAGTTAATTGGAATTATAATATTTAGAGCACATTCCATTTCAGATCATACGTAAGTTATGGACAAATGTTTATAATATAATTAGAAATTTTAAAATACTTACTTTCAATTTTCTTTTTTCAAATATTTATGCCTAAATGACTGTGAAATACAATAAGGCTCTAAAGTGAGCTTTTTGTAAGAAAGCCATATTTCAATATAAATCTTGCTGTCTTTCATGTATCCCTCTTGGAACTAAATTGTTCCAGTTCTTCCAATCTCTCTTCATTTGCCCTTTTCTAGTCAGGCTGTATCTCCCCATGGCCTTCAGTTTATTCACTTTTATGCAGTAATTCCAGTCAGGGAATTCCCTGTGAAAGAGAGGAAATACTTTGCCTGTATAATAGCGTTGGCTGCTTCCTCTCCGTACTCCCCAGCTGAGTTTTCCTTATGAAAAAAGTACGGCCTTGCTTATTAACCACAATCTTCCAACACTGCTGAACACCTGCACAACCTACACAAGCAGTTGATCCGTTGTTAATTGTCCTTTTGACTCGTCTGCTGCTTGCTGTTTTGCACAGGAAGATCAGAAGTGCTAATGCTGCAGGTTTCTAACACTGAGCTCAGTAGCTGGGGATGCTGCTGAAAGGTGTCAGTTAAAAACTGACATTAAACTTTTCAGGATAAACTTACTGGTTTTCATTTAAACTTCCTGCACTAGATTCAGTAGTAAATTAAATAGCAGAGGTTTTGAACTCAAATATGTTCTAAAGTGCTTTGTGAGTTTGTGCCCTATAAAGGAAATAGGTCCCTGGTGTTGTATTGCTGGTTGTGTTGTTAATATTAGTTCAAACAAATTGACAAATCAGTAAAAGTTTACCTTTCAGATAGATGAATAATACTCCAAGATTCTAATGCAAAAATCTTTCCTGTATTTTAAGCCCGTGGTAAAATAGTGCTGGGGCATTGTTAAACGTGAGGCATAGAAAATTTCTGTCCTTCTATTCAGCCTCTGAGTAGGCAGGCCTGAGTGCAGTACTCAAAGAACGAGTGACTGTAATCAGGAGTTGTTCACTGACCTTCTCTAGGGCAGAGGAAAGATTCAGATTAGGCCCGGACACCACTCACATATGCACAGAGCCCTTGCTGGCAAGAGAAAGCCAGAGTCACCCTTCAGCAATAAACTGCATTCCTACCCCGGCAGGGAGCTCTCTAGGTGGAAATAAAGGAGTACGGTACAGCAGTGGACTCCAGTCATGGTCAGGTATTTTAAAGGAGGTTGTAGTGAGGTGAGTGTCAGTCTTCTGCCAGGTAGCAAGTGACAGGATGAGCCAAAATGGCCTCAGGTTGCACCAGGGGAGGTTTAGATTGGATATCAGGAAAAAATTCTTCATGGGAAGGGTCATCAAGCATTGGAGCAGACTGCACAGGGAAGCTGGAGAGTCACCATCCCTGGAAATACTAAAGAAATGTGTCGCTGTGGCACTCGAGGACGTGGTTCAGTGGTGAATGTGGTGGTGGTGCTGGGTTGATGGCTGGTCTTGATCATCCTAGAGGGCTCTTCCCACCTTAATGACTCTGTGATTTTAACTACTCAACTAGCTTGGAGCTAACCACCGCAGTTCAGAGCACTGGCTTTATTTCTTCTGAAAGGGGGACAAAAATTCGGAATTACTGGTTGTCTGCAGTTTGCATAAAGTTCTAATGTTGTCCTCATTTTCTCCATTTTAAAATTGCCTAATTTTAATACTCTTTTCAAATGTAAAGGAGCATGATTTTAGACAGTTTAAAGTTGTCTAATGATGTGTAGATGGTTTCAGTTGTTCGATTAATTTATTGTGGGTATTTCTATCACGGTCCATACATCTGCAGTTGCTTTTCAGCATTTTTTCTTATTTTACTCAAACTGTTATTTACATTCCAAAACAAAACCCCAAAACAACCCAACGAAACACAAAAATGAACATTGAGTGTTTTTCTTTGCTGGCCTGTTTTTACTAAAAAAAGTTATTTTTCCTTTTGTAACATTTCCCCCTGGTTATAAATGCTAGAAAATAGATTTAATTACTATAAAAATTTTGCAAGTTTATATTACACTTTCATAACTTACCAGAAAATTATTGAAGTACTTCAGCTATTTTAAGTTTATTGCCTTATGCCTAAATTTTCAATGACACTTGTTAGATGTGACTGTCAATTTACTGTCTCCTTTTCCACAAGGATATGTTATGAACTCTTTTTACTTGTCAGATGAAAAGGCAAGAGTCTATTCTTTGCAGCACCAAAAAAAACAATTTTGAGCGTTTTTTTACCCACCACATATAAGGTATTTGTTTTTTTCTTCTCAGTCTTATGTAATTCTGATAAATCCAAAGAGACTGGGACCAAACTTTCAATTAACATTTTGCTACACAGGAAATGTCAGTGTGCAGAGAGACAGATTCAGAACGTTACAGTCACGTGAAAGCTGTGTGACATTAAGACTCTTGGCTCATCATACTGTTAAAAAAGGAGACTTCAGCAGGAATAAGTTTCTTATATGTACAACAAAAGGTTTGATGAAGGGGAGGGAAATGGGAGATAAAGAGTGGTGAGAGAAGGCTATTAGAGTAGAGGAAGATAAGGGAAAAGAGAATATTACCATGGAATAGGAGGAGAAAAAAGCATATGCTTTTTATATGCTGATTGATGCTGTGCGACTTACATCCCCTGTATGAAGCCTATTAAATTTAAGTCACAAAGTGGTAACTGGCAGACGAAGGACATCTGTACGGGGGAGAAAAAGGTATTTAGCTCATCTGAGTTTGAAAAGATGACAGCTTCCAGTTTCATGTAGCTCTCATTTGGTTAGGGGTTGGTTCAAGCTTTCTTTTCCCCCCAGACTAAAGCTCTGCTGCAGTATGAAGAGGTGCATTGGCCTGCACACCCATGTGCAGGGAAATCCAGTATTACTGCATCTGGAATTGTTGTCAGTATTGTTGGTTGTTGATGGCACATGGCTTTGATTTGGGATTTTGTTGTTTTTTTCTAAAGCAAGACATCAGAGACTCCAGAGAACAGTTTTCTGGGTGCAGATAAATTTGTGGACATTGGCAAAAGACTAGTGCCTGGTGCAGTTGACTGCCAATGCCAAAGCATTGTTCAGGAGTCCGGGAAGGTAGAAGTGGCTCAGACACCTTTAATTTTGAGATGTAGAACCATTATCAGAAATCTAGCTAGGGCAACTCTGCTTGTTTAAAACCTTGCCTAAAGCTTTCTCTCCTGTGTGTGGAGGCAACTCCTGAAATACTCCCACCATTTCAGGTTGCAAGAGGGTGCAAGGCAGGGATAGGATCCCAGCATGGTTCAGCTTGGAAAGGGGCCTCGGGAGGGCTGCAGCCCCCTGCTCGAGGCTGTTGGCTCTGGGGTCAGACCAGGCTGCTCGAGGCTCTATGCAGTCACAGCTTGGAAACTGCAAGGAGGGAGGCAGAACCACCTCTCTGGGAAACCTGGTGCATTGTTGGGCTTTCTCCTGGAGGGAAGGGTCTTCTGTCCGCCTGTTCTCAAGCCTATGCAGATTCTTCCTGATGGCAGCCCTGCCCTCCTGTGTATTGACAGCTGCCTCATTTTGGTGTTTGGCAGATTGGAAAAGCGTGTGTTCTGTCACCTGTTCCGAGGCATCGATAAAGATGTTAAGGAGGATGAATCTCAGGATTGATCCATGCAGTACTTCACCTGTCACAGGCATCGAGATAGAGTGCAGCCTGATTATCATCACCCTCTAATCCTGATCTTTTCAATCCATCTTTCCAGTCTGTAATGACCTAACGAGAATCATGGGGGAGATGGTGTTGAAAGCCTTGTCAAAAGAAGTGCTATTTGATGCTCTTTCCTCATCCACAGGTGTGGTTGTTTTATCATAGAAGATCATCAGGTTGGTTAGGTTTGATTTATCCTCAGTAAATCTATGCTGACTGTTCCCAGTCACCTTATCCACTGTATGCCCAAAAACGTGTTCCAAGAGGGCTCATGCCATGATTTTCTGAGTGACTTGGGTTGTCTGGCCTCTAGTTCCCCACAGAGGCCTTTTGACATTTTTGAAGACACTTTCTCCAGTTGTTTGTATCTTCTGGTGTCCACGAACTTCTAACAGTGAGAAAGAATGGCCTTTAATGGACACATCCAGTTTCCTCAACACACTCAAATGTGACTTGTCAGATTCCAGTCAATCCCAAATAGTTTCTTGTATGTTACTGATAGTTCAGCTTCTCTTTGAACTTCTTGATAAAAAGTACAGAGGCCTTTTTGGAGAATGCTGAGGCAAGGTTTGTGTTGAACAGCTGACTCCGTTTGTCTGCTCTTTGTCGCCTGCCTCGTCGACCAGCAGGCCTGGATTTGCCTCATTCAGCCTTTTGCTGCTAATGGAGGAGCAGGGTGTGTGGCTCAGCCCAGCCCATCAAACTGCAGGGTTTTTTCTGCTAGTGCATAGCCTCAGAGGCTGGCAGAGGCTGTGCAGGTCTGTCACAGAGTGAGAGTCGTGGAATGGTTTGGAGTGAAGGGATTTTTAAAGATCGTCCTTTTCCAACCCCCTGTTCCATCGACAGGGACTCCTTCCATGAGAGCAGGTTGCTCAGAGCCCCATCCAGCCTTGTGGTGGACACTCCCAGGGACGAGGGGTCCGTAACCTCTTTGGGCAGGGGATCTGGGCTGCTCTTCGGGGGTTCTGCGGCCTCCTGCCAGTGCCCAGGGACGAGGGGTCCGTAACCTCTTCGGCCAGGGGATCTGGGCTGCTCTTTGGGGGTTCTGCAGGTGCAGCCTCCTGCCAGTGCCCAGGGACGAGGGGTCCNGGGGTCCGTAGCCTCTTTGGCCAAGGGATCTGGTCTGCTCCTGTGGGGTTCTGCAGGTGTGGCCTCCTGCCAGTGCCCAGGCACTCGGGTGTGATGCCAGCTCTCACACCCGGAGCTGGGAGTGCGGGAGCCTGTCTGGGCTGAGAGCTGGGGGCTGAAGGCTGGACGTGGCAAACGTGGCACTTGGCTTTCCTCTGCTTAGGTTAGCAGTCAGTAGTGTGTGTAGAGCCAGAATGGCTTCCCTTTGCCCTCCTCTCTAGCCTGGAGAGGGCTCAGCACATCCTGGGAAACTCCTGTATGGGTTGGTTCATGCCTTCGCTGTTGAGGTTGTGAATGTGAGCTGGGAGGAGCCCAGGTAGTGTGGGCTGCTTGCTGGCTGCTTCCCAAGGGATGCCACTCGCTCCTTTATGAATAATGGGCTTACTGGGAGTTCTGGTGTCTTCAGTCTGTGTACAGAAGGGAGGTGAGTCCAGATATCTTATGGGAAATGGAACTCTGCAGAATTAACCCTTCCAGTTGGTTGAATCCAGATTTGTAAATTGTAGCAAATCAACTTGTAACAGTTTCCTGACTTAAGAAGTTCTGTTTTATTTTACATATATTAAACTTTTAGCCATCAATACAAAGAATGAAACATGAGGGCTTTACAAATATGAAAAATAATGTGGGTGTAAGGGTGTAATATTTGAAAATAATGAATTATAATTGTGTTAGTGAATTATGAATTGTAACAAGTTTGTTTCTCTGAGCTATGGGACAATTTATGCCTAATAAAGCTGCTGTTATTCAAGATGTTTCGTATGGCTTAGAAAAAATCAAATAGTTTTTGTTTTTCTCAGAAACACTGATAACAAAAGCATTGACTTTATTTTTCCTTTCTTTTTAGTTTCATCAAAAACCATCTATAATTTGCATGGATATGTGATATGTGTGTTTCAGAGATAGTTTGATGTTTGGTTTTGAATTTTGCTCTGTTTCCTAACACTGAATTATTTAGTTTAATAACATCAACATTTCTTTGGTGTAGTTTCAGAGATTTCGTAGATTTATGCCAAGCACTGTGAAAGAAAAATTGCATTCTTTATGCTCTTTAAAATTTTAATAAGGTTATTTACATGTTTTAAAATTAACTCTACATGTAATGAAAATAGTGATTCCAGTTTCTTTCTCATCTTGTATTACTTTTTTATAATTCAGTGCAATTATTTCCTAATATGCTTTAGATAATTACAGGTATTACCTGTATGCAAAACCAGTATTGGCAGATGTAATTGCATGGCATTAAAAAAAAGAAAAGGCGGGGAAAAAGGAAGCACAGCCTTTTGTGTTTGAGGGGGGTCTAAGGCTTGGCACATTGGGTTGGGGAAAATTTCTTCCCCTTGCATTTTAAAATGTCCACATAAGATCTGTGGGAGAAGTGATGACAGTGATACATGTTCCCTGTACTGGAATACTGATTTCCCTCAGTTGTAAGTGTGTCCCAAACTGATGTGGTAAAGCCCCCTGCTCTGGCATGCAAGGACATTGGTTTTGAGCTGAGCAAGGGGCAAGAAGAGATTTTTATGCATAAAATTTTGGAGTGAATTATGAGCTGTGTGATTGCAAAAGTTAAGGCTTAAATTATTAAACAGCTCTTCAAAGATAAGCCACTTCCACAGGCAGCTGCTTCCTGTATATGTGAACCTGCGGAAAGTCAATCTCATGCATTATGAACATTTCTGAGGGAAGAATCATAAAGTGGGATCTCCAGCTATCTAAATGTAGTAAGGACACCGTGAATGCTGCTAAGGGGGCATTTTGCTGTTTGGAATTATTTGTTCTGTATTGTGATTCTTATTTGAAATTGGCTTTCCTAAGAGTGGAAAACCTGTCCCTTCTGTTTTTAGAGTATACTGTGGGTAAAGCTTAGCTTTGGGTAACTGGAATTTTAAGAGTGTGTGTAAGAAAGTCACACATACTGACTGAAAGTATCTTACGCACTCGTTGTAACAATAAGCAGTTTTTAATAAAACAGTGCAGTATTGAGTGCAGTTGAGGATAAGTAAAAATTACATTGTGCATAACCTGAATTCAGGATAAGTGAATAAACAGAAGAAATTATACATGTCCTGCTAAATTCTAAGCATGCCAACAACATAAAATATAGATTCTGCTCTGTGTTTTTCTTCCATTATAGCTTATTTTTTCAGCCTCTGGTAACATCAAACATAGAAATACCAATAATTATGGTGAGTTAGATCTTAGTGAGTCAGTCATGGATTACTGAGGTTGCTTTTGGAAGGGGTGAAATCCATGAGGAGACAATTATGAGAATTTCTTGTAGCTGAGATAGACACTACCATATTGATGAGAATCCTAACGAACTCAGGGCATCCTTTTCCTGAACCAAGACATGAGTCAGACGAAACTCTGGTTGTACTTTTTTTTTCACAATGATCAAATATCCTCTAATACAGCAGTTTTCACTGTGAAAGCATTTTATAAAAATGTGCATGATCATTTGTGCCTCCTAGAATGACGTGAAGCAACCTGGTTCTTTTTTGTAAACGTTCTGTGGTGAAGGAGCCATTCTGTCAGTATCTGAGATGCACAGGGCACATGAAAGTGCCAAAACAATATGATAAAATCGATTTGAGAGACATCAGGTACCTGTCAGGGATTCTGGCCAAATGCTAGGTTTTCCTCAGCTTTTCATTTACTTTCCAGAATTGAATTTTTTGGAAAGCCATGTCAGACGGAGTAGAGAGGCGTTCTGTAGGGCTGCTGTTGCACTTCCCTGCCAGGGTATCCTCTGGGTGTCGAGGAGGACTTCAGCAGCCCTGCTCGTACAGATGGTAGTGTGAGAGAGTTCAGAAAGGGAGGGGAAAACACCAATACAGCTTGGCAAAAAAACACTATCACTGTAAAAAAGATGAAGAAAGATCAAGTGGCATTCTCGGCCTATAAAAACAGATGACTTTTATATTCAAGTTACAACCACAAATTATAAAATTAAAAAATGGTGTAGCAAACTCAGAATGTTACATCTTTCCTCCACACTGAACAGATGGTACGTTCCTTTCTTTGCCTTTGAAATCAAATTGAGCCCCAATTCCCAGTCAGTGAAGTATGTGGTTGTAGTTGTATTTCTTAAGCATCTTTGAGTTAACAAAAACCACTTGGGTGTGTTTAGAGCCACATATGTGCTGTCTTGCCTTTCTGAGACAGACCCAAGCATTTAAAAAATGGATCCTGCTATTATATTTGGTTTAAATATGCTTATTGTTCTGAAAAGCCTTTGGTTTTCCTAGATATCCTTGTGAATAAAATCCTTACAAAATACATAACATAAAAGTTAGTAAATGCTTAACGAAAGGTAACCACTTCAGTTTCTGTTTGTTTAATTCCGGTACTGTTAGATGGTATTTTAGTTGTACTTCTACAGCCTGATTTATTACTATGGTAACAAATATCTGCAATATCTAGTGTAATTAATTATCTTAATTGTCATCAATTTACTGGGATAGAGCTTTTTTAAGAGGTGGCCTTAGCAGTATCATTGTCCATGTGTTTTGTATAAATAGACTTTGGATATAGTGTCTTTTGCATGTGTTTTCAGACGTGGTTTTTGGTGCTGAGTGAGAAAAGTACTACACTCAGGACTTTTTTTGCCCTGTACTTTCAGGAAAATGGGATTTCTCCATCATCTTCATGCGTCATTCTTCTTTTCTTTAAAAAATAGCTGTGTCAGACTTCCTGCTGTCCCTCACATTTGTGTAAAGCATTCTTCCTGGTGCTTGTTGTAATTGATAGCATATATAAAATTTATGGCATTGAATTCTGAAAAATACTATCCAGTAGGTAAAGGGAAGTTTCCACAACATTTACCTGATGAGTTTCAGAGTGAGGGTTAGAAAGAACATGAACTTTTATCTTTCCTTTATTTGAAAACATGGGAGGTCTGTGAGGGATTTTGGAGACCTGCCACTGCAGGGGCTGACAGTTCAGAGTCACTTGGGGTGCCAAGCTGTTCGCTGCTGGCTTTCCTTTTTTCCTGTAGAGGTTCTGCCTTACTTACAGGAAACAGCTCATCAGGACACCTGGGCTGTGCCAGTCCTCATAATACTTCAGTTTGGTGAAAAATAAGCACAAAATCCAGGAGCTCGTTAGCCTGCCTGAGCAGCACGAACCTGAAGGGAACGTGCACATTTTTCTTGGTAGTTCCTTTGCCCGTGTGCTCTGTGGCTCTTCATGGTCACCTGGGAGCACTGTCAAGGATGACAACAGACAGGATCCAGCAAGGCAAATGGGTAGGGTTCATATGGGGAAAAAGAAGAGTAAACCAAGTTCTGGTTGGCATGAAATTCCTCTTCAGTAACCTTCCCTGTTTTTCAGTGCACCTGGGAAAACTGATGAAGGCCTTTGCCTTCCAGTCTCTTTTCCCACTTGGATCCTCTGAGTCATATTTTGTTCCTTAACTAATACCTTTCTTCTTCCTGAAGTGTCTTCACTTCAAACCACAATGTTTTCAAGGGTATTTATACCATTTCTATGAGTCATGCATTATAATAAAGTATGTTTTACTTGGCCATTGAAACATTTGTTCACGGTTTCTTCACTTCATAGTTCTGATAGATGAGAACTTACTAATATAGACAGGAGACTTGGTATTTATAGTGTTTTTGCAAGCCACCCTCTTTTGAATCTAGCTTCAGATATTTCAAATGCTTGTGCTGTCCTACAAGATGCTCTCTAGAACGCTTGAGTGTGAGGTTTGAAACAGATCTCCTTGGTGTGGTTTGGGTTCCACATGCCAAATAACTCAGCAGGTATGTTAATACAACTGTAGTTCAGTTGAAATCAATGGAATTGCAGGTCTCATTAGTTGTACTTTTGGCCCAAAACATAGGTAGAGTAAATGCATGTTCCTGTGGTTCAAAAATATTAAAGCCATTACTGCAAAAGAACTCCAAGGATTTAATGGATTTTTATTTCCAAAATGGAATTTTTCCCCAGCAATGGGAAAGTTTTGGAAGCCTTATTTAATACTCAATGTAAATATGAGCATTTTTAATAATATTCTAAGTTCTTGCAGCAACTCTTACCTCTTTTTGATGTACACATATAGCTGCAGTCCTAGACTAAGATCCTTTTTGCAAGGTATTTTGCAAGCCTGTTGGAAAGCCAGGCTGGGCCCCATGGAACTTCCAAAGTGAGGGCTATCCTATCGCTCCCTTGAAGCTAAATGTTATCTGGGGTATAGTTTTAATTGCACATCTTACATTTTTCGAAGCATGGGAGTCCTGTTTGCCGTTCTGCTTTCCCCAAACATCTCTTGCCACTTGTTCCTCCAGGTTGTGTGTGGAAAGCTGGCCCAGGCAGGGTTTTGTGATCCAGGACTGTATTGGAGCCATAAACATCAGCTGCCCTGAGCCAGATAGCTTTCTCTGAGTCCTTTTCACAGATTGTGCTGATATGGAACGTAC
Organism: Melanocharis versteri; assembly: GCA_013397845.1. Lineage (NCBI taxonomy): Eukaryota > Metazoa > Chordata > Aves > Passeriformes > Melanocharitidae > Melanocharis > Melanocharis versteri. Next base: position 551,656 of record VZTG01008963.1, read on the forward strand.
TTGGCAAATTTGTCACTGGCACCTAACCTTATGTCCTCATCTGGAAATGGCAACTGTCTGTAATGCAGGGGTTTTTAGTGTCTCTATTTTTCTGTGCTCTAAACAAGTAAACAAGAAGGAAAGGAAGGAAGTAAAACAGTAGCTTTCATGAAAAGCATGAGTGGTAACCTTGGAGACTGAGAACAGAGGGTGCAGAGCTGTTAATTTATTTTCAAGCTGAAGTGCTCTAACAGTCTATCCTTATTTCCTGTGTAATGCAGACGTCTACATTTCAGGAACAATGCGAGCAGTAAGTGTACATCTTACCCTTGCAGCTTGGCGTGTCCCTCTAGGAGAGGAGAGACACGTGACTGTGCAAGATCAGCCAGGTTTCTGTGCCCATTGCCCCCATCAGGCCGGGGTGGAGGCTCTTGGTTTTCCTTTCCCTGTATATGTGGATTTAACTTGGGGATGCAGAGCGGTACTCCATAGTTCAAGGCATGTTTTCAGTTTTGAATATAAAAGAGGCTGTGTTGCTGTGAGGAAGAGAGGTACGTGTTATCCGGCTGCTTTCCAAACCCAAGAACTACTGCCAGTCGTTTTTGCATGGCATAACAGATCTATCTCTGTCAGGATCAGGAAAAGAATAATTGTGGTGTTTTATGATTATTTCATAATGAAATGCTAATTGCTTTTAGTTGCTGCTTACAGTGCCTGGGATGTTTGGAGCTGGAAGTAGTATTTCTGACATTTCTCTGATAAAAAAGGAGGTTTGGACTCTGTACTCCTCTACTAACTATAGCCAGTTGTGAGTTATTAATGGTGGGAGTGTCATAGCTAATCTGTAGTAAGGTGAATTAAAGTTCTTGAAATGCGCAACAGAACAAATGCTGTGCAGCTCTACAGTTTCAGTAAAATGACGTGTCACTGATTCTCCTCTGTTGGTTGTGATGTGGAAGCACATCCGTGCAGCTTCAGTCTCACGTTTTTTTCCTTGCACATTTAATATATTTACATTTGCTCCCACACTTTGAGCTTTGGAGCAGATGTTGGTAAGTGCAGCGCATGGCCAGCGGCAAAGAGAGAGATTTGATAGCTAGATTGGCAGCTAGGAGGTTGTATCTCCGTGCTGCCTGCTTTCCTCCTGTCAGGGCTGCTGAGGGTGTGTGGAAGGGCAGAGAGCTGTGCCCAAGCCCACAGTCATTATTCAGTCTCACCGAGCAGATGGGAGTTTCACCCAGTTATCCAGCTTGAGATCCAGCTGGGACCGAGAGCGTCCTTCAGGTGTCTCATACATCACATCTGAATGCCTGGGCCCTCACCTGCTGACACCAGGAAACTCCGTGGGTTGCTGTGCTTTAATTTGACTCAAGATAACAATCTGAGCCAGAGTCTCTGTGAACCTTCCACCTGTTGAGAGCTGTACATATTCCTTAGTTTCCTAATGCTGTGCAATGATCACAGCTGCGTTGGAAACACATTGAGCACTGAGGCTGGACCTCAGGGTATTTCCTTGGAGCTGCTGTCTCACCTGGTGGTAATCTGTACAGGGCTGCACCTCTGACGTGGCTTTGAGCCTATGGAAAATGCAAGGTGTCGCAAAGGAAAGAGGATCTTTCTTCACTTTTTTTCTTGTTATAGTTTTCCATTTCATCCTTTTCAGGAAATCTAACTTTCTTGCTCACTTGAATCAGATTTCATTTTTGTTCTCTTACAGTGTTCAATATATTATTAACAAAAATTACATATAAAAAAAGATTTCTTCATCTCCCAATCAAAAATTAAAAGAAAATGAAAAAACCCAACTAATCTACTGTTTTCCTAATTCTCTCTCTCTGTGATTGTTATGCCAAACTTTCTGGGTTTGCCTTGTTCCTTCTCTATCCCACTTCACATTTCCTTTTAGCATTTTTCCTTTGTTGTTCAGCTTCATCTATATATAAAATTAAAATTAATGAGTTCTCTTTGATTCATTTAATTCTAGTGCCATCTGGAATTGTATCAATTTTACTGTTTCTCCATCCTTGTAGACAGCAGCAAATATGGCTTTTCAGATTTTCAGGCTATGATCCGGTTTGCAAACGCTTCAGTGATTTTCTCTTTACGTACATGTTTGAGAATTATGAGGAAGACTGGCATTAGCTTTCGAAGGGGCTTTTTACCACAGAGAGAAATTCAGCCTGGCAGTGTAATTTTAATTGATGGTCAAATGGACTGGAAAGTAAACTATCCGAAAGCCTAACGGAGGCAATGCTTCCTTTTTTAAATGCTACCACAGCAATGAAGTTCGCTCACTGTAAAGAACTAGGCTACCTCAATAACAAATCTTTTTTAAATGCAGGGAGATGTGCAGTTAAATAATACTATCGCAGAAGATTCTCAGATGTTTTAAGGTAATTCACACTGGTTGTTTTGTTTTTGCTTTTTTTCTTTTGTCTGCTTTCCCTGCATCCTCCTTTCCACAACGATGTGTCAGGCATATGGTAAAAATATTACAGGCGCTGGGATAAATCTTTCTGCAGAAGGAATGGCCCTGGAATGAAGGTCGTAAGGTATTTTGTGGCATTGATACATAGAAATAGATGGTTTATCCCAGAAATTACACTACATGGCAGTTCTTCCAGAAATTAAAGAGTAAATAACCATCTCAAAAGAGATGATGCAACAGGAGGATAAATAATGTAATTTCCATGGGAACTTTGCACTGATCCATAACCTTCAGGAAAAGACACAGGAAAACACCGTAGAAAGATTCAGACACAAGTGAGAGTAGGATCTGAACATGATGGAATCTGAGAGAGGGAAAGACAGTGAAATTCAGTTCAGCTGTGTTTAGTCATAAATACCAAAGGCTGATACACAAGGGCCATTGTGGCTTGTTGGCCAGACCTGGCCACTGCTGTGGTGGAGCCTTCCTGTTCTCTGTCATACAGAAAACCCAAATCTTTCCTGCTGTGCAGCGGGGGTGTTCCATAGGCTGCTGTGCTGGACATGTCTGTGAGACACACAAGCGACAACCAGAGAAGGCAGTTTATATTTTACTGTATTTCTAGAATTCTGTTACATTTTCTCTGTGGTTATGAAAATTTGTTTTGAGGGACATGGGCAAAAACATCCCAGCCAAAGAGAAAGCCAGGATGCATTTCCAGGGCATTTCCAGTTGAGACTGAGATAACTTAACTAGCCAATGTTTTCCAGTTTTCGTGGATGAAAATGTCCACTCAGGTGGCAGTAAAGAGCTTTAAGCTGCAGAGCTGTAAATGTTGTTGAAAATGGGAATTAAGGAGAGTTCTGTGCATGTTTTAAAAGCATACACAGTAGAGACAGTAATTATAACCATGGACATGGGGTATGATCAGCTTTTATACGGATGGAAAACCACTCTGGAGTGATAGCTGTGCTTTACGCGCTCATGAGCGGGGATCTTTCTCCCTGGAGCCTCGCATCTTGCTGACCGAAGTCAACAGCAATAGTGTAGTTAATTATAGAAGTGCAATTTCAAATTTATACAGCATTTAACAGCATGTTTAAGTGTTGTAAGGCTTTATAACATAAAGGGATAGTTAGAAATCATAAAATATAACCACTCACCACCGTATGTACCTTCCAAGTAATGACAACTAGAGAACTGTTGATAAATGTGTAGAATAAACTGAAATCTCTTGCCAGGATGAGAAATGCAGAGTTTCAGTATCAGTAGCACTGATTTTCTTCCTGTCTATATTGTTGTGCTAGTGGGTTACTAAAAAACAACAGCAGACTGGATGAGAGTTGCAGTAGGTATAAAGGTACATGTTAGAAGGACCAGCTATTTCCGCCAGAGAAGGATGTATTGTATGTAAATATCCATCACATAAATATTTAAAAATTCAAAGGCAGAACAAAATATAATCCATACGATTTGTAAAATGCACAGGTTTTATAGTACTGTAAATTCTTTTCAGAGGTAATGGAAATGTTTAAGATACACATATATGAGCACTAATCATCAAATAACTATTGACAGGTAGAAGTTTGGTCCTCAAACAAAGCTTCATGACAAAAAGATGAGATAATAAAATAACAGAAACATCATAAAAGATATAAAACACTTGAACCAGTGATGGAGGTGAAAATGGTGTAATATTTGAATTTGCAGCATTCTGGGGAGGTAGGGTGAAAAAAAAAGAGGAGGAGTAGAATGGCTGAAGGAGACCTCTAGAGTGTGTAGAGCTGACCAGGTGTAAGTCATTATTAAAAGCAGTTTAATGCTAAATCCTTGCAGAAAAATAGCAAAGAATAAAAAAAACAAAACTAACCACAACCCCCTCAAAAAACCCCAAATGAACAAAACACCCAAAACAACAAACATACAAAAAAACCAACCCAACCCCCACCCATATTTGAAGGAGGGATATTTGGTCAGAGATAGGCTCAGGAAGAAAAACCCTGGAACTGCAAAAGAATGAATATGCTATTAAAGAGAATCTAAAGTTTCAGGGGAATAGTGCTCTTAAAGAGTCTCTATTTCTGCTGTAAGAACATGCTGTGAAATGTGTTCGTAAGCTCAAGTAACATTTTCACAGACAGATGAAAAACCTGCACCTCTGTCCAGCTGATCAAGTCATATTCAGTCACTTATGAATCCATGTTTTTTGAAGACCACTTTGGATAGTGCTTAGAGGGGAAAAAAACAGAAATCATGAAAGCCCTCAGATGTCTGTAGTAAAGAGGTATTCTAAATTTATAAATACAAAATAAAATACGCCTGTCAATTATAAGGCTGTCAGATTGACCTGGGTATCTCTAGTATTCCAGATAAACTGCACAGAACTTGGAAATGAGCATGTGTTAGTTCCTGATACACAGTTTAGAAGAGAGGTTTACTGAAATAACTCATCCAAATATATGTGTTTCTGAATAGCAAAAATGATAGAAAAAAAAAGGGAACATCTTTCAAGTGACACTTCTTGCAGTTCCTTGGCATTACAAACTGCAGAGCATCTGGTTTAGTTTAAACTGCCTTCAGATAGAAACTCCTTTAATGTCCTGCTTGTTGTTTTCAGTTCTGAGTTGTGGAGGTACCCCTCTGCGTGGGTTGGCTGAGGTGTCAGTGTACCTGTAACAGCACTATCCTAGCTCTTGTTGCGGCCGGGCGAGAGTTGTGTCGGGGGATGGAGATCCCGAGCTGGTTGTGGTGAAGCTCCAAGTCCCGGGCAGAGCCCCTGGATGTGCGTGTCCACGCGGAGATGCCAGCTGGGCCGTGGGCACCCGTTCTCCTGCCAGCAGGGAATGGCTCCTGCGGGTGCAAAGGCTTCCCTTCAGCGCCGTGGGGACTGAGAACCTGGTGTATAAACACTATGAGGTCTGCTAATTTCACTTCATCCTGCTGTCCTGAGGAGCAGGAATCCTGAGGTGCTCTCTGGGAAGCACAGGAAAAAGCTTCCAACTGAGCCACTTTTATGCAATTTTATCGCTCATAACGAGGAGAAGCGATGTTTACCTGGATTTCCAGCTAGCTCCATGTGTAGAGTATATTTTTCAAAGTGCAGGCAAGGGAAATTTGAGGAATAAAAATTTAGGAAAATCGAGGCAAACTCAAGTCTCATTTTGGTGGTGAGCATTAGAAAATCTTCGTGTAATTAGGTTTGAGCCTGCTTTTGGTTTTCGCAGTGGCTTTTGTTTGAAAAACCTGTATGATAAGAAATACTGTTAAGCTGCTCAAGATCTAGCTTCCTACTTGTAAGTGGCTATTCCAGATAGGATAATGATAGAGCATCCAGTAAGCTTTCTATAATTTAAGAAAAAACAAGTAATCAAGATACTTAAATGCCAGCACCACCTATTCCCTCCAAAGAAAGATGAAGTAGCCTTTATTTCCCCTGAAAAACTACACCTGAAAAAGTGACAGGAACCGAGGGGACGTCCTTGAAGCTGTGTCAGGGAAGATGAGGCTGGGTGTCAGGAGAAGGTTCTTGCCCCAGAGGGTGGCCGGGCACTGAACAGGCTCCCAAGGCTGACAGAGCTCAGGGAGCGTTCAGACAACGCTCTCAGGCAGAGTGGGATTCCTGGAGTGTCCTGTGCAGGGCTGGGAGGTGGACTCAAGGATCTTCATGGGTCCCTTTCCATTCAGTGTATTCCATGATTCTATGGAATGTATATCATATCTCCATCTTCAGTAAATTGCCTTGAAATATGCTTTACTAATTTGGCAATATTGTGATTTTATCTCTTTTTCATTAACTATTTCCCTCCTCAAATTCTTTTGATATGTTTGTTATGATATGGAGTATGTCACTGCTTCAGAAGTCCCTTTGTGGAGGTTGTAGGAAGTTTAAACCCCTCGAGACTGTCTGATCAAATAAGGTCATAGCAGCAGTTACAGTGCTGATCAAATGCACTTTTTACACCCTCATCCACATCTCAAGTACAGTATCAGAAGCTGCTTCAAAAGAGCAGGAGGATGGAACTTCTTTTAGAAACTTTCACACTGCATATCTACCGGACAGAAAAAATCTTTCTAAAGCTAGTCTTTGCTATAACTTTTTTATTATTGTCTCCAGTGAAAATTTTCAAGAGATGCTTTCACTGGCCTCTTTTAACATCTTATTTCTGCCTAAGAAGCTGATGTATAAGAAAGAAATTTAATTTTTGGACAACTTCAATTGTGAAGTCAGCACATTCTGTTCAGTTTCACTGAGTGAGAAGGACCTTAGATAAGCTCTCACTCCCTTTTTGATCATGGTGTTAGGACAGGCCCAAAATCCAGCCAGCTTTCCTCCCTTTTGAGCTGCAAGTGAAAATGAAGACCCACTGTGGAAACTCACCTTGTAGGCAGTCTTTGCTCTCAGAAAATGGAGACTATTTTGTATCACTGTTCAGGCAGCTGTTTGGGCTGCTGTTGTAGATAACATACAGGTTCAGAACAAAAATTAGGTTTCAACTCCATAGGCTGTAAAAGTTCTCTGCAAGTTACAGAACGTAGCTTGAAACAGAATGAAGTTCAGGATGTCCAGTGGACTAAGCAAATTACAAGCCAAGCTGCTGCCAGGTAATCCCTGTAGTTTCTTACTATGCAGAGGCACTAGCTGGCTGTGTGGAGCAGATACTGCACAGAGCACCATTTATTCTGGTCCCACCATTGTTCTTTAGCAGTAGGACAAGAGTTACCAGAGGGTGGAAGACTCACAGAAAGCTGAAACTATTTCAGATCAACGAAGCAGCATTATTTTCCTTCTTCACAAGTCCCATGCTAGATGCAATACCTCTATTTTTTCATTTTGGTGTTGGATTTGTAAATTACAGGGACCCCAGTGAACCATCCCGTGTGCTCTTGCTTACACCGAGGAATGGGAAAGCTTCCGTAGGAGCCTTGAATCCAGAAATGTTTGACCGTTGCCATCAGCATCCCAGACCCTTTGCTTTTTCTAGGGGTAGGAAATGGTGCTACTTGCTCTCTTCAACAGACTCATAAAGAATAAAGGAAGAGCATTTATGGGACTTCTTGAATTGCTGAACATACTGCCAGGGAGTAGCTTGTCTCTAAACCAGTGGGAAATATCCAGCACAAACAGATGGCCAATCTTTATTCAGCTCTATGCTGTATAGCACACAACAGTTCTCTCTCTTTTCTCCTCACAACATTCTCATTTCAGTCAGATTAGTGACAGGGCTGTGCACAGCAGCCTCTGAGTGCCTGGGCCCTGCGTGGCCATCTTTGCCAGAACTACCTGGCCTGTTGCTTTAGAGGCAGAGATTATTTCTTCCCCTCCTTTGCCAGACCACACAAGACAGATTTGTCTCCTGCCAGTGCTGTTGTGCTGGGATTCAGCCTGTAAGGACTCCTCTGAGGAATAAAGGAGGGAGAACAGACTATGAACATAGAGCTGTTTCCACTTTTATTCCTGAGGACAGACTCAGCCTTCCTGATTGCCTTGCAAGAGGAGAGGTGTGTTTGATCAGGTACTTTGCCCTGATGTGCAGGGCTCAGCCCCAGGTGTTTGTTCAGGAGGAAGTGCTGGATGCAGCAGCTTGTTGTGAATGCAGACGTGTGTGTACTGCTGAGATTTACGTACACACACGCACACACACACCCCTTTCACTACAGAGTGCTGAAAACATTTGGTCTTCACTTCTTCCCCTCCCATCCTTCCTCTTCTGGGACCAGTGGCATAATTCGATTCAGGTTTTAGAAGCTGGCTCAGCTGTACCATGCAGTATTGATGTAGTAGAGTGGACAAAATCTGTGTGTGCAATTGAAAGCCCACTGTAGCCAGTTCACCTTGCAGGCTACAGGGTTCTCACGGGAAAAGAAGAGGCACGGTCGAGGTTCTGCCAGGCTGTTCTCTCTGATGCGGTCTCAGTGCCTCGCCAGGACACCCTACCAGCTGTTTCCACCAGGTATCTCTTTTTTTCAAAACAGTTTTCAAATGTTTCCATTCCAAAAAAACCCAAACAAACCCAAAAACCCAAATTCCAGCCTTTTTGAAAATGTTTGCCAAGTTTACCAGAGAAGGAATGTGGTTTCAGCCAGATGTTCCTTTATTTGTTGTAAATAAATCAGATGTTGGCTACATGAACATCTTCTCTCCCTTCTTGTTTACAGCCTACACTGACACTTAACCTCTTAAACTTTCAAGTAAAACTCACCTGCAGAAATCTTTCCTTTCACCAGGCTCTGAAAACGTCCAGGTTTTTTTGTGTGGTGTTTTTGCTGGTGGGCTTTTTTTGCATAACGTATTGTGTGCCTCCCTGTGGTCTTTAAATTACTCGGTCATCAAGAAGGTATTTACATACCTGTTAAAATAAGTGCACTCAGAGATGCCAACAGAAAAAGATGCATAAGGATATAGTTTATGTATGCAGGTTGTAATTTAATAAAAACCCAGTCTCTTCATGTTCCCGGGCTTGTGAATATTTATCGTCATAAGCAAGTAGCAGAGAGAGGCTTGGCTGAGAAAATCATTGTCACCAATAGAAAATAAATCTCCTAAGAGAAAGCAGGGTCTTGTAAAGTCCCAGGTAAAAGCCGCTGACAGTTTCCTCTGTGTCTCTTAAGTGGCCCCGACCTAAACCAGCCCCATAAATTAGGGTGCTCAAGGATAGTATGTAACAGAACAGACATTCTGCCAGCTCCTCGCGGTTGCCCAGTAAGGATCCCCTCATTTTCCCTGAAAGCAGCTGGGTGAGCCAATTGAGAGGCGAAGGAAGCATCAGCAGGTTGCAAGAAATCATTAGTCACCTCTGCAACACACCTGCTAAATTATGATTACATGTAGGCAAAGCTGTTGCTCTCAGTCCTGTGGTGCAGAATACAGACAAGTTCAAGGCTCTGTATGTAATCAGCAGATGCCTGTCAGTAATTAAAAACGCAGCCGTCTCTTGCAGTATCAAACCAACACAGAAAAGCAGCAAGGGCAGCTGGAAGCAGGCTGTGCTTCCATGGTTTTCCTAGGCACATGCAGCTTGACACACCAAGCTGATCTGACGTGCAGCATGGGATCCAGTTCTTTGAAACCACCCATTACGTGCTGGAGCAAGTCTAAGGGGCTTTCAGTTTTCACATCAAATGTAGAACAGCAACTGCTGCTGGATCAAGCATAATGGCAAGGTTGGATGAGGCACTGAGGGAAACTGTGGTACAAAGCTAACTCTTTAGAGAAAAGAAAAAAGTAGATTATCACATTTGAATCACCGTGTGAATTTATATTGAATCAGTGTTTTGACTTATGAAGTGTTTTCCATGTTTTTCACCTGATGCAGGATTTCTAAAACTGGTTCATTTCTAGTTTTCAGGCATTGCTTGGGTAGATGAAAAAGTGCTGTTATGTCAAGTGGAAAGTCTTCTAAATAAATTAGTGTTGTCTGTTGTGCGCTAGATAAACCTTTATTATTACTCTCTTTAGCTCCATAAACAATGGGATGAGTCTGTACAGAGAGAGCAGTAAGAGTTCAGTCATTTATGGTCACACTGAGCAGTGCTTGGCTCTACGTGGATTTCCTGGGAAATCTGAAATCTACCCAAGAGGATGAGGCAGTGATTTCTGCCAGACTTGAAGCCAGAGGGAAGAGATCTGCTCGGTAGCTTTGGTCAGGCAGTAAAGGGGTGTCTGCACTGTCCTGCTGTTGATGTTCAGGCTGTGTCTCTGTGCTGGTTTGGGCTGGGGTAGGTAGTTTTCTTCACAGTAGTTATTATGGGCTGTTATTTCAGATTTGTGCTGGAAGCAGTGTTGGTAACACAGGGATGTTTGGTCACTGCTGAGCAGAGCTTACACAGAGCCAAGGCCTCTTCTGGCCCTCACCCCAACCCGTGCGGGGCTGGGGGGCACGAGGAGCTGGGAGGGGACACAGCCAGGACAGCTGACCCCAAGTGACCCAAGGGACATCCCAGACCGGGTGGGGCCATGCTCAGCACACAGAGCTGGGCAGAGGAGAAGGAGGAATGGGGACATTTGGACACCTGCCAGTCCACGGGCAGTAGGGGATGAATTCCTTGTTCTGCTTTCCTTGCACGTGTAGCTGTTGCTTTACCTATTACACCGTCTTTATCTCGACCCCTGAGCTTTCTCACTGTTACTCTTACAATTCTGTCCCCATTCCACCAGGGGCAGATGAGTTAGTGGCAGTGGGGGGCTGAGCTGCTGGCTGGGGTTAAACCTTGGCAGCCTCTGAAGAGCAGCCTCAGGATACCTCACCAGTGTCCTTCAGGCTGAGGAAAAGAAAAAATAGGTTGTTTGGCATCAGCAAACAATGCTTTTTTCTTTGTTGTGAGTTACCAAGACCTGACTGAAGTACGACAAGTCCTGCAATTGCTTAGAGAAAGAAAAGGGAATATGAAATGTATAATGAGAAGGAATGAGGATGGAGGATGATAGTTGTGGTTTCCTCCTGATGCACATGGTGCAGTACCAAGGGAGATTTTGCCAAGATGACACACGGGGAGCAGCAGTGCTCACCAGCACTCCAAGAAAGCATGTTGCTGTTTTCACAGATTCATGCTTTCAGACACTTGTATAGCCAGTCATATGTCATTTTAGGTACATGTTTATATTGACAGACAAACATCCAGGAACAGCTGTCCATTTTCAGAGTAATACTCAAGGCTTGATGCATCCTGTCTGTTCCATCAGTTGGACTGTGGACAAGGGAATAGCATTATGGAAAACAAACATACTGGCTCTTGTCTGTCTCAGTCCAGCTGCTGAAGCACCAAGTGTGGGGGAACACTTGATCCACGTAGAGTGTGTTTGGGACAACGTGCTGCTGAAATCTAGGAAAGCAGGGTACAAGGTTTGTACTCTGTTCATTTGCCTGCCCGATGAAAACAGAATTTTTCCAGTGACTGGACTGTGCACATGCCCTCTCTTTATGAGAGCTCTTACTCTTTTCCATGCTGGAAGTCTGAGTTGCAGTGTGCCTCTGCAAACCTCCTGTGGCAACCCCTGCTTGTCACAGATCAGTCACATCTCTCAGGAGCTCCAGCAGCTGGCAGTGCTCCCTAGAAATCTGGTGGGATTTGTACTGCCTTACAGCCCTGCTGCCAAAGTTGGAAGGTACAGGCTGAAACCAGCCTTGAAACTTGGTGGAATTTTGGAACTGGAATTTTCAAAGCCAAGAGGTTCCCTCACTTCTGAGATGTGGTCTGCTTCTCTTATTAAATGAAAATTCTAGGAACGTAGTATTCAAGTAATATACTTTTTTTTCAATGCTTTAATGAGAATGTTACCAATATTTCTAGTTTTTTATGTATAACAGAACAGAAATACTGGCTGTATCCTGCACTTACCTTTTAGAATGCAAGAATCATGAAAGGGGTTTTAAAGTATTACATGTTTTGGTAGCATTTGTGGAAATCAAACTTAATTATTGGAATAATATTATTTTAATATTGACTAAAGTTTTGTATAGTTGAACAGTATTATTATTCACCTTCTACTCTAATTATCCAGTATTTCCTCTGCACTCATGCAGCTATGATGTCACAGCCAATGAAATAAAGTGAACGTTGAAGTTTATATACACATGCACACTTCAGGTTAGCAAATGAAAAGTACATGTTGGATATGATGCTGCAGAAAGTACTGTTTAATTTTGGTCCCTTAATTGGTCTCTCGGGCTGAGACTGGCATCCCATGTGTTTGTGTCAGGGCTGGGGGTCTCACCCTGCTGCTGGGTGTGCCCCTGATGGGCGCAGGGCCCTGGCTCTTGCAGGATGCTGGGTTTTCTCTCAGCTGTGTGCTGGAGTGCCATGGTGGCACTCAAGGTGTAGCTTGCCTGGGGATGGTGCCATGCTGTGAGGAGTTGTTTTTGAGAACAGTCAGCCACTGGAGAGCTCAGGGCTGAGCCCTGCCTGTAACCCAGGTCCTCTGTACGATGGAACTTGCATTTATTTTTACTTCATCAGCCTTGCAGTACTAAAATGGGCCTACAAGAGAGCTGGAGAGGGATTTTTTGCAAGGACATGTAGTGATAGGACACGACTTTAAACTGAAAGAAGGTAGGTTTAGATTAGATAATAGAAAGAAATTCTTCCCTGTGAGGGTGGGGAGGCCCTGGCACAGGGTGCCCAGAGAAGCTGCGGCTGCCCCATCCCTGAAGTTTTCAGGGCCTGGCTGGATGGGGTTGGAGCAACCTGGCATAGTGGAAAGTGTCCCTGCCTGTGGCTGGGGGATTGAAACTAAATGAGCTTCGAGGTCCTTTCCAAGCCCAGCCAAACCATTCTAGCATTCTGTGATTTTGGGGCCTTCAGTAGAAGTAAGTTGCCCAGTCTTCCTGAAATACCCTGTTCTGTGCAGCCAGCGTGACCTGAAGCAGCATCTGGTTTCTTTTGCTGCCCCTGCCTGCAACATCCTGAGTACAACAGCAATTTGCAATTTACTCTCTTTTCTGCTTCAGCCACATCCTTCATTGCAAAACACAGGCCCTCACTGTAGTAGCATCTGTGTGGGTCTCCAGTACAGAAACAGAATTAAGGTTTTTTTCTTCCTTTGCAGAGCAAGGCAGTTCTTTGTAGAAGGATCAGCATGATTAGCTCACTGGTTTTCATGCACTTGTTTGCTTGTATGAAGGCTTTTTCTGTCAATGGGAGGAATGTTTAGCATCTGATTTTCTGAACTGAAAAGATTTCCCGTCTGTATAATTAGCCTTATTTATACAATTAGAGCTTAACCACTAATTGCTTGGGTTTTTTTTAGTTTGCTTCCTTCTGTGTAGAATATTCATCAGACGGCTCATATTGGAAAGTCAGAGATTGAGCAAGATTGTTGGTTTTAGTGTTCCTACAAGGAATGTGTTTGTCACTGAAGCAACAAGTTTTTGAATGTTATCTAAATACCACTTAATGTCAGCATTTTTTCCTGAGTGACATGATGATGAATTCTGGAGCAAAAAACGTCTTAGTGAAATTTCATCACATAAATAATCCAGTTGTGCCAAGAAATTCCATAATGACCTCAAGACTTAGCAGCTGCCAAATACAGCACTTAGCATTAGTCACTATTCTTGAGAGATCAAAGTAATACACAATGAACACTGCCAAATCTGCTTTCTCTAACATCGAATGTATCTTTTTTAAACCTAACTCATTGTCTGCAAGCGGCATTTGCTTTTCTAATAGTAGCATGTGTTCATGCTCTACATTGTCCTCCTCTGTGTCTCTAGCATGGTGGGGGCTGTGGTACATCCTGTACGTCTTAGAACTTAATCATTCCGTTATCCACTAAAAATAAAACAGTGTGGACATGCTGGTGAGTGAGAGCAATCGCACTCAGTTACAGAAAAAGACAGTCCAAATTTGAATGTCATATAATAATAATGATAATTTGCCAGGCTCAACATATAAAACATTTAGTCCTAAACTGGATCATCTTTATAGAAATTTGAAATATTTTAGAGGTTGTATAAGAATAGCAGTGGAATTATGATTATAAGAAATAGCAGAGTTAGGGTAATTTCTGCTTTATCCCTGAGCAATCCTGTCAAACAGAAACCAGGTAAGCACGGTGGAATCTGTTCAGCTGGTGGTTGTTCACTTGCTCCTCTCAGAGCTCCGAGCTCTGTAAGGCTTTGCTCTGTGCTGGCCTTCATCCCTGCTCTCAGGGAGTGGCACCTGCCTTTGAGTCCGCCCCACCTGCATCCTGACCCTGTGCCCAGCTGGGCAGTGTCTTAAAGGCTCTGAGGAGCCTGAATGCAGCATAGCTGATTCCTGCCTCATTAAATAGCAATAAACAAAGAACTTCTCTGCTCTTCCTCTCTGTAAAATGGAAGTTACAGTGTTAAAAACTCTGGATGAAAAAGTTCTGCTCAGGGATGTTATTTGTGGTGTTTTAACACAGCGGTGAAGGCAGGATTAATGGTCAGGCAATTAAAAGACTTGCAGAATTTTCCTAAATGAGAGTGATAGACGTAGTTTAGCTGCAGTAACTAAAAATCAGCCATTGGCACAGCTGTTACTATTGTTGCTACAAAATGTATAAATTGTACTGCTTCTGTGTTGTACTTTGCATAGCTACACACCCCCTCCCTTAGACCTCAGATAAAAGCACACCTACTTGTACGTGTGCCTCTCTTTTTGTCTGACAGTTGATCTGTTAACATCCTGACTTGTTTTCTACTTAGGTGAGTATTGTTGCTACCATCCATTATCAGTTTGATCTAGACTTGGGTTTTCCACTGCTTTTTATAGCCTCATGAGGCAAAAAGTATTTGTTCATATTCGTTGTTTTCATATGGAAAAGCCCAGGTTGCAGTGCTACCCCAGTTGTCATTATTTCTAGCTAATTCTGTAGAGAAATTCTTGAGCTTCAGTAAATTCATCCAGTAGGACATGGCTGGCAACAGACAAAAATCCTGGTATTTCAGGTGAGCTCGTAAAAACTGTCAGAACTGTCATTAACTTGGAACTCCCTCTGGAGTGTCTCTTATATCTTTTAGGACCTCTGAGATCAGCCCTTCTATCTTGCCAGGCTGAAATTTTTCTTTCACAGCATACAGCTCCCCAATGGCACATTTAGCTGTAGCTGTGTACTTCCCTTTGTTCACGCCAACAGTGTTAACAGTACTGGATTGAATTAAGCTTTACTAAAACTGCAGCAGTTAGGATCTTACGCTTTTCTCCAAAGCACTTTTTCCTCATAAGAGAATTGGGAAATAAACAAAAGAGGCCTAATGTTTAAGAATTCCTATAAAGAACTTGATTGATGTCACTGAGTGAACCAGCCACACATATCACACTGATCTGCAAAGTTCAGAGCATCTTTTTTCCTCCAAACTCTTTGAAAGCGTGGGTGCCTAAAACGGGTGCTCCAGGTTTGGACAAGCCTGAGACAGACTGAAAGTCCTACATTCAGAGCTCAGATTCAAGTGACATTATGAATAGCTCAAATTAATTACCCTCTTCAGTCAGACTCAGCTGTAGTATAAAATGTTTTAAACCAAATGAAGCACAGTATTTCAGTGAGAGGTGGCTGTCCTTACAGCCCTGTCGCTCTTGGAAGGTGCTCGGAGTGCTGTGGGTAGTGTGTTGCAAGGCCTGTTTCCCTGGGATAAAGCAGCCTTGCAGGGAGTTACAGCAGCCAGGCTCTGGAGCTGCTGATGTGCAGCTAGAGGTGTGTTATTTCAGGTGCCTCCTGCAGGAATATATTGGAGAAAATGCATTGTGAGGTTGTGCTGCTGGGGGACTTACTGTCAGTGTAAGCTGCGTGTGAACAAAAGGTTTGGCCAGCTGCGATTTGTGCTGACTTCTGCCAGGCTGTAGAAATTCCACAGCAGGGCAAACTGCACTCCAAACCCCAGTTTCCAAATGGGATGTCGCAGTAATAAGGATTATTTGAAAATCAAAGCAGTTCTGAAGTGTGGTGAGGAGCCCAAAGGATGCTGAGGTAAAGCTTTTAAGGAGTCTGCTGTGAACACGGCTCCTGAGTGTGGCACACACCCAGTGGCCTCAGGGCTGGAGCTGGGGCAGCCTCTGTTTCAGGTGCCAGCCACTGCACCCAAATCAGTGAAATCCTAGTGGGACCTCTCTTTCATCTCCTTTCCAGGGTGGTGTCTGCTGTCTTTACAGTCCATCATTTTTGGTCAAAACTGGAGAATTCTTTGTTTCTTCCTGGCAGTTGCAAACTGCAGCGCTGCCTGCCCTCGCTGGCCCTGGATAATTCCCATGACTGTTACAGGCGCACTGCTTGGGGTGCTAAAATAGCTCATTAAACACAGAGACTCTCTCTTCCCATCACCACTGTCTCGAGGATGCCTTGAATCTGCTGGTTTGTGGCCAGCAGGCTGCCAGCTTCCTGGTAGTGAGGAGTATTGATTTCCATACCCAGTAAATATCTTGTAGGCAATTTTCCTTTTTAATCATTGTTCAATGAGCACAGCTGGACGCAAATATATTGACATAATAGTTAAGGCCTCCTAACAGCTCCACTCCCATCTCCTGAGGCCTTTCTTAGCCTCTAGGATTTTTATAAAGATTTTTTTCCTCTAAAAATAATTACATGATAATTTAATTACTTCGTTACAGTTCTTCTCATAATTAACCTTGCTGTGTTTCAAACATTAAAAAAAAGATGGAATGGAACATACCTATATTAATGCTAGAATGATAGAAGACTATATTAATCTGAAGAGCTTATCTTACATTTCTTAAAATTACTTCTGGTTTTTTATTTTTTTTTTTGTCTTGTCGATATTTTCACTAATCTTCTCAGGCACTGCCAAATAAAAATAATATTTACCTGATTTTTACTGTACATGAGTAAAAACATAAGTGGTATGAATAGCAAGAAGGAGCAGACACATGGGTTTATGCTATTTTAAATGGAAATGTGTTACATAGAATCTGCTAGTGTGAAACAAATATTGATAGGCCTGAAGTGTGCAGTGGAAAAAATGAGTGCTGCAAATTCAGTGTCTGGTCTTAGGTTGTAGGCTAGGTACTTCCTTATCTATTTCCTTTACTAGTACAGGAGTGTTTGAATTCTGTTTTTCTTTTTTTTTATTATTTCTGTTGTCATTTCATACAGATGGAGAACTGCATTAAAATCTCCTTGGAATAGATGTAATTTTATTCACTGTTCATCAGTACATTCTGAGTAGTCTTGGAAAGCAGATTTCCTGATAAAAGTTCGTGAGCATTTCAGTTTCTTTCTGCAGCTTTGCGTTTGGCGAGTGGGTTGAACCCACTGATGGACTTGTATGAGCAGAGCTTCAGGCAAGCAAATTCCATAAGGTGTGTGAAATACAGACTGGGACACATTTGCTTTTAGTTTTCAGAAAGCATATTTTCTGAAATTTAATAACACTTCAAGGATCGAGAAACACAATAAAAATAAATGCTCTGAATACCTAGAATACTTCTACAAATAGCAGTAGAGAGATCCCACTCTGCTGGCTCTCAGAATGTAGGAAAATACATTTTTATTTTGTTCTCACATATAGTGAGTGTTTCATGGAAAAGTCAGAGGGGAATATATCTTTTTCTAATGCAGGATAAAAATTCTTTTTGAAAGAGAACTGAACTCAGGTAATTTTACTATCCTACATTCAGTATTTAAAATCTTATAACATTTTTCATATAAACTAGATGTTTTGGGAGTTTTCTGCTATTATTTTCATAACAGAAAATACATTTTATGAGGAATTCACCCTATTGTTGTGGATAATTATTCCCGAAATTCCAGTGGAAGATAACAGCTCTGCCCCAGTTCTCCTGCTCTTCTCCAGTTAACCTTCCCCGTGAGCTGGGCAGTCCTGACAGTTCTGCTTTTCCAGCAGTGCCACTGGGAAGCACCGCTCTCCTTTCAGGCCCCACTGTATTTGATGCAATTGCCATGAAGATTTTTCAGGACAGGCAGCTTTGGGCCTTTCAGCTGCCGGGTTCAAATGGGCATTTCCAGCCTGGGAGGGGAGGGCTCTGTGAGCTCGGCTTCCCGTGCTGTCCGCTGCCAGGCTGGGTTTTACAGCAGGGAGAGCCCGGGAAGGGCAGCAGCCCCTGTTCCCGCTGCCAGGCTGGGTTTTACAGCAGGGAGAGCCCGGGAAGGGCAGCAGCCCTTGCTCGGCTGTGTGCCCCGGCCTAAATCGAGAGCATCTGTGTGGATGCAGTCCCTCCCTACTTGATTTTAGTGAAACTGCATAAAATAAAATTAAGGTTACAGTTGAAGTCAAATACAAACCCTCTCTTTCACCAGTATTTCATGTTGTTCATCCAAATCTTTTAAACAGGAAATACTTGACAAGTCTTTATGGTGAAAAAATAAATTTTCAAAGATTCTTTTGCTGCTAGTCACCAGGTATTTAAATCTTTGCCTTTTGTCAGGAAAACTCCTTTGATAAATGCCATTTTCCATGGAATAGCCTGTGCCTTGGCAGATGGGGGGAGCCGTCTGTACAGGTGTATGTGTTTCCTGTGTCCAGGAAATGCTCTCATACAGGTGTATGAGAGCGTGCCCTGTGTGCTCAGTACAGACAGCGGAGTGCAGAGGTCACTCTGCCTGGGACCCGGAGGGTGCTGACAGCAAACCACATCCCTCTCTGTTTCTCTGCTCATGTGTTTCGCCTAATAAATCACATCAGTCACCTTCATCACCTCCTTGTTCTTTAGAGGTGTACTTCTCTTTTCTGCTTTTAAACATCTTTATTCATTTGAAGACTTTTTTGCTGTATACCAGCTGGTTTTTTAAGTTATTTTGGCTAGTGATTTGTCAGATGCCTTTGAGTATAAAAATACAGCCTGCATTTCTGTTGTCAGTATACCTATTGATGCCTCTAGAAAATATTTTGATAGATAGTGAGGTGCAAAACTTCCTTCACAAAATCTGTTTCTGTCAATGCCAATAAATATATTTGTCTATAAAGGGACTCATTCTGTTCTTTAAAAGTTTCCACCAGTTTGCTTGGCTCTCTGGTCCGTGTTTGCCCAGAACTCCTTTTGGATCAAAGCAGATTTAACCCAGAAGTTGAACAACACCATTGGTAGTTTAGTCTTCAGTTTCTTTCTGCTGTGGGCAGTTATCATGTGGTGCTGGTGACTTGCTGCTGCTCATTTGCTCACCAGAGAGTTCTTTTTGAGTGTCCTCTGTCAATAAGTTTGATTTGAGATAGACTCTCTTCTATACTGCTGTAGAGAGAGGAGATGGCAGAGTAGGAGTCCTTCCAGTCTCCTCTACCAAAAATGCACGTGGGATTTTTTTTCTATCTATGGCTTTATTGTCACTAAGCTCTTCTTCTGTATGTTCATCATGTTATGACCCTACAGATTCTCAGCAGAATTCTTTCATCTGTGTTTTTTATGCCTTTGGAAAGCTGTTCCTCAAATGATTTTTATTTTTGTATGTCATTTATATTGTATCTGCCTGAGCTTATGGTCCCTTCTGGTTTATTCATCTGAACATGTAACCTTTTACTTTGCCGTTCAGTAACACTGGGTTCTTCAGGCCTCTCTCGAGTTTCTAGTTGTCTCTGAACACCCTTCCTGCTGCCTTTAAGAATTTTACTTGTTGTTTAAAAAATAAAAACCAAAAAAAGGCAAACCTGGTCCAGGCACTGCTTCCAGCAAAGCCAAGAGTCGCTTCCTCCTCTCTGAGTTTCCTGGCTGCCCATGAAATACTGATTCCAGGCCACGTGTCCCAGTGTGTTTGCAACTCTGCACTGGGCGTAAGAGAAGCTCTGCCATCCCCGTGTTGTTGCACAGTTGAAATATGACAGTAATAGTATTCTGCTTGCTTGGAATATCAGTTTCATGGCATCACAGCTTATTAAACTGACTAGAGGGCTTGGCCAATTAGTTTTAAACTACTCTTTAACATATGGTTCCACTTACTGCCTGGTACAGCTTACTCAAGCTTTGATATATTCTTTGATTTTCATGTTCCAGGGGCTCTGATTGTTTTCTTTCTGTATGTTTATTATGCCCATATTTCATATTGTCACTTCAAAGTATGTAGGGCAGCAAGGCAGGCAGGCAGGGTCCCCATATTATTGCTTACATGGCTGCAGAAAAACATGTATAAGTTATTTTTAGTTTCTGTGGAGCTGTTTCTTTTATGTAGAACTGTTGCTTTTCTATGCTGTTTCCTATTTGATTGTTTCTAGCTTCCACCCTATCTTTTATATAAATTCTTTTGACTTCCCCAGTGAGCTTTTCTGCACCCATCAGCATTCTTCCACTTCTCAGTTTCAGCAACTTTGCACAAAGCTGGCCGTGTTCCTGGGAGGTAAATTACCCAGCACTGTAGGCTGCAACTGGTACCTAAGGTTCCTGACCCGAGAGTGTAGTTACCTCATGTGAGGAGGATTCCACATGAACAGTTTCCAGCTGGGATCAGGACCCTCCTTCTACCCGAGAGGGGCTGCTGGCCTGGAACTGTTGGCTGCTGGGTGTAGTGCTGGCAGTCTCAGCCCCCGGGGGGCTGCTGTTGCTGCATCTGTTGAGCCGTGCAGGATATTCCTTGCACTTTAGAGGTTTTAGTTTCTCAGTCAGATGGGCAGCCTTTCTCAGTTCATTCTGTCAGTGCTGGCTGGTGGGCTGCTGCTTGCTTCCTTATTGGAGCTCAGATTGACCAAGACAGCAAACTTCTCCCCCCTGCTTCTAGCATGTATCTGTTAGATTCACTTTCCAGGAAGCGCCGCTAATTCTTGTGGCAGAATCAGGGCTGGAGAATCCCAGGCAGGCCTCTTCACGCATGCTGATGTGTTTGGTATGCTCTTGACATTCATAGTGTCTCCAGTAATTTGCCTTTTGCACAGAAGGGCACCTCAGCAAGTGGTTCTCCTGTGACTTCTCCTAAGTATGGTGTGGCGTTAAACAGCTCCTTTGTGAAACCCTTCGGATTGCATCAGCCGTGTGATTCTGGGAATGGCTGTCTGATGTGACAGGGCAGCGCTGGGGTGCACTTAACAGTGCTTGTTGCCTGCATTTGGTGTATCTGTATCGAGGCTCGCTCTGCTGGAGGTAAACCATGGAAGAGGGGTTGATTCCAGAGTCCCAAAGTCATTGTCCGTAGCAGGAGGTTTGCGCTATCAGACAGAAAGCACCAAGTTACTGTTCTCAGAAGAAGTAACTTTGGTCTTGATGAGAAACCATAAAATCCTGCAGAACACAGTCCATTCAAATACAGTTCAGTCTGGGATCACTGGTGAGGTCTGCCACCTGTGTGCCCTCCTGCTTGCCAAAGTGGATTGCAGGTCATACAAGTACGTCAGGAAACAGCTTACTGGGACACCTATTTAATATGCCAGGTTGAACATCTGCCTCTCGTAATCACTCACTGTCCCATTAAAAAATCATTTCTGACACTCAGTCGACCAATACTATCCTGAGAACAGCCTGGTGGTTGGTTCTCTAGGAGTTTGTGAGCGGAAAGAAACCAGTTGAATTCATACAAAATATCATTTGGTGGTAAAGCCTCACTTTTGTTGCTGGCTGGAATAAGTACAGACCTTCTCATGTTCCTCACTCTAATTTGGCATTAATGAGCTCTTACAAACATGGCCTCTATGTTTATACAGTTGTCTCTTGCTTGTTTCTGCCCATCTGTCTTAGACCACATTGGAGTTTTGTGTTTGCCTTTTTTCTGTTAAGCGTGAAGCAGCTGGCTGGGGCATGTACAGTCACATACAGCTGTATATGCATTTCTAAATTAATATCTGCTCCATGAACACCTGGAAGGAATCCCTCTGTTCCCCTCAGGTGTTTCAAGTCTTACAGTTCAGTTGGATATACAAATCAGTCTGATTTCCTACTTCTGTTCTTTTGAATTTAATTTTTTTATGCTTTCTTTAGGCATTTCAGAAAAATGTCTGCTCTCACAGACATTAAAATTTGCAACTAAATTATGAATGTGAAATTATTGAGAAATAATGAAAATTATCAACCATTATGTACCAAACTGGCTGCACTGAGACCCCATAGCATGCCCTATGAGTATTTCTTGGATTTTAGCTTTGGTTTTGACTGCAGTAGTTGCACATTTGGAAATGGCAGTACTTGATCTGTTTAAAATGAGTGTTAAAAATAGTTGCAGTTTTCAACATCGCAAAAATAGCTTTAAAATTTGAGTGGTTGGATTTTTCATTGTCTGATAGTCACAAATCTTCTAACCTTTTAGAGTTGGATTTCAGGTATTATTTTTGCAAGCTAATGCTGTTGTGTATTGTAAATAAGCATACTTTGAAGATAGTTACAAATAATGTCTAAAGAGTCATCCAAAAAAGCATTCAACAAGCTTAAAACAGGTTTGTTTTCTCCCTGTTTGTTTTTCTCTTGTTGTTGTTCACAACCTTACAGGCAACATTCCTCCTGTCAGAGGTTGGGCAGAGCACAAATCCCATGAGAAAAACCCCAAGCGCTCAGGTCTCGGGGTTGATGCGGTGCTGGTTAATTGCACGTGTGAGTTTGCCGTGGCTGCAGCAGCGAGGCGCTCCCCTGCAGTCGGCAGGCTGCGGCGCAGGAGGGCAGCTCCGCGCCCGCGCTGCACGGCTGCGGCAGCCTTGTGCCCGAGCTGCTCGGGGCACGGGCAGCGCTGCTGCCCAGAGCCCCAGCACCGGGGCAGCTCCACCGGGGGCAGCTGCACCGGGGGCAGCTCCACCTGGGGCAGCTCCACAGCTCCACCTGGGGCAGCTCCACTGGGGCAGCTCCACAGCTCCACCGGGGCAGCTCCACTGGGGCAGCTCCACAGCTCCACCGGGGCAGCTCCACCGGGGGCAGCTCCGCCTGGGGCAGCTCCACAGCCCCACCGGGGGCAGCTCCACCGGGGGCAGCCGGCCGCGAGAGCGCTTGGAAGGATGCTGCTGCTGAGCTTGAATCCAGCCTTCTGTCTCTTACGGTGCAATGTTCATAACCCACACGTTTAATGGGAATGATTCCCTCACACTGAAAGTCAAATCCAGCAGTGCAAATAAATGCAGCAGACAGCTTAAAACACCGAAGTCCAACTAGATGAGGAGACAGGCAGGGTTCATGCTTTATTTACCTTAGTAGATTTGTGAAGCTAAGTCCTGTGCAGCTGTTTGAAAATTTATGGAATTCATTTCTAAAGCAAACCATTTGGATGATAGACATGGCTGTGATTCCAGTTGTGTCAGTGCCAGGAAAACCTTTGGTTTTGTACTGTGAGCACTCTTTAATAACGGGTCTTGTATTTAGCCTTTTGGCTTCTGAAAGCAAATTACTCCCTTCTTCACATGCAGCCGATGGTGATGCAGCCTCATGATTCAGCTTTCAGTTCGTTGCTGTCCCTGGCCGTCCATGTCTCTGCTGCCTGCACAGAGAGGCCTGGCAGTGGCTCAGCACAGCTGAAGGAGATGCTCTGAGTGCAGCAGTGTCACCAACTGCACCTCTGCTGCTGTGCCCAGCACAAGAATGCTGTCAGCGTGATTGCCTCTTGTACACAGATGGCCTTTTAAAATGTGCTTAAACTCCTGAAAGATTTCCAAATATTTCCAATTGACAGCCTCCTTACAAATACCCATTTCAGGGAATGGGAGCCAGCATTTCCATAATCATGTTTGGTCGTTCACACAGCCATAACGTTTGAATATAATGAGGAAAACTGGCTGTGCCAAGGCACAAGCGTTAATTGGAAGCAAATGCCAAAAAGATGTTTTCATAATGAATGCATCGGTATTTAAGTAGTTTCCCATCACTTTAATATCAAAAATGTGCTGGGATCTGCCAACTCACTTGGTAATCTTGGCTAATACCGGGGAAGTTGCACACAGTCGATGACTTCAAGCAGCACTGTTACTCCAGACACTTCTCAGGATCTGGGCATTTTAGCAGCAGTTGGTTGCTGCCTTTTACAACCTTGGCAGCAAGTGTCCAAGTAAGTGCAGTTTTTGTCCAGGGAAAGTGCTGTCCTGTAATGCCGAGGGACACTCAAGGACACCACTCAGATAGCTGAATAAGGATGTACAACGTTTTACTGGGCCCTGACTGTGGCTCCAGCGAGAGCTCAGCTCAGTGAAATCTGCCTGCCTGTGGGGATTGCCGTGCAGAGTGGGATGTGGCATTTACACAACTAAAGCTGAAGGTGGACTTTATTTCGTGGGGATTTCACTGGTTTGTTTGCAGTGCCCTGGATACACACCGTGCCGTGGCATAGCAGTGTCTGAGGCACAAAGTAAAGCAAAGCAGGGCTGTGAGAGCCACCTCCATCTGCACACTGCAGGGCTGAGTGGTTCTGAATGAAACTCTGGCTAGTTGCAGAGCAGAGCTACTGAGAAGCCGTTCAGGATCCTGTGAGTAATACTGTTCATATCTCGTGACAAGTCCTGTGCAGTTCCACCATCAGTGTTTCCTTTTCCATTATGCTGTTGGCATGACAAAGCAGGGAAGTGTTGCCAGAGTTAATACTTCAGCTCTCTTATCTGTGTCTAAAAACTGGCTCACACTGGCCATAGGAGTGTTTTAGATAGTATTTCCATCTTGTCTTACTGTCCACTCATGATTCCTTGGCAGACTGCCAGATCTTACATATTTTGCTCCTGCAGGTTTTTTGCTTTCTCTTGAGGCTGTGCCTATTTTGTCTCCCTTGCTTTTTAAGTGGAAAATACTTTGTTTTTCCAGAGAGTTTGAGGATATTTCTTTCTCACATCTTTCTGTATTATTGTGTAATTTTCCTTTTTTATGAAAGAAGGTACTACTTCAAGAGTTCCCAGAAGCTATGGCTGCCATTTAATTTCTGTGTTGTCTTTCCTGCTGTGGGAGGTTTTAAAGGGTATTTGTTGTCAGGGAGGGAAAAAAAATGAAGGAAAACAGATCTTACTTGGGGGAGGGTTTTGCTGTGAGCATTCAAGGAAGTAAATTATTTTCTGTTCAAGAATCCCATCAGGTCTTAATTGGCATAATAGGTAGATACATTTCACACTAAGGAAGCCTAGTCATGCTCCTCTTTGAAAAAAAAAAAGTTGCAACCCCTGACATTATTATGTTGCACTGCAGATTATTTTTCCATAAAAATAGCTGTATTTTCTCTAAGGTGACCAGGTGAGTAGCTGATTTCTTTTTCTGTCTAGCTTGTGTAGATGTATCATATTACAGTGTTGTAATTGATGAAAATAAGGCTTAGTACTTCTTCCTTGCTTAAAGTATATCTACAGTCAGTGTTTTCAACCTGTAGCTTATACATAAGTCTAATGTGCGATTATCTAGGAGAAAGTCTGGTGCCTAAACGCACAAGATGTTGGAAAATGCCTTTAGGTGTGGAACTGTGTTTGGATTTCCACAAAGTTCAAATGAGGTCTCTCGCTGAGTTCTTTTACAAGAACAAAAAAGTCAAAGGATACAAAGAAAACATGACTTGAAGTCTGATAAAAGATACAAAACAACAAAGAAGAAGGACTAATTAGTTAATTTTCACTGAGGATGGAGATCACCAGCATGTGCCACGGAGATCTCATCACCTGCTTTATATAAATAGTCTCAGACAAGTGTATCAGGAATGACGAGGTATTTGCTTAATTTATGACCTTATTTGTGGTAATAAAAATTGAAGTGGCTGTGAAGAGGTATATTGGGATCTCAAAATAACAAGTGATTAAGGGATCAAATGATAAACGAAGCTCAGTGCTGATAATGGGAGTTACTGTACATTGAAGAAGCCAGTCCTGATGTGTACATGTAACATGAAGGGCACTGAAGTGGTGGTTAATACTTCCAGGCAGTTTTGGATAATTGCGTGACTGTGTCGCTCTGGTGCTCAGTGTCCACATCTCAGATACAGTTCTGCCACCTCTCCCCTCTCAGAAAGACAGATGAGAGCCCAGCAAGGCTTATTGCATTTTTGAAGTGGTTCCATACAAGGAATGACAAAGCAGACAACTCTTCATCTTGGAGGAGAGAAAACTGAAGTGGTATGAAAGAGAGAGCCTGTAAAATTATAAGTAGAAAATAGACAGTGAGAAGGGAAGGATTAGTAAATGCTTTTTGTAGTGGGCATAATACTGAGAAGTGGGTTTTAAAACAGAAATAGTCTTTTTTCCCCAGACCCATTATTAAATTGTGTGACTTGCTGCTCAAAATTGTTGTGGATACCAAGAATATAGCTGGATTAAATACAGTATTGTAAAGGCAGGTTCATGAAAGGAAATCGCATAAGAGGCTGTAAAATATGAGGATACCACATCTGGCTCATGTAGTTTGAAGGGTTTGCTACAGGAAAGATGGAATAGGCTTGCAGTGGTTTTATATTCTCCTAAATCATGATTGTTAGAGATCGTGTGCTGAGCTGCAGGACCTTTGGGATGACCAAGACAGCAGAGTTATGTTGTTAGCAAAACATCGATACATGACAGCAGTGGCTGAAAAAACTCAAACTCTCCTACTGTATGCAGATTAAAATCAGAATTATATTTGTGCTGTAGCCTTTTACAAAGCTGGAGTGTTTGGCTGATGAGAGCAGCAGTGCTGTTCTGAACTTCCTGACTCGTTTGGGCCGTATTTGTCTTTTTCATGTGGAGCTGTAAGATGTTTGCACTGCGTTTCTCTGAAGCCTGGTGGCCTGTGAACTCAGTTACAGCTCAGGCTCCTCTGGACCTGTGCTTGGAAGGCGCTCTGTACAGAGCAGTGTACTCCCTTCTGTCCTGAGCCTGGTGAGCTGTGGAAAGCTGCACGACCTGCCCTTGGCAGCCTGCACAACGTGGCTGCACAGCTCCTGCCCTCTCCAGCTCCTCTGCCTCTGTAGGAGCTGTACGGCTCTAGCAGAGACCTTTGTGCCTGGAATGGGAATGGAAAGGTTATCCTTCTCCATGGAGCACCTTTCAGCTCTGTGGCAGTGCTGAAACGAGCTTGCTGCCGCGGGCTGTGCTCTTTCCTTTCCCGAGCTCTCCGGCAGGTTGCAGTGCTCTGGCGCTCAGGACACAGCCGCTGATTTCCCTGGGAGCAGTGAGGTTTGCAAAGGCCTGTGCTTCCATGGCCCTGCTAGTGAGCAGATGGGCTGCTGCCTCTCATACTGATTGGACTGCTGCAGTCAGCTATGGCTTTGTTCGACTATTAATCCATCGATTTGGAGGCTGGAGCCCACGAAGAGACGGTGTACTGTGACCAGGTGCTGTAGGCAAGTGTGCCTATTGAGGTGTTGAGTGGGTTTGCTGTTTGTACAGATCTTCCTGTCTGGATATCCAATAGCCTCAGAGTGTCCAGCTGGAGTCCAGAACTCCAACTCATCCTAATCATCTTGCAGGTGTCCTACACAGATGGAGATGTCATGGAAGTGCTTTTGAAGCACCCCTCTCTGCCTAAATGCCATCATTTCTGTCTTCTCAATGTTGTGCTACTGTAGCTGGGCTCCTGCCAGCACAGCCAGCCAGAGGAGTCTTGGAAAAGCCAGGAGAGAGCCTACTCTGTAATGAGGAGAGAGCAAAGACCTAAGTTTGGAGCAAATGTTTCCTGTTTGTCTGAAGTCTGCTATCTGCCCCTCCCACCCAAAGAGGAAACAAATATTCCAATTTTGTAGCAGAACTTCTAAAGGACAAATGGTGAATCTATTGGCCATGTATTGCTGCTCATCAGACCAGAACTATTAGATGCTGATCTGTCTTGGAAGGACTGTGAAGAATTGTTATACTGTGTACAAAAATACCTTCACTCAAATAAAATAAGAGCATAGTTGATAGGCAAGAGGCCTGGTTTTGGATTTTTTCCAAATCTATTTTTAGCACAAAAACCACCATCCAACCCGTTGGAACTTTTTGTTTAGGGACAAGTATTAATTTTTTCAAGAGTTTGCAGGAGACAAAGCCTCTGACATGGAATTAAAGGCTAATATCAGAGTCGGATGTGGATAATCTTTCCCTATGCTTCTTAAGGATAGAGGAGCTAACTAGCATGAGAACATCCTCAAAAAAAGCACAGAGGATTGGAATCTATCATCCTGATTAGTCAGAAAGATGTCCTTAGTCCTTGTCTCCCACATCCCAGCTGTCCTGGGTCTTGTATATCTACTCTTTGCTGGTGTGGCTTTTGCACAGACACTGAAATGTTCACGGAAGGAGAAAATGATGCAGTTGTGTGTTAATGCAGGCACAAGAGAGAGGGCAAGTTCCCTGTTCGTGCAGAAGTGCTAATACAGTGTAGGGCTGCACTAGCAGCCTGTCCTGCTGCAGGATAAAATTGCACTCAGGGGGCATCACACAACTGCAAAATGGAGACGTGGAGATGCTGGGACTTGAACTGCTGCCACCTTCACCCTATGGGCTGCTCAGCCCTTCACAGTGCGGAGGGTGCTGCATTTATATGCACACCTTCATCTTCTTGACTTCTGGAGGGAGGCTTTTTGGCAACCTATTCACTCTTTACAGGGCAGGAAAAAGGCTCTAGGAATTGTTTTGCTACGCATGTTAAGTTGCAGTTACACTGAATTCCAGTAGAGAAATGCAATCGTCAGCCTGTGTTTAAAATTCTGGTTCTACTTTGCATGGAGCGTGGCTGTTATAATATCCTTTCTTCCCGCTCTCACACCCAGCAGGAGCTTTTTACAGTCCATTTCACTGCAGCATCCTGGAGAAAGCTGACCTCCTGGCCTTGTTTCCACTGTGCTCTTCTGTAATACTCTACTCATTTCACTGGTAGATGAAACGAGCAGCAAGCTACACACACGGCCCGCATCCTTTAGGGAAGGATTGTGCCATAGCCGTGCACAGTCCTGGCAGCTTCAGCTGAGAGCTGCACAATGACGAGACCGTTTTAGCAATGTTTATTTTATACAGTCCCAAAAGGTACTGCAGCAGAAGAATCTGCTGAGGAATCCGAACAGGACGGCCCATGATGAGACTGACTTGGGCCAGCGTCCTGCCTGGTGTTGGCTGCAGGGGAAGCTGTGCAAACACAACACTGCCAGCATTGCTGGAACAACTGCAGTAGGTCACTTGACAAGAAGTGCGTTTATGTCACTCATCAGCCATTAAATTCCTCTAATGTAAACGTGAGCTCACTCCTAATTACAAGTAGATGAATGAAGTGTTTCAGGGAAGTGGGCTCATGGACTTGCAGCTTGCAGGAATACAATGACCTTGTCCTGAAAGTTTCTTTTCCTGGGGTCATGAGAGGAAAGCTGGATGCTCCAGGGAACAGTCAGATTTTGGTTCACACATACAGATAGTAATGAACACAAACATGGACGCTACCTTGTGGGTTGCAACAGGATCTGATTTTTCTGTGCTTGATGCTCTGAATGTGTTGAGAAAGTTTTTTATTTTTCCCCAGTCTTGGGAAAAAGTAAATTAGTAAGTTTGCTATCCCTCTTTGCTTTTTTCCTTTTCCCCTCATTTCTATTTTGTAATCTTCACTGCTGTATGATTTGGTTTCCTGCCCAGACAGAGGAATTAGAGTTTCCGTCTAGACAGGAGATCTTTACTCTTTCAGAAGACAGTTATTTAAAGCAGAGCATTAGAACATTTATCAATGTTATTTGCACTACACACCCAGTCTAGGTAGAATCAAAACTGTTGTTCCTTACCTGTCACTTAGGACCAGAGTAAAATATGGTCCCTCCCCGTGAGTGCTCACAGTCTGATTTAAACATTGTTCAGAGGAATGCTGTAAAATGATGCTGCCACTGTGCATAGACTTGTCTGCAAAGGCTCCTGATTTAAATTCTCCCTGGTATACGTGAGCTGGGAACTGCTGCCTGGATGTGTGGAAAACCTCAGGGAGACAGGGACTGCCATTCTGAGTACTGTCTCGTGGTTAATTCTGCAGTACTTAAAGCATGGCCATTGCAAGGTTATAGTGGGGTCTGGTTTATAGGAGAGGCCCGTCCTTTTGGAACAGCCGCTGAATATGGATTATTTTGTTTCAAGGAAGCCAGGTGAGATGGATGGATAGAGCCAGATGAGTCTCTCAGTTGAATTTTTAGTGTTGAATTTTTCATTGACTTGAAAACAAACAAACTGCTCTTAATTATTGTTTCTTTAATGAGCAAAATGGCTTCGATGTGCAGTGTATCAAAGCAGCTGTTGAGAAGGCTCTGATTTGTAATAGCACTAGAAGGCAGGATGGCAAACAAAGCTGTTAGTTTTCAATAGCATGAAAATTATTGGAGAGATGGGGGAAAGATGTTGGGAAGGGTGCTGGGAAATGGTGATTTGCAGTATCATTGTTATGAACAAAAGCTTTATTTTCAGAGGAAAAATGCTGAGGAGCTAGAGGAGCTGAACATCTGAAGGCTTTTCTTCAAGAAAAGATAAGTACTAGCAGAAGGAAAGAGTTGCAGAGTTTATTTAGTGGGGAAAAGCCAGTTTCATTGGCATGTAATGAAAAACTTGATAGTGAGCTACACTGTGGGTTGATTTGCATCCTGTGCACCTCACTGGAGTCACTGGGATTTCAGTGGCTGTAAATTAGACCAAATACTGTGTCCTGATGTTACTGGGACAAGTTAGTTTTGTTTGAGATTTGAAGGCTTTTACTGTGCTTGATGAGAACAGCAATTGAAAAGGAGGCCGATAGCCTCGAGCAGAGGGATGTTGAGTTAATAGGACAGAAATAATACAGCCCAAAAGCTCAGAGTTGAGAACCTGTTGCAGTGGCTGGATGAAAGCAAACAAGGCGTTCCTCAAGTCAGGAGTTCCTAGAGCCAGAAACATTAGAGGTGGTTGCAGTTTGCTGATGCTGATTTGGAGGGTTCAAGTATCTACTGATAAACCAGAGAAGACTTCAGCTTCTATTCTTTTTATATAGGTGTGTGCTGAAGGCAGGCACAAGGGTTAACGTGTTCAGGCCAAATCATCACCTGCTGTAGATGTGATGGAGATCAGCAGAATGTCACTGCTTCCAAGGAAATGGTGCAGATTTATGCCAGTGCGCATCTGGGACTCAGCCTTTTCTCTATATATTTTTGTCAAATAAATAGTATGTAGTTAGACAGCAGACTTGAAAGATAAGTCAGGAAAACACACCAGGATATTAATGCCCTTGTAAGAATGATTTGTATTTTGCCTCTGAGAGAGATATGGGAGGAAAATGCAGCAAATGAAAAAAGTGAAATTATTACTGTATTATTAAAAAACCCAGCAAGCTCCACAAAACCTGGAGCTGGATTCCTACTAAAAATCAGAGATGTTGTGGAGCTTGATCTGAAGCTCTGAAAACTGTTATGCAAACGTAAGTGTAAATCTTAAGGCCAATATTGGATGACAGTTTAGTCAATGACAGGTGAAAAATCAAAATGAAAGTGCTGTGAACGTCTCAGTGAGGCAAAATAATAATATACATTTATCTAGCACTTAACATTTCCAGATTGTATGGCCATTAAATCATGTAGAAAGTTGCATTGGACTTAGATGCATGGAAGGAAAGGCCCTGCCATATTTGTAGAGCCTCTGTAGCTATGAACAAGTTGACGTTAGACCGGAGGGCTGTGACTTAGGAATTATAGGTAATTTCAAAAAAAAGCAAGAGAGAATGAGTGCCTTCTATCTAGGTTTAATAAAAAAGAACATGTACTTAGAAGTTAAGTTGAGCAGCCCTTGGAAAACGAAGTCATTGATGTTTGAGACTGCAGTGGAGCTGACTGGAATGTTTTAAGAGCATAAACTGGCAAACGACAGATTATGTCTTTCTGAAGAAAAATGAACCGTGCTATTGAAAACTGTTTTAGAGACATTTAAGGAGCGCCACTGGTGAAGAGCATCCAACATCCTAAGATAGCTAGTGTGTGTTTGCCTACCTGCCAGGGTCCCCCATGCCAGCCCAGCGCCAGGGCAAAGCTTGGCCCACTCCTCAGCATTCCCAGAGGAGCAGTGAGAGCTGCTCAGGAAGGCCACTGTGTGCAGCCCGTACTGTGCCTCTTGAGCTCAAGTACAGACTTGGCTGGGGGGGAGAAAAGAAAGATCTGAACAAAATGTTGATAATTTGTCCAAGTAGAGATGTGACTGATCTCCCTGGGGCCAGTTCTATGTATAAAGTTAATTATATGCCTAGAGGGTTTCCTGAATACAGACAGAAAGTTTATTCACTCTCAAGCTGGAGAAATAAATCAGGGTAAAATCATAGTAATTGACAGCTCTTGGGTCTGAGTGACTTTTTGACATTGCTGGTTGACTTCACTGTGGGAGCAGGGCCTAAGACTGGCCCAAGTTCTCAGAAAAGGGGCCGTGTTCCGAGGGCTGGGCTCTGTGAGGAATTTGTACATTTGCAGTCTCAGACAAATATATTTTTGTAGTTGCCATATGTGAGGGCTTCTCATAATTGCCATCTGTGGAATAAAAGGCCAGCCAGGCTAAAATGTGCACAGTTGCAAATACTGGAAAATATGGCTATTATAAAAAGTCGTAAGAACTTTATGCAAATGTTCCATCTACAGTGGAAGGGCCAGATTCTAATATCACGCATGATGCACAGTAACAGATTTTTCCTAGGTATGCTGGGATGCCCACACTGCGCCTGAGATTAGAATCTGCTCCAAGAATGGATTATTGGGATATGAAAGAGCCAGTGATGAGGAAAATCAGATTTTACTGAGTTTTTTTTTCTTCACCCTTACTGTGTGAGAATTGGCTTTCAGCATAGTTCTTGGTCTTTGTAGTTCATTAGGAAAATTGGCAGTAAAATAATGGCAAAATGTGAAAACTAATTTTCCTCCTTAAGAAATTCACATCATCAAATTAGGACAGAGGAGTGTTCTCTTTACACCCAGTTGCTCAGAGCAACTGGCAAATTTTGACTACAAGAAGCATTACCTGAAGCAAACAACAGTGACTGCATCCCGGGGGATTCCCCCGAGGTGCTGTCAGCAGGTTCTGGTGGTGGTAAAGTTCCAGTGGTGTGCAGATTAATTTACTCTGCAGATCCTGTTATCAGCATATCTTCATTTGTTTGAATCCCACCATTTGGTGTCTTTACTTTCCCCCCATATCCCCCCATGTCTCTTTGGGGAGGAGGTAAATGAGATTTCAATACAAGCCATAATTATTCTGGGAAAATCACCCTGCGGCATTGATTTAGATGCAAAATCTTGCCCTGCAGCAGCTTGACAGCTACACAAGGCTAGGAAGGCAAAGGCAGCCTTCCTGCAGGGCTTCTCTCCCTCTTAAATGGTATCTTGATGGTGCTTGTCTCGTCTCCAGTTCTCAGTGACCCATGTTTAGGAAGAGAAGTCGGTATGGCTGTTCTGTTCTCATCTCCAGAGAAACCCAGCACTGGCCAGGTAAGAGCTGCCCTTGGGCAGGGAATATTAGATTTTTTAAGACGAGGGGAGCAGCGAACCCAGCTCCCGGCCGGAGCTGGAGCAGCCCTGGCAACCCTCCGCAGTTAGAGAGCCCCTCGTGACTTCAGACTCCTTTGGTACTGACTGGCAGCTGCAGCAGATCTCCGTGGGTTTGGATTAAGGGAGCTTGCCTGGAATGCTGTTCAGAGCACAGAGGGGTGTCTGATGTTTCAAAGTGCAGAGTGTTCCTATTGACTCCCGTGGAAATCACGGTATCAGTTGGTTCTGAGAATTAGTTCCCTGGTCTAAACAGCTGGGTATGAAGGGAGGGACCAAACCCTCTGAGGTGTTTTGTGGAATCATTATTATGCAGCAGTTTTGCTGTATCCAAGCTGAACTGTTTTTCCTTCAATACACAGGAAATACACAGGCTTTTGCAAAGCAAGGGCTACCTCTGCAGACTAATTACAATAGCAGATCCAGGGGTTTTAGCAAAGGCTAAAACCAAAACTGGTCCCTACAAATGTTTTTCTAATCTAAAAAAAAATCTAAAAGTGTCTCAATTGTCCCTGAGAGCAACATCTTTGTGTTGGTGATGCTTCTCAGACCAGCTGAGAGACTCTATAAATCTTTATAACTTACAAGTGAAGCAATCAAATTTCAGTGGCAAAATGTTTCTGTCTTTGGGAAAATGTGATAAATATGCCACTGTGAAGGGGCAGAGAACTTGCAGGAAGTGCTCATTAAGACTGACTATGAATATTCAGTATACACCTGAAAGCCCACATAGTTATTATATTTTTTTAATAAGTATTTGCTTTTCAAGTTGTTTTAACTAGTCATCTATCTTCAGATATTCTCAAAACATCATTCATCATACATCTGTCTTAAATGCTAGCTAGATGCTGTTGAACAAGCTGCTTTTTTAGGTATATGTGTTAAAGTATTCATTTTCACAGAAAGTTTTGAGTATAGACATTATATATCTGCTCATCTTTACATAATAACATAAATTTCAAAACATCCGTTTCTTTAAAACTATAGTAGTTTATATCAGAAATATCATGGAAGTGGTTGAATAAATAACTGCAGCTGTAAAATTTTAAGGTGCAGCATCAACAAACAATTTAAATTACGCAGGCTACAGCATCAAATGAAACTTGAATGCTCTGCATCACCAGAAAGCGTTTGACATCTCACCACCTCCTTTCCAGTTGTGTTCTACACAGAGACACTAAGATTCGAAAATCCTCACATGCAGATGTTTAATGTGCTGCCTTGTAACAAATACTGAGGATACCAAGGGGTCAGTCTGTTCTGACACTTCCCATTCTTTGCAGTTTCAAAGTGGCTGAAAGGTTACTGCTGTCAGGTCTCTAGCTCAAAGTCTCTCATGGTCTAAGGTTGGAAAATTGCATGGTACTGTTGCTGATGCAGGATTGGAATAAGGGGTCTTCTTTGTATGATACTCTGAACAACAAGTGGACTTTGGTGGTGGATATGATGATCCCCATATATTCTTGCTTTTTTAATGACTTCTCTCATCCTTATATTCTCTGCAGTAATGTAAAAGAAAATAAGAACAGGGGATTGGAAAATACCATGGGGTTAACTATGATCCCCTGCTTCATCAGGACAGCATCATGCTGTCACTTTTATGGAACTTACTCTACACAACTGAAATGAAAGTAAATTTCATATTCCACCATCTCTCTTGAAAACGTGCCCCAGGAATGTAATGTTGGAATAGCTAAAACATCTCTGCTGGTGTAGCCCTAGCGTGTGCATGATCAGTTCACACACATTTGTCCTTGGAATTGTTGTTCTCTGGTCCTGGTCAGCAATGCTGTTCCCTCCCTCATGCTCACTGTGGTGTGTTCATGGGCAGAAATAGTTTCTTCTCTTAAGTCTGAGTCTTGCAAAACTGGCAATGGACAGTAGCTAGACTGAGATGAGCTCAGTGGGTAGGGGCATGGTGCTAAAAATGCCACAGCTGCAGGTTCAATTCCTCTATGGGCCGTTCACTTGATGATCCTTGCGGGTCCCTCCCAGCTCAGAATATTCTGTGATTTCTAGGATAGAATGCCCTGCTGTCAGTGCCTTTTTCTTCCCCAGCTGTCTTCCACTGCATGTTAATGCTTAAATGTAGTTACCTTAAATGTGAGGATCAAAACTCTGCAATTCTTAATCATGGAATGATGGAATGGTTTGAGTTGGAAGGGACCTTAGAGATGTTGAGGTCTATGTCGTGTCCACTGATGACTGAACTTGTTTCTGTGGGCAGGTCACATAACTGTCTCTGGATCAAACTCTCCTTTACTGTAAATCCATGAAGCTTCATGTGTTTCATTGTACCTGCATCAGCTGAAGAATTTATCCAGATGCTTTCTCTGGAATAGGTCAAGCTGGTGCATGTCAGAATTGCCTCTCTGATGTTATAGGTTCACAAGATATGTTGGACTTGAGAAATTAAAACCAGACTGATAAGAATGATTCTTTCACTCCCACACTACTGCTTTTAAGAATAATGTCGATTTAATATTGAGTATGTATATATCAATCTGACCCTAAAATGAAAGAAGTGTTGTTATCAGTAAGCACAAAGGTGTGTTCAACCATTGTTTAAGAGAAACACAAGATTGGCTACATTTATGACTTGTTCCCTTTCACAGCTCTGTCAGGGTTATAATTTCAAAAACTTTCCATATGTAGATGTTCAGCTGTGGGGGTTTGTTCTCTTTCTCTAGGCATGCATAGATATTAGCCTACTTTCTTTTAAAGAAAAATTTATTCAAAGTGAAATATTCCTTTAGATCCAGTCACATCTATTCTAGTGAGAAAATTTGTACTTAATAGCTCTGGTTATTATCAATTTTTTCAGCACAACGAGAACCTTTTTTTTACTTTCTTCAATACTTTCATTGATTGAGAACTATGTTATTCTAAATTACTGTTCTGTTGATGGGGGAAGGGTTGTCAGTACAAGAGGCATTACGCTGGTGTGGCACGTGCAGGGTCAGCTTTGCTGGGGTGTGGGTGGCACTGGACAGCTCTGAGTGTTCGTAAGCTGACGCTGTTGTGGTTGGTGATAAGGGCAGGTACAAGGCTCTTCTGGGGATTGCATTGCTTTTCCAAAATTTACTGCTTTTGGAAGTGGAGCTCGGGGTATGCTGGAGCCGGAAGCTTGCCTTATTCTTTGATGATAGTATAAAGTTTTTTTAAAAGTCACATCCAAGCATGAAAAAATGCCCTGTGCTCAGTATATTACTTCAGGTCTTGGACACTGCAACTGGTAGTGGGAGCACACTGCTAGGACTCCTTCTCTAAAACATCCCTCTGTGACAGGCACGTAAATTCCATGCTGTGGGAAAGTGGAAAACTGGAGAAAGTGTCAGACTGCATTTATTTTAATTTTTTCTTCCATGCAGTCCATCTGAGCTAGCGGAAGGAGTGAGGGCCCCAGCATACCCTTCCGGCTGTGGATTTCTGACTCCCAAAGGCCTCCCTGGAACGTGAGGGAGCAATGCAGCAGGAGTTGCTAAAAGCACTAGAAGTTAGAACTGTAATTAATGGATAAGGATGTATGAGGAATCCTCTCCTCACAGGGAATTCAGATGGAGTATTTCAGTTACAGTTCCTGTCAGTGTTAGATCCTGCATTACTCCCCTTGGACATTGCCTAGAAGTAGAACTGTAGCATTTTTTAAACAGTAAAGCATCTTTTATGCAGCTGTATGGACCTGCAATGGAATTGGCTGCTCAGACTCACCTCTGTCTGCTGCAGCTGCTTCTGCTGGTGGAGGAAATGAGAGCTCAGGGATCTCCTGGTGGAGCTGTGAGATGGAGAAGGGCTTTTGAATGCAGCCAAGTTTGCCTTTCAGGGAGAGTAAGATTTGTAACAGGAGGAG
Source organism: Melanocharis versteri (assembly GCA_013397845.1). Classification (NCBI taxonomy): domain Eukaryota; kingdom Metazoa; phylum Chordata; class Aves; order Passeriformes; family Melanocharitidae; genus Melanocharis; species Melanocharis versteri. The sequence goes on from VZTG01008963.1 coordinate 588,658, forward strand.
AGCCTGAGTGGAAGTTCAGGGATAGAAATTCTGGGTAGTTTGACCCTATTTAGGGGAGGTAGCTGGTTCTCAACAGCTCCCAGGCCCTTGAACAAAGTTTTAAGGGAAGGAAGGCACTTCAAGGTCTGGTAGCAGGAGGGCTGCACAACTTGAGATGTGAGCAATACCTTGCAAGAGGTGCAACTCCTAGAAAAATGCAATACCTGGATTTGAGTATAATTCTTGGAGGAGAAAATTGTAATTTTTAATTGGATAGTAGACATTGACAAATTCAGGTAGGGAAAAAAAACCAAGTCTGCAGGAGTAAAAAATAAATGAGAACGTATTCTGCGTAAGTCTTGGCTAACGGGAGTCCACTGCAGGAAGAGAGCACTGAAGTGGTAGTTAACGTTACTAAAATGTGTCATTGATACTTTCATATCTTGTTTTCCTGTTCTCCACGTCCCTGTCATTTGCACTCAACACACGTGTGGCACTCAGAGGAGGACAGCCTGGCAGGGCTGGAGAAGGGAGCGCCAGAAGGGGACGGGGCTGGGCAGCGGTTTCTGTGCCGGCTGTGGCATTGCCCTGCCGGGGCAGGACAGGGCAGGGCTGGGCAGGACAGGGCTGGGGGAGCCAGCTGCCAGCCCTGGGGGAGCCAGCTGCCAGCCCTGGGGGAGCCAGCTGCCAAGCCCTGGCAGCGCTCGGCAGCTGCTGCCCTTGGGTGAGCAGTGCCCGGCTGGGAGCCTGGAACCAGCGCAGGGCAGCCATCGGCCGGGATACGCCATCCAGCACTGGATGCCTCGTTTAGGGATACGCCATCCAGCACTGGATGCCTCGTTTGGGGAACCCAGCTGATCCTGGTAGTGTCTGTTACACGAGTGCTGCCTTCCTGATTCATGTATCCCCTCATTTCAGCGGGGAGGTGACGCGGCCTCAGTAATCATTCCTAGCCGTGGTTCAGGTATGCGGTAAATGCAGCAGCGGGTTGATCCTCGGTTCTTCCAGTTCACAACTGCAGCCGTTCTGCATCAGGAGGGTTACTTGGTTCTTATTTTGAGGCCTCTGATAATAACATTACAGCTCTCCTTCCTGCTCTCTGAAGGTTTGGATCAGTGCTTTGCTGGCTGTGTAACAGAATAATCTTTACAAGTTGGGGATGGGGGAGTTTTTGTTCTCTTGCATAAATGGGGGGTTTTGACGAAAAAGAAGTGTCTGTACGTTTTATGGAGGCATGCTGCTGCCACTGAACATGGATAGCCTTGATGAACATTCCAAAACACCAGAGAACTGGTAAGTTAAATACTGCAGTGCTAGGGGCTTCTCACTGTAGCAGTTTAAACTTATAACTCAAGATCAAAGCTAGAAGTTCCACAGCCTAATGCTGCTGAAATTGTTATGCTTCACTCTGAACTGAAGCTCTGCTGCTTCAGCAACTAAGCAGAGGTATTTCTTAGACTAAAAATACTGTGTTGAACATCAGGAAGTCAAATTATATCAGCTTAATATTAAATTAATGTTCGTTCATATACATCATTAGCTCCTACCATAAGCTGTGCAGATGTTCATAAAATCTGCACCCAGTCTATAGTTTGTGACATAACTTGACAGATATTTTACCAGAACCCCACCGTGTCTAATCTTGTAGTCATCAATTCAGCCTTTTTAACATTTGCTTGTTAATAAATGTGTATCTTCCTCTATGTGTCTATTCCAGCAGTGTGCCTGTATGTTCTAACAGTCACCCACATTTCATGTTCCTTCGTGATCTTTGGGCATGTAAGGAGCAATGAAAATGCACTTGGCACTTGTACATGTCATGGTCAAGTTTAATCTTTTATGATGGAAAGAAGCTGAGCCTATAAAATAAAAATAGTGCAAAAATTTTTTCTTACTCTGGAAAAATGACCAGATTCTATGAACTGGAAATAATATTTACTGCTCTAGAGAGGAATGTCTTCAACCACATCACTGGGGGTATTGAGGTTCTTCTGTGACAAGAAGATGACCACAGTCTCCTAGAATTAGTAGCAATCCTCCTTGGCTTCCTATATGCCTTAGATTTTTCCAATTCATATGTGCACTGTTTCTTTAAAATTAAAATGTTCATCCGGTAGATTATTGAATGCAGTTCCCTGTTAATGGAATTACTCTTGGCTAAGAACTAGGGAGAAACCGACTGATGAAGATGTGGAAAATTTTCTAGACAAGCCTTAGAGATGACTTGAGTCTGCACAGTTGGTTCCATACTAGAAACAGTCTTTTTGATTGCTTAAATGAAGATTAGATCTATTCAGGTATGCCATGTGAGTATGAGATAACTGCTTTTTCTTAGGATGCCAAATCCAGCAGGTTTTGAAGATGATACTACTATTTGGCTGGAGATTGATTAATCTCAAGGTTATAGTTAGGGGTTATTTGGAATCCTTGCTCACTGACTGTGTATCATGGCATTTTCTACCTGCAGCCCCTTGTTTTCATCTCTCCAAGAGCCCTAGGGAAAAAGAAAAGCAACATTCATTTGGAGAAATTGGTTCCCCCACATCACGAATTAACTTCAGCAGCTAGAAATGAGTTCAGAGTTCATTAGTATCTGAAGCTCCTCACTTTTCAAAAGCCTTTGTTCTCTTTGCTTTTGGCTCCATTTAGAGTAGAAGAGTAGAATGGAAATGTCATATTTAGGGATTTTATTTACTTGTTCTCCCTGATCTGTCTTAATTGTGTAGGAATTGAGACAGATTTTCTTCTTTCTGTTCTTTGAATGGGATCAGCAGCAATATAACTGATAACAAAATGGCATTGGCTCTGTCTCTGGAATTAGGACAATTCTTATGAGAAGAAATGGTCATTTATTCAGGGGTGAGCCAGTACCAGCTTCAGTGATGTATTTTTCTACACAGATGAACTGTGAAGGTTTGTTAAGCAAAGAGTATTGAGTGTGCAGAAAACTGTAAAAGCTATCAAATCCAGTGTGGACGAGCGGGAACTGAAAGGGACTTGGAAAAATGATGTCATCATAGAGCTGAGAGCTTTTCAGAAACAAATGTTTGTCACCGCTTTAAAATTTTTATTGCATTTGTTAATCTCCAAGTATTTTCTCATATCCTCTTAGCTAAGTGCGGCGTTGGGGCAAGGTTGGCAGCTCTCAGGGGAGCATCAGCCTGAGCCTGCCAGAGGGAGCTGGACACCTCTACGCTGTTGCCCTGGGCCCTGCCAGGGAGGGTGACAACTGCTGGGAATAAGGATAGTGGATAGGGATAGCCCTAAAGAGGAGCCTCTTGTAGCCTTCGGGGGTGTGTAGTGCCAGCATTAGCTATTGCTCTCAAGGCCTGTTCTGTATATTGATTACAAAGATTTGCTTTAAATCTCCTCTGATAGCGATTGTAAATCACTGCTTTAACTTTAATTATTGTCTAGGCAGCTGGTTTTCTGAATTCTGTTGAATGGCATTAGTTTGTTCACTTAAATCTGAATTCCAAAAATGTCACGTTTAAATTTAACATGTCTCAGGTTCAGTTGATCTGAGAAATGAAAAGTCTGAGAAGATGTAAGAAAATACAGCTGATGTTTTACTGGAAGGGTGTCAGAGAGAAGTAACAAAATAATTCAAGTTATGTATGCACATAGATTTTTAACCCCTTTTTTCCTCCTTTTCTCAAGGAAGCACAAAAAGAAGGAACAGAGTAGTGCTCTTGCTCTGTAATACACGTGGATGATGAGGGTCACTTGCTGTTTGTTTCTTTGTAAGTTCACAGGCTCACACATCATGCACAGTTCTTTGAGCTCTTTGTTCTCGTTGCTGTCTCTTAAGCCAGCTCCATGGTCACATTCCTTCTGGGACAGTAATTAACTATTTGTGATCACAGCCCTGGGGCCTCTGGTATCATCCTCTGCCTTTATGTGAAGGTCTCTGCCATCATCTCATGACTGTCAATAATTCTGGGAGCAGTTCTGGATATCTTATGAGTGACTTGGGGATGCTTCATCAGAGCTTGATGTTAAAATGCGGAGCGTGGCCATTGATAGCGTTTAGCCCACAGTTCTTTCCTGCACAGTTTGGTACTAATCCTACCATCTAGAGGCTATTTCATTTGTAACTCTGCCTTTTCTCTACTGTAGTAAGGAATTCTCTTGCCTCCAAAGCAGCCAGAACAATGAATCTGAAACTAATGGTATAAACCTTGAGGCAAATAGTGCAGAACTCGCTCATAATTGCTCGTGGTGGTTCTCTTTCCTGGAGGTGATCTAACCCATGCATACAACATGTGTGCGTGGATCTCCGTTGCTGCTGCAGGTTCTGGGCAGGTTTGGGCTTCTGTATAGCAAATTAATGATCTGAGACTTCCTTCAGAGCACCTATTTCAGTTTTTTCCTCTTATCTGTTATTTTCATTCAAAATAATTTATTAAACTGGTGTTCATATTCAGAACTTTGGAGGCAACAAAAGCAAAAAATTGCGCAACTCACGTAACCTGCAGTTGGGTGCCGTGTTTGTGCAAAATAACAGAATTATAGAGTAGTTGGCACTAACTAATTGTCTACAATGCATCAGATAGTGTCCTAATAAAGGGAATCTTTCCCTAATTCAAGATGGTAAATTGATCTTTAATGTTTGTTTCTTCTAAGCTAATGAGTTGGATTGCAGTGCACAATTTTTAAGCAATATCTTTCTTACTCAATGGGGAAAAAGTTACAGAGTACACAACAAATCTGAGAAGAATATTTATAAACTTCCGTATGTAAAAGGATCTGTCATGTATAAAATGCCTCATGTTTTTATAAAATAAAATATCTACTTGAAAAAGTAGGAATTTGTTTAAAAAATGGAGTATAAAACAACCCTCTTAGCATTTGGGTTAGGCTTAGGAAACACTGGTGTGTGTCACACAGCAGACACTATTACAGAGCTGTACTCTGGGTTCTCTGATCTGCGGAGAAAATCGTGCTCATTTTAAATGCAGCTTTAAAAAGCTTACTTCAGTAAGACACTGAGCTGTCAGTAACTGAGGAACCTTTAAATAAGATGTCCTGGAAAGGTATGATACGGTCTAAAATTAAATCTGTCCCTGTAATTGTTATTTCCTGCCTCTGTGTGGAAGGGAATTGTTAGATCAGGGGATCCATTTCGCCTCTGCCTGGATATGTAATATTACTTTAAATGTGTCCCAGGCCTTTTTCAGTAGCTGTAATCAAAGTCCCACAGGTTACACCAAGCTTCTGAAATGGATGCCAGGGAAGTTTTGGCCCTTGCATACAGTATATTCTAATGATTATTGAAGAGAAATTCATTTGAATAAGGTAACTAAAATCAAGCTGATCATGATAATGATTAGATATCTATTTTTCTAGATGATACTGAAATTTGTAATTCTGCATGGCTCTAAAATGAATCATGATGTCTTGCATAAAAATACACCTTATGAAAAGTAGTAAACAATTGTAGTAATGGTTTTACTGGAACAAAAAAGAATATTACAAGTAGGTACAGCAACACTGAGAAAATTGATGAGTTGTGTATAAATAAAAATGGTTATTCCTCCTCCCAGTAGTGCTTTCCATTAAGTAACACCAGAATATCCAAGCTGCAGTTAACTTTATATTTCTTATTGTTGGATCTCCCTGGCCATACAGTTCACATAGTGTCAGGCGTGCCATTAGAATGGCTGGTCCCTGTTGGTCACTTATCCTGTTCTTCCTTTTCTGGAACGGGCTGTTTTCAATCCCTCCGTGTTGTTCCTCACATCTGTTCCTAGCCTGCTGAATGGCAATCCCAGCTCATAGCTCCCTTCAGCAAACCATACCTGTGTCTTTAGCTTTGCCTCTGGAGCAACGGGTCGATTCACGTTTGTGTGAAATACGAGGTTTGAATTGGATTGTACAGCACTCTCCTGATGTGAAAGCTGTGACTTTGTGGTGGTCTTCACAAAGCACCCTTCCATAACTCATCACATGTTCTCATTTCTCTGTGTTCTGGGTATACGTGTTCTATAAATCACTTTATCTTTTATAGTCTCTCTACATCCCAAAATAAATCAAAACTGAAACTTGAAGTGCGAAAGTAATTTATCCTTGAAAAATCCAACTAGTATTTATAATGTTAGCCACTTGGTGCTTCCCCTTTTTTTCTTGCACTCATTGTTACACTGCCATCCTCCTTGATCTATTCTTTCATCTTAATATTTCTGTGCTGTTATTAAAGAGAGGAGTCTGTTTTCCATGGCAGCACCTATGCTCAGAATCCAGAGGAAAACACAAACGAGTATTATAGGTTGTATAACTACTGCTTACAGTATTTTAAGTTCCACATAGTGAAAAATGTTTCATTTCTTTGCACACTCGAGGTACCACAGGTACTTTTTCCTACACATATTCTGGTTGGAGAATTTCGGTTGTGTGTTTTCATTATTCAGTGTCAGACTGAAAGGTACCTAATTTAGGCTTTGCACTGCTTGCAGGCCAGGTTAGGGCCTCGTCACCAGTCCTGTTGGTTTTTTTGTTCAGGGGTCGAGGGAAGGGGCTGCACTGCAGCTGTAACCACGTGTGGTGCTGTGCCCGAGCGGAGCTCCTGCCTCTGGCAGACTCGCCCCGATCCAGAGGAGAGCAGCAGTGTTCTGCCAGGGGCTGGCTGGGATCCGGCCTGCGGGCTCAGCTGGGTCCTCTCCGGAGTCACAGTGTCTCTCACGTGGTTACATTGTGTC